>OY986436.1:151099977-151422592 GCA_963920525.1 Dichetophora obliterata | reverse complement strand
GTTTAGTTTAGTTTAGTTTAGTTTAGTTTAGTTTAGTTTAGTTTAGTTTAGTTTAGTTTAGTTTAGTTTAGTTTAGTTTAGTTTAGTTTAGTTTAGTTTAGTTAGTTTAGTTTAGTTTAGTTTAGTTTAGTTTAGTTTAGTTAGTTTAGTTTAGTTTAGTTTAGTTTAGTTTAGTTTAGTTTAGTTTAGTTTAGTTTAGTTTAGTTTAGTTTAGTTTAGTTTAGTTTAGTTTAGTTTAGTTTAGTTTAGTTTAGTTTAGTTTAGTTTAGTTTTAGTTTAGTTTAGTTTAGTTTAGTTTAGTTTAGTTTAGTTTAGTTTAGTTTAGTTTAGTTTAGTTTAGTTTAGTTTAGTTTAGTTTAGTTTAGTTTAGTTTAGTTTAGTTTAGTTTAGTTTAGTTTAGTTTAGTTTAGTTTAGTTTAGTTTAGTTTAGTTTAGTTTAGTTTAGTTTAGTTTAGTTTAGTTTAGTTTAGTTTAGTTTAGTTTAGTTTAGTTTAGTTTAGTTTAGTTTAGTTTAGTTTAGTTTAGTTTAGTTTAGTTTAGTTTAGTTTAGTTTAGTTTAGTTTAGTTTAGTTTAGTTTAGTTTAGTTTAGTTTAGTTTAGTTTAGTTTAGTTTAGTTTAGTTTAGTTTAGTTTAGTTTAGTTTAGTTTAGTTTAGTTTAGTTTAGTTTAGTTTAGTTTAGTTTAGTTTAGTTTAGTTTAGTTTAGTTTAGTTTAGTTTAGTTTAGTTTAGTTTAGTTTAGTTTAGTTTAGTTTGGTTTAGTTTAGTTTAGTTTAGTTTAGTTTAGTTTAGTTTAGTTTAGTTTAGTTTAGTTTAGTTTAGTTTAGTTTAGTTAAGTTTAGTTTTTTCCCACAAACCAATGAAAATGTGTTATTTGAGACGGTTTTGGTCGTATAAGGTTCAAATTAGTTAATTTATATCAGTGTTTGGCAAACACGAGCGCACACACACAAACGTAATGTATGCTTGTGTTCGTTTGCTGAGAGATAGACTGTAGGCTCCTAAGCTTTAAACCTCAGCTATGCAGTATTTCTCTGCTACGCCGCATCGTTTGTGTGCTTTTCCGATCATGTCTGTGCGAAAAAAACGATTTGTACCGAGCACGCGTGCCTATGGCGTGCCAAACACTGATTTAGATTGTAGGCTTATGGTCCAGTTAGCCTCGCATGGCATAGCAGTGCATGGCTTAACAAGCGTCACATCGAAATCTGTTTAATAGGATTTGTGTGTATCTGATTATGCACAACATGGCAACGCATGGCAATGCTCAGATAAAAACAGAAATGCATCTCTGACTACATAGATAAACATGGAAGATCTATTTCATTTTAATATCTGTGTATTCTTCTATGTATTTGACGTTTTGGCAAAACAGATGTGAAGTTGTAAAATTGTTTGATCAAGTGCGGTTAATTTATTAAAATAAAATCGTTGTATTCTTCTTTTTTATTGTTTTATTTTGACCATGTGACTATGCTTTGCATAATCACCATTTATTTAGCTGTGTGCTAGCTGCTTATCTGCGTTGCATGCGCTGCTGTGCCATGCGAGGCTAACTGGACCATTACTGTCCGCAATTGTAATAAAAAGGATTTACACTTCCCCTTTTACGGCCCACAGATCAATGAAAATGCTATATTTCAGACGGTTTTGGACGTTTAAGTTTAAAATTTAGTTAAATAGTTCGTATGGTTACTTTCAGCAACTGTACTAAAAATGGGCGTGGTCGCACTATGTTTACTCCTTTTTTTCAGGGGATAACTAAGAAGTGAAGCAAAGTTCGATAGGTATAAACTAAATTAAGCTCAAATTTTGGCACTCGATTTGTTTTGAGTTCTAGATGGTTTAAGAGAAAGTTATTTTCCATACCCTCTTTTACCGACTACAAATCAACAAAAATGCTACATTTAGGACGGTTTTGATTGTATTAGACTAAAATTTGGTAATTTAGTTTATAAATTAACGTTCGGCAACTATACTAAAATTGGTGAAAATATAAAATATTTTTCTCCGATTAGCATTAAAATTCAGATATGGCAGTAAGGCGGTGGCAGGACAACGTCTGCTGGGGAATATCTTTATACATAAAATTCTTCTGTACATGGCTTTGTCAGTCAACTCCTCCTAAACAGCTAAACCAATTTTAATGAAATTTGGTGTGTGTGTGCGGCTGGGCCTGTAGATGATTTAAATAAAAAGTTTGACCCGGTAGGTTGCGCTGTTGTTGTGTGGCAGTGTTTAAAGGGATATTTGAGAGTATAACTCAGAAATGAGTTGAAAAATTGTCATGATTATATCACTACACCATTACTTTTTATGCAAACAAAATTACAAAAATACAAAATGAGTAAACATATACAAAAAATAAATCTTAAATTTTTCGATCATATAAGACGTTTTTAAGTTTTTACTATAGAAACTTTAAATAAACCATACATTTATGCATACCACATGAAAGAACATTAAAAAAGCCATTTTTGGTTTTAAATATTTTTCCAACAACAAATATTTTTACCAAAGTTTTTGCGAAATAAAGAAATTCGTTAAGGTTGTTTTTGGAAAATTATAAACATTAAAAGGGAAACGAAAAAGATTGAAACATGATTGGACGGACAATTAATCAAACAGAAAAAAAAGAATTGCAATCCCTTGTAACATGACCGAGTGATTCACTTTCAAAGTCAATAGTTTCATTTTTGATTTTTTTTTCTATTTCACCAAAAAATAAAATTAGTACTAAGAACTTGTTGTGTCTTTCAGGTACGAAAGATAAGTCCTGAGTTGTGCAAGTTTTTATATTGAAACTTGGTGTTTATGTGCTATGAGACCAAGTGGCGGTTACTTTATACATAAATGTTGCCACGACTACTTTAACCTCCCTTTCTTTACACACAAATTCGTTTGTGCAGGTTATTTTAAGATCTCAGGAACGATAACACTTTAGGCCACCAATATTACAACATCTGTTATCAAGGTTTTTATCTCAAGTAATAAAAAAACGAAAGTTGCCACACCGTCTATAACCCCCCACAAATTAATTGAATTGCTATATTTCAGACGATTTTTGATGTTTTGGGAAAAAATTCGTAATTTAGTTCGTATGGTTCCTCTCGGCGACTCACCTAAAAATGGGCGTAATCGAACTATAACTATGCCTACTTTTCAGAAAGCATTATAATTACCGAGTTTTGCATGTTTTATATTGAAACTTGGTGCATATGTGCTATGAGACCCAGTAGTGGTCATTATAAATAAAAATGCTGTCTCTTTTAATATCTAAGGAACGGAAACACCTTGGGCCACCAAACTTACAACATATGTTATTAAGATTAATATCTCGGTTAAAAAAAATAAAAGCCAAACCCCCTATTACCACCCTCAATTAAATGAAAAAGCTTTATTTAAGACTTCATTGATAGCCACGAATTGAAGCTTCAAAAAGAAACGAGTGGCATGTGTGGCTCGAGTGGCACTCGAATACAAAAAACGATAACAAAAACAGACTTTAGTCGGCTATTTAATTTAAAGTCATACCAGGGTTGATAAATGACTTTTTCATTTTGGTATTAAAAATTTGAAGAAACTGTTCGAAATGAAAAAAGAAAGTATGAAATGAAATTTTTTTATTTAAATTTTATTGTTTTAATATTTTTTACAATTGAGTTCATAAACAAAAATGACAATGGTTTTTATTAATTTTTAATTAATCAATGGTCTTGAATCAATGCAAGCACTCAAAACCGTTCCAACGATGTCGTGCAGTGAGAATAACATTGGATACAATGAAGTAGTTTCAATTTTAGTGAAAATAAATTAAAAAAGTTCAAAATAAGGCACGAGAAACAGCATTGTCTTTTTGCACAGTTCTTTTTTTTTACAACTATTATAGTAGTCAATATATTTACAAAAACATTATTAATGGAGTTTTTGCAAAGTGATTTAGCTAACTGGCGGCTATCATAACAGTCAAAATATTTTGGGAGTCATTGTAAAATAGGCCAAGGTTAATTTTTAGAGGGATACAAATGGAACTTTTTCCTTATGGAAGTGGAGGCACCTTAATAAACATACTTACATATTTAATATATAAAAACCTTAACTTGAAAATGAAATGAAACAAGCACTTGTATATGTTAATTTTTTAATATTGCATAAATGTACATCAAAACGCCCCCATGGGTGGATTCTGGATACGGTCTTGAAAAAATCTATTAAACAAAATTAGATTAGCAAAAAGTTTAGGTCTTCTTATAATAAAAAAAAAAATAATAAAGTGAAAAAGCAAGCAACGTTTACTACAAACGTACGAATTTCTTTAGTGACCTTAATATAGAAAAGCCACAAAATTTTTTTAAATCAAATTCTTTGCAGATGCCCCTAGGTCAACCACCTATCCACCCGAAATCTGACACAATCCAGCCGAAAAATAGATTTTTAAAAATGTTAGGTAGTGCTTTTCTATATTAACCCTCATCCGACCCTCGGGTGTAATTTCACCCATTTTGAAGTTTAAAACGCTATACCTAGCTAATTATTAATGCAACATTAATGAAATGTAAGGTATTTGTATAAAATATCCTTTTATTTTAGAACATGATATCAATGTTATGGTTGATAAAACATAATGGTAAATATTTGAAAAGTAACTTAAGAGACCTTCGGGTGAAATTTTACCCATTTCGGAGTTTAAAACGCTATGTCAGGCTCATTTTTAATGTAAAATTAATGCAATATATGGTATTTGTTTAAAATTACCCTTTCTTTAAGAATATTATATCAATACTGTGGTTGATAAAACATAACGGTAAATATTTAAAAAGTAATTTAGGGTTTTATTTGTGACTTTTTTCGAGGGTCGGATGAGGGTTAAGGTAACGAAAAAAAATGAATGGGAAAATGTTCTTAACTTTCAGTAAAATTTTCGGAAATTTTTTCTTTTGATATATAACTTCTGTATCAATATTATACTATATTGTGGCATTTTTTCACTATATTTTAAAAAACCGTTGTTTTCATTAAAGAAGAAATCGTTGCAACATGCAGTCTTTTTCTGCATTTGGTTTTTATTGAATTTTGAATAGAAAATATTCTTTTAACTTTTGCTGACTAATGAGAAGTTGAAAGAATTCCTTGAGCAATATTATAGGTATTTGGAGAAAATTTACTCTTTAAATTCAATATAAATAGTTTTAACAGAGTGATAAAATTCAGAAATAAATATTTTTTTAATGCCTTAAATTCTGTTTGCTCACTAATACCTCTAAATCCTGTATTAAGTAAAACATTTTTGATTAAACAAAATGTACCAAAAACACTTTGGCAGTAGGAAACTAGAACAAATTTAAAATTTTATTAAAAAAGTACAATTGTACCGAAAATATCAACCCTGAGTCATACCCATAACCAGAGATAAAGAGATGGGAAACTTACATTTTGTGACGTCAAAACATATGGCTGCATGCATTTTTTTATATATTTAGTCATCAATTTGAGGTTAAGTCCGATTTGAGTCACTTAAGAGTTTTCTGCAAATATGACACCTATATAGTCAGAAAGTTGGTATTTTTTAAAAATGTTTGTCATCAAAATCAACTCTCTAGCTGCATTGGAGTAGATTCCCTGCTAGGTCGTAATCCGCATAGCAAAATCGTCGATGGACATTTATGCTTTCCAGGAGTTTTCTGCACATATGACACCTATATAAAAAAAAATTGAGTATTTTTAAGAAATTTTTGACACCAAAATGAAGTCTCTGGTTGCATTGGAACAGATTCCCTACCAGGTCGTCATCCGTTTAAATACTTTTGTGGAAACTTTTTTTCAAAAAAGGATACTTTAAGATACTTTTTTGATCTTTTCATGGATACTTTTTTCAAAATCGTCGCGGCAGCACTGATGTTAACCTTCTTATTAGAAACTATTGAAAAAAAGTTACAAAATAGGTTCTTTTATTACAAAACTTAACCTCCAAATGCTTTAAATATACTTTTTGAATATTTAAAAATATGGCTGATAAAGGGTTAATTCGTGTTCAAAGATGTTTTATGTTTGGCTGATTGATCGACTGAGTATGAGTCAATATTTTCTTTCGTATTACAATCGATCATGAATAAAAATTGTTATTTTTTTAATGTTAGTAATGTTTACTCAATTTTGGTTATTATAATGTTATTTTATGCCAGTCACATTTTTTAAAACTCATAATATAATTTTTAATAACAAAATAAGTAGAAGAAAACGTATTAGTCAAATGGGTCTTAAGAAATCTCGTATTATGAAAAAGTATGATATTTAGGCAACTGAGGGTTTATTCGCTAAGAAGACGTTAAGATTTCTGAATAAACTTTTCATGCTTCATTTGGCACAGCAAAAATGACAATTCTATTTCAACAGATATAAGTTTTCTTCAACTCGGAATTTTTTATCCTAAAACGAGTGAAAAGTTTCCGATTGGCACACACTTCTGATGAGAATTTCTGAACCACAAAAATATCGGCGGAGTGGTGAGTTAACATATGAAATATCGCCGAAGTGGTGACTTTCCTCGAGATTTTACCACAACAGTTATACATTTTGTGATAGTATTGACTAAAATTGGACGAAAATCAGACATAATGTTGTTCCTCTCTAACATAGTTTCCCATCTCTTTATCTCTGGTTTAAGGTACGACTTAAAATCAGTTGGCCGACTGAAGTTCATTTAAGGTACGACTGAATGTAAATTGGCCGACTGAAGACAGTTTTGGGTATGAATTAAAATTAAATAGCCTATCAAAATTGGTTTTTGTTATGAAAATGGTAATAAAAGGTACGACTGGCTTTGATGCGTTCATAATTATTGTTTATAAAAATCAATATTTTAACAAATTTTAGTAAAAAATAACAATTAGGCCGACTATAAAAAAGGGGGTAGTCTACCCCCCTTTCCCCCGCTAGTTACTCCCCTGCTCAGCATGGTTGTAGCTACCGGCTACGTTGTGAGTTTATTCAATAAAAATTATTATAATATCCCTGATCCGACAACCACCACCGCTTTAATTCTGGACAGGTTCTCAGCAAATTTCGGCAAGAGAGGACCGCCAGTCGTCAACCGCTGTGGTTTTGTTCGGGCTCTAATACGATAAGCCCACTAACCATGGTAGAACTAGTAAAGGTGTATGCATTTCAGACTGCTTTCAAGCTTGATTTCAAGCTTTTTGCTATTCTTGCCTATTTTCGCTTTCTTATAGCATTCTCATCATTTTCAGATTTTGTATGAGCTGTCAACTTCGTTTTGACAGTTGCGGCAGTCTCCCTCTCCAAAATGCATATACCTTCTCTAATTCTGCCATTTCACTAACTATATGATCTGCAGTACAATGAGCGCAGATTGTACGATAAATGCCAAGAACGATAGAATACGAGATTACGCTTTGCGCAGGTTCGTTACTTCTGCTAATCGAGTTTGACAACCATCTGTTCAGTTGACTACGTCACAATATTTTATTTCTTTGAGAAACGTACTGCGATTGATTGTGTTTTATTTAATTGTGTATATATCGAAGTATATTTGCGAGTTTTTAACTTAAAATTTAAAAAATGAAGTGTGCAGCTGCTAATTGTGGTAACAATAGCAAACATATATTTTTCAGAAACCTGATGTTTGCAATAAATACAAAAATTAAACTAAGAAATTGTAGAAAACGCACACAAACGAAAACAAAAATACAAAAATATATTAACTTAACAAAATTTGTTTCATTATCTAAAAACTTGGAACTATCATTTATTTGTCTGAGATATATAAAATATCTGGGAATGTTTAAACTACATCAATTAAACTCGTAGTGAACATTTTTATAAAATCCAAGTCGAAAAATAATGCTCACTGAAGTTGGTTACTCAGACAAATTTTTTTCGACTGGCTGTAATAAAATAATATTAAAAATAATGTTTGCAAAGGAGTACTTAATAAATTTACCTTCTTCTCGTTCCAATAAATTGCTTCTTAATTCTTTTATTTTAATTATACAAACTAAAATGTATGCAATTTTCATTTCTGTGTAGAAATCGTATGCAAAGTGAACACTCTCCAAAAGAGCATTGATATTATGACGTACATGTGCAGAACGACAATTTTGTTGTACTAATTTTCTTGTCTTCGGCGTAATCTTTGTATTCTATCATTCTTGGATAGATGTGATAGTTAGTGACCTGCATAAGCGAATAAACGTAGCTATTGTTTTCGAGAAACGAAAATGTGTTTCGTTTTCATGCATAGACAAGTAGGCTTGCCATATGTGTTCAAACCAAAATCGCCTAAATTTTTCAAAAAATCAGAAAAAGTAAAAAATAAATACTGCTTTAGTAATCACAATCCAGACCCCCATCTCCCCATAATTCTTGAATTGCCCATAACTAATAAAAAATGACTATTTTTAAATAACTAATATCTATTTACTAATAACCAGGGCTAGGATTTCGATGACATGTCATCTTTTTCTGCTGCTTCCAAGACATTTTCTGCTTATTTAAAACGTCCATTTATGTTTCCTTTTCATTTAATTTTCATTTAATTTTTCATCGTTTTTAGTTTTCAGGTCAGTTTTACTAGGTTTTGGTCATTTTTAAAGATTTTAAGTTATTTTATTGTCATTTTTGGACGTTTTTAATTTTTTAGAGCATTTTTCGGTTTTTACGGTCATTTTAGTGTAGTTTTTAAATAATTTTTTTTCGTACTAAACAATGTCAAAATGAAAATTTTTAACATATTCCTTTTAAACTAGAGTCCCTTCAGTCAAAAACATTACTTCTCGACAAAGGAGTAGTTTTGTTTATAGATTTCGATGAAAAAAAAAGCTTTGCGCGTGGTCAAACTGACGAAAGGGTATGAGAAAAAAGAAACAAGTGTTAGATAAAAACTCAGAATATGCTAGCATAAATTAAATTTTAATTTAGTAATGTTTTATTTTTAAGGATAAATTTTTTGTTTATTTTTTTATGAAATTTTTTGGGTTTTTTAGGTAATATTTGTCAGTTTTTAGGTATTTTCTGCAATTTTTAGGTTATTTTTTTCATTTTTTAGGTAATTTTTTGCAGTTTTTTTGGTCATCGAAACCCGAGCCCTGCCAATAACTAATAACCAGGGCTCGGATTTTGATGATCTGCATAACTGAAAAAAATTACATAAAAAACAGCAGCAAAAAAGACCTAAGAACTGCAGAAAATAACCTTAAAACTGACAAAAATTACATAAAAAATACAAACAATTACAAAAAAAAAAAATAAATAAACAAAAAGAAAAGTTTTAAAAATAAAACATTACTTAACTTAAAATTTATTTTGTAAAATTTTTATACATAGCGTTGCAGTATATAACACGATACATTTTTAAGTTATTAAAAATGAAAGAACGTCTGTCAATACGGTTTTGTAAACAGAAAAACATCTTTCTACTTCTGCACTGACGAGAGGAACATATTTAAAAGACCATATGTCATCGGATGTAAGTTCCTCTTCTTATTTCCTAGTATTAAAATTCGTACCCCCTAATATTTTAGCAATAGCGCATTAAAATAGAGTCAATAAAAACTAGCATATCCTGCGTTTTTATCTAACACTTGTTTGATCTTTCTACATACCCTTTCGTCAGTTTCACCACGCGCATACCTTTTTCTATCGAGGTCTATAAACAAAGCTACTCCTTTTTGGAGAGGTAATCTTTTTCATAGAAGGGACCCTATTGTTAAAGGCATATGTTTAAAAATTTACATTTTTACATTTTATAGTACGAAAAGGAATTCTTTTAAAATAAATCTAAAATGACCTAAAAACCGAAAAATGCTGTACAAATTAAAAATGTCCAAAAATGACAATAAAATAACTTGAAAATCGCTGAAAATTATCTTTAATATAGTAAAAATGACCTAAAAAGTAAAACCGATTAAAAACGATGAAAAATGTCGAAAAAATGACCTAAAAACTTTTCATATTTGGAATTGAGGACATATAAATGAACTTTCTAAATAACCAGGAAATGTCTTACCCAGCAGTCGTACGTATCGATGCTTTAGTAATAATTAAGCGATGTTTTTGCTATCAACCGTCGATACCTTTTTGAATGTAGCTTCATATATTTTTTAACATTGCATGTCATACGAAAGCCATCGATGCTCTGGCGATACAATAAAACTATATAAAAAACACAAAAATGTTGCTTTTTTGATTCCAAGAAAGTAAGAACATCTCAAAATAAACACTACTGCTACCACAACTCTTCTGCAAGAATCGGAATATAATCAGTTAATAAATTTGCACCCAATGTCTTTTGAATAAGTAACCACAATTATAAAAAGGATATTTTATTTAGTAGTTATAATAATTCATATTATTTACAACATATTTCAATTTTATTACATTTTTTTACAAGTTTTTTTATCACAGAGGTAAAATTTGTTGAAGTATTTCCTACGCAACATTTTTTTCAAAAGCTTTTTTGGTTTGATTCTTACAAGCTTCCAAAATTTTTAATGAAGTAACAAAAATATAAAATTCTCACCACTGATACCTCAAAGCTGCTTTAAAGAGCACTTTGGCATCGGTGTTAGTGCGATTCTCAAAGCAACGATATCCGTTTTTGCTGTTGGGTAGAAGCAGCAGAATAAAGATGACGTGTCATCGAAATCCTAGCCCTGCTAACAACTAATAACTTAACACTAATAATGAATTAGTTAATTATTAGTGATCTATTATTTAAATTACAATATTACATGAATTTGATTGTGATCTTTAGATCAAGTAAGATTTTTAAGATTTATTAAGACTAATAATTAATTTTACAAACCAATAATCTTTAGGCTAAATGAGGTGAAATCTTGAATTAAAAATGGAGACACACAGAATAACACACAAACGTATAAAAACTTTGAGCTTCAAAAAATTATTTTTACGGGTATAGTTGACAGTTAATGACCCATTTCTAATCATGCCGACATATTATATATGTGTACTCATGGCGAATTTTCATCTTATACCCATAATTTTATTTAAGGTTTTTACAATGGTTGCTCACTTTTTTTTATAAAATAGTTTTATTTAATTATCCTTATGTGTGTAGTTCACAAAAATAAAATAATAATATTCCAACTTAAGCCAACAGAACTTCAATAAAACCAAAGAAAACAGTAAAACCAAACAAAAAATAAGCTAGTATATTTTAAATGAATACGCATAAGTAAACAACGTGCCTTTAAAGGTTGCTGACATTAAAGCCACTTCAGAATTCAAAACAAAGAAAACGCGTTGCCTTTCCCCACGTTCTTACGTCGCACAGTGGACAGAAAAGTGGGTTTTTCGGCATTTGGCGGTCAAAAATCTATAACTTCTAAACGAATAAAAAGTTTATTTTACAGTTTTCGGCATATGAAAGCAAAAATAAAGACCTTTAATATGAAGTATTATAATAACATCTGTAGTATATTTTCAAAATTTGTTTGGGTGGGAAGTTGGTTTTTTGATTTTGGTTATTTTTATAAATTTTATGGCGTGGTAGGCGTGGTTCATATCCGATTTTAGTCATTTTTGGATGTGTTTTTTATTTTGTAGAGAAATAAGTATGAACCAAGGTGATATCTCAAAATGATGGCATTTATGAAGGATTTACCACGTGGATTATATCACTTTGTATATAGTGATTCAAGTCATTTTCGGGTATGATCTTTATTTTGTAGAGAAAAACGTGTATGCCAAGTTTCAAGGCGATATCTCGAAAATTATGGATTTTATGAAGGTTTTACGATATTGATGACGTCACTTTGTATGGGAGGTGACTGGTAAATAGCGACTTTTTTAATTTAAATATACTTTTTTAAAACAAGTAAAAGATAAAATATGTATCTTTAATATTAGAACTTAAAAACATTTCTACGATTTTTGCTTCTTTATTTTTTACACCCCCATATTTAAAAAAACCTAATAGGGTTATATTAACTGTAGAAACGGTGTAGAAAAGTATATATATTCAAATATATATATATATATATATATATATATTAGGGCGGGTCGATTTGTAGGGAGTGAAAAAATTCACCAATTTCCCTATGATTTCCGTATTCTATGGGTTATTCCATGAAAATTTGCCGAAGGAACCATACCTCTATCGTTAAAATCGAGTCCCCTACTTTTTGTTGGTAAAAAGTTCAAAATTTACGGGCATTTTTGTCCAAATTTTGGACCATTTTTCCATTTTTTTCATGATTTTGTCCAAGAATATTACTTTCATGGCCATTTTTTTGGCTCAATTTATTATTTAATTCAATTTGCAATTCAAAACGAAGAGTTTAAGCCCAATTTTATCGAATTCGGTTGATTAATTCATGCGATATTGCTAAAACAAAATAACACATAAAACCAACTTTTTGATTTTTTTTCCCTTTTTATTTTTTTTTTCTACAAAAATTCAAATTAAGAGATAATAAAGTATCTATCAACCTATTATCAAAAAAAAAAATATTCAATTTGAGTGTAGTAAAAGACAAAATGTGAAAAAACATTATTTTTTCTGAAAGTCTTGTTTGCTTTCAAGTCTTGGTGTTTTCGTACGGCTTTCTAATGTCGTCGCCATAGCGCCATCTACATTCTTTCCTGCAACTCGTTTAGCAGTGGCAGCCAGCAATTGGACATGTCTTTCCGTTCCTTGAATGTGTAAAGGAATTTGTGGATCATCGAACGGTGGCACTTCGTAATTTAAATATCCCTCCAAATGTTCATACGAATAACTTTGCGTAAACGGTGGTTCGAATAAAATGGTATCGTCATTTAAATCAATCATATTTGTATATTCCGTACAATTAAAGTTTATAAGAGATTTTTTATAAACTCTAAGTTCCGTTGGGTCGACAATATCTCTTCGGTAATGTAAAATCTTCTTTATAGCAATGTTTCGTTTTTCCATTCTATCATCAAACAACATAGATAGCAAGATATTTTCTGAGTGTGCAAAATATGGTTTATCTTGAATTACTGTATTTACAACTCCAAGTAAATTCGGTGGTAAAAATCGTGTCCAAGTTATAAATTTAAAAAGTAATGTACTACCGTATGCGGCAGAGCTATAATACTTAACATTGAAATACATTGGCGTGTATACTTTTATTATATAGTTAGCCAGAATTTTTAAATTTTCAGTTGGATTATTAGTTTTCACATGCAACCGTAATAATCTATTGGCTTTGGTCAGCCAACGAGAATGTGCAATTGGCCCTGGTTTTATGTGAGACAAATCCGCAGGAACCACGCCATTAGAAATTAAATTAGCCATTAACATCAAGTACCTCGAATCGGTAGATAATTCTTCTGGATTTAAATCACCAGGAGGCATATTTTCCAAAGCGATTTCCTCAAAATCGGTTACCACCTGAAAAGAAAACATAAAAGCTAAAAAATAGAATGAAAAATGGTAAAGAATCAGCTATAAAAATTACATACCGGAAGATTTTCACAATCAGCAATTTTTGAGCTCAAATTTCCGGTAGTTGATCGTGGTCCAGTGGTGGTTGATTTGTCTAAACTGTCAAACAAATGTCTAAACGGAAGCTCGTTAAAGTGCAGAAGACACACAAACCAGTGCAGTGGTCTCTTTAACTGTTTTTCGAATAGTCGCAAAATTCCACCGTGTACGCCAGTATTTGTTGGTTCACCATCAGCGCATATGGCAATTAATGAATCGAGAGACAATTGTTTTTCTTGGAAGAATTCGATCAATTTGTTGACTTTGCTTGCCGCAGTTTCACTTTCTAGTTTTGTGTAGCCTATCAATTGAGATTTTGGTTCCCTCAAAACAACTAGATGAGGTTCTTTAACCATCCTTGGATGCAACTTCTCATCAATTTTTTCTACAGTTAGAGCATCATTTTTCCTGCCGTCGAATGAAAATTATATCAAATTTAGCCATCATACCGCTTACGAAGTGCGTCTTGTCTCCATTTTTCTCTTTCTCTACGAAGTTTACTTTTATCCATGATGACAAGATTGTCATGAGCATCTTTTACGCCCAGGTCTTCCATCAGAGCTGTTGCCAATGCTGATCCCATTCTGTCATGCACACCAAATCTGTCACACATCATTGCATAGTTTTTAGTATTGTATCAGGGAGTGTATGTTTGTGGTGGTAGAACTAAATCTGAACCTCCTATCACATCAACTTCCATTTCGTCATAATGTGGTTCGTATGTAGGATCGTTGCTCACTGGGATTGTTGGTATAGTCGTTGGTATCGTCTCTTCACTTCCACTATCGTGTTCCGGTATCGTTTGTATTCTGTCATTATATTGATCGCGCATGAAATCTTTTGAGTTTTCTGGGATAGATCCACATGAGCAGTCGTTTTCTTTCAAGTTGCATTTACATTTTCCAATGTTGAATAATTGGTTTGTTAATTCTACGAATTTTTTTAATTCTGTTGCGCGTTTTACTCGTTGTTTATCTGCATTACTATATGCGTCAAGCAAATTATTCAATTTTCTAATGATGCTACCTTTGAGTATAAGTTCAATATTAAGTTGATTCCAAATTTCTAACAATCTGTCTGCTACTTGGGGAGTAAATGTTTTATAGGAAAACATTTTGCTTTGGGCTTTTGAACGTTCGGCCAAGAAAAAATAGTACTTCAATATATCTCGTTTAGTTGACAGATTAATATCAGGTAATTCATAGGCCACGCCAAAAGAAAAAACATCATGAGAGACCAAATGTTGCAAACTACTGCGTTGGGTATCTGTTGGATTTTGCGATGAACCAGGCTCTGAATCCATTTTTTAAACCGTTAACTAAAAGAATTAAATATGTTTTTCATAGAATAATAGTATAACTATTAACTATAATAGTTAGCAATGTTTTTACACTTACCTTTAAATATTTTCTAAATTTCAAAATAGTTTGATTATTTGTTAGTTATTTCAAGTAATACTTCACTGAAATGACGCTCAAACAAAACTAGCATACACTGGAATATTATAAACAAACAAAAATAAAGAAGTCTATAAAGAAACTAAAAACAAAAAGAAATAAACAAACATAACACAGGGTGTGCACCCTGTGAAAAAATATGCTAATAATGTAAAGCGCAAATCAGTCCAGTTGTAAAGTAAGGTTCGTAAGCTTCGTAAATCAAAAAAATTGAGCCAAAAAAATGGCCATGAAAGTAATATTCTTGGACAAAATCATGAAAAAAATGGAAAAATGCTCCAAAATTTGGACAAAAATGCCCGTAACTTTTGAACCAATGTTGGAGATTTTTTTGTAAATTGATCAAAATAAGCTCACCTTTCCAACGCGTCTACTGGCGATTAAACCCGATCGATAGTTTTTGAGTTATGGATGTGAACGTGTAGGTAATATTTCATACGAACGTCAATTTGGGAAAAAATCTACCAACAAAAAGTAGGGGACTCGATTTTAACGATAGAGGTATGGTTCCTTTGGCAAATTTTCATGGAATAACCCATAGAATACGGAAATCATAAGGAAATTGTCGAAAAATAAATCGACCCTCCCTAATGTATATATATATATATATATATATATATATATATATATATATATATACATATATATATTGCAAATTTGTTCTGTTTTGTTTTGTTTACAAATATAATCTTTATAAATTCCAAAAAAATTAATGTTTGACTTGATATTGTGCACAAAAGCTTCAACAAATAAAAAGGCCTCAAAATTTCAAATGAAAAATATTTTGATAAAAAGCAAGCCCTATAAAACTGACGTCATCAAAAAATACAATTTTAACTTCGGCCCAGTCGAAGATAGTTCCTCACCATTTTTTTTAAAGTTGGTTTTTTTGTTAGGTTTTATTTTTGTATATAATATGTTGTTTTATTGTTTTAATATAGTATAAATAAAATGTATAGTTTTTATTAGTATTTATAAATTGATGTAAGATATTAATTTTCTTTGAAAAATTCATCAGTTGGTTGAACAATTAATTATCTTGCGTCTTTACTTAAGGGACTATGTACATTTTCTTTGAATTTCTTAAGCTAGATATAAATGGATCAGATGATATCATTCGAAATAGGTCCTCATTTATTTTTCGCCTTGAAAAATTTCGGGTGTTATTTTCCCTGTAGAATTTGTAATCCTAATTTCTTTTCTCTTGCTTTTCTTCAGATAGGTCTCCAATAGGTAGGATATGGTATTTTATGTTTTGTTCGCCATGCATTAAAACCTTATGCAGTTTTGGGGAAATGACACGCCAAGGATATAACTTACTGTAAAATTAATATGTTTCAGCAAAAAAATCTTCTGGCTGTGTTGCCATCGTTGCTGCTGCCAGTTCCAAGTTTCAGGGTGTCAACAATGAGTACAATACAATGAGGTAGAAGACTACACCGATGCCCATTATAGAACTTTTCACCTCTTGATATTGGTGCTTTGACATTTTAGTATTAATGAAGAGTGCCAATGCTGAATCAGGAGATAAGCACTTGGTGGAGTTTTCCTTCTCCTGTGTTTGCTGAGGTATTGGAAAGACATTTAATACCCTTCTTTGGCGATTTGGACTAGCCTTCGATGCACGTTCAACCATATCAGCTTGCAAGTGCCTTCGTGTGGAGTTCAATTGCTGCAGATAGGCTTTATCGACAAACTACCACAAGTTTCCGAGATCTTCTGAAGTTTTCTTCCTTGAGAGCGGGCAGAACTCTCAGTGAAAGGCTTCATAGGTCTTCCTCTATTAGTTTGCTGTTCATCTCCATCAGGGATGGGATGAACAAAAAATTAACAATCGTCATTTTCATACCATGAAAATCGTCAAAATTGTCATTTACTACAAATAAGCACTACAACACAAATAATTTTTCTTTAAAAGCATATTTATTTAAATAAATAATAAATAAGTATAAATAAGTATAAATCAGGTATAAATAAAAAAGTAAATAACATCTTTAAAAATTAAATGACTATTAATATAAAATTGAATAGATGTATTAAAAAAGGTAAAAAATATAGGATTCAATTAGAGTTACAAATTGATAAAAAATTCTGATCGCAAGGTAGTTTTATATCAAGCGATTGGAAATAACGCTTATTTTTTCAGTAAAAATTGATGAATAGAGTACTTTATTTGAACTGCAATATAATCCAATTGAACTGCGCTTGGTGGCAAAAAGCCATAAACAAAGAAAGAAAAGAAAACATAAAAGGCCACACACACACTTCATTATTATTACAGTTTGACAGCAACAGCAACAGCAACAATGCAGTACGCTTTCACGGCCCAAGTTAAGTTGGTATTAAATTTGAAACTAAGCTAGAAATGGGTCGTTCCGAACCTGTATAGTTCGTGGAACTATGTTCATAGTCGGACATAGTTCCAATCGTTCCTTCGATTCATTTTTAGCATGTTGAAACAGATCCGGTTGCAATGGGCTTTTTTAACAAAGCAATATGAACCAACATCTCTTTCACACATTTTACGGCTTACACGAATATTGTGATCGATTGCAAGTGCAAAAATGATGTTTGTAAGTGAACGAAAGAACTAATATATGAAGTGGTGAGATGACATATTGTCGTTCTTGTTGTGCACAATGCTCTGTTCATTTCATTTTTAACATGCTTTCATTCAATCAAATGGAACTGGCAGAACTAGGTAGTTCAGCGAACATGTTAAAATCGAAATGAACGAAACTATTAGAAGATATATAATCGTTCTTGTTGTACACATTGTTTTTTGCATTTAGGTTGAACATTCAAACATGCGGAACTAGATAGTTCCAGGACATGATTTGCTTCTGACTGTGGGTTTAGACCACCTGAACGAACGAAAAATTTATCGCGAACAATTTATTGCAATAAATTCTTCGTTCGGAGTACAGTTTAGACCGCACGAACATAAATCGCGAACAATGATTGGCCGCCATCTTGTACGTTCAGGCGGTGTAAACAGCAATTTGTGCATTTGGCCGAACATCAATAAATGCAGTGTTGATTACACCTTATTTTTATATTAGTACTAAAGCTTATACTCCGTTTCTCAACAACAAATGGTTTGCCACTCCATAACAATATATTACTCGTATTAGTTATTATAAAAAAAGACGTGTGTTTAATTTAAGGGCCCATTTAAGTTTTTCAACGAACAAAAATTAAATGTTCTCATATTTTTCGTTTGTCAATAAATTTCGTAAATTTTACTTGTTAAACAAATACAATTGGTACTTTTAGTCGTTCGATTTTTATTTTAGAGAAATACTTTTTATGTTATAACTTTAAGGAATCGCTTTTAGTCACAAATCGAGTTTTCAACTATCATTTTAGTTAATATCCGCATTTTTCTAAAATCTTCGATTAAAAACTCAAAAAGTTTCAGCAGAACCTAAAATATATTTTTATTTTATTTGAACGAGCTCTATTGCGGACTCCTGCTATATTAAATAATATTTACTATCCATAAACTCAAAATTTTCATTAAAAGTTATATAGTTATTATTAAAAAAAAATTACCTCAAATAAACAGTTGCTTTAAAATTAAACTTTAAATATAGGGTTTTCCGCTTAAAAAACTTAATTTGGCCCTTTACACAATACAATTATATTGCAGCGAAAATTAACAGAACACTTTAAAACACATAAAACATAAATTACTACATATTTTAGTACTTATCATAAATTATTCTCTTAAGCTACTCCTATTTGCTACTTTTCTGTTTTTAACCACAGCGCAACACTGGATTCGCCCAAAAAGATCGAAGCTTATTCGATCAGAGCGAATGAAGGAATCTTCGTTCGTTCGACCTAATTTACTGTTAACACAGGGCAAACATCGCTCGCGATCAATTTATAGCGAACACTGTTCGTTCGGGCAAAGTGTTTAAACCGATCGAGCGAACGAGGTTTCTTTCGTTCGTTCAGGCGGTCTAAACGCGCAGTGAGACAACTGCTTCATACATACTAACATGTTTAAATAATTCAAATATGTAGTTCTTGTTGTACACATTGTTTTTTGCATTTAGGTTGAACATTCAAACATGCGGAACTAGATAGTTCCAGGACATGTTTTGCTTCTGAGACAACTGCTACATACATACTAACATGTTTAATTAATTCAAATATGTAGAATTAAATTGTAGATAAAGAATATAGAATAAGATTTGTTGTATTATGCATGTGAGTTTCGCATTTATTAAGAGCTGAATTAATAATATTTATTCATATTTTAGCAGATTGTCTTATGAGTTTAACACACAAACATTATTTTCGCTTCCACAGTTCAAAAGAACTACATAATTCCGCGGACATGTTTCCGCGAACTAGTTCCTGTTTAGAACTTTTAAGCACAAGCCTAATCTGAACTTGAATCTCTTGCCAACTTAAATTTTTAATCATAAAAAAACGAGTCAACTCAAAATCGTAATTTTTGTCATAAAAATTAAATAAAATCGTCATGTCATAATGGGTGCTAACAACCGTCAAAGTTCCCAACACTGATATCCATCTTCAGGATCGATATCAGAATATCTTTTCTCGTCTAATTGATAAAAGTATTCTTGTGGTTTTTTTAGCCAAGCTTAGTTTGCCAGCTTAAATTTCAGCATTGATTTCGAGCAGTGCTTAAAGCGCTATTTTACGTTGTTTACAATATTTGCAACCTTCATTGATATAGCTTCAATAGTATTGTGACTGACAATATTTATGATTATGCATAACTATGTCAGTAACAACACATGATTAATATGTTAAATGTATAAAATACAGCAAACAAAATGCACCTGGGTACTCCAGTTACATATAATAATAAATCAGTTCATATAAGGTGTCTACCTAATTTTCAACAAATTGCTCTACCGGCGACGAATGGAGGTTATAGAATATTTTGGAAAAAGTTTTTAAATACTTTCAGCTATCTAAAAAACCCAATCAAGCTCAGACGTTTTACGACCTCGGATGAGTTTTCTCAAAATTAGTTAAAAAAAATTGGCTTTAAAAAAAATCGCCAAAAGTATTAAAAAGCTTATATTGTAGCAACATTTGAAGTTTTTCAAAACGCATTTTAACTATCTTTATTTAAAAAAAAATGTGCAAAATCGTTGCATCGTTCAAAATGACACTACTCGAAAGTTCAACAAAATATGTAAAAAATTTAAATTCTCAAAAAAATGAGAATGGACTTTTACATTTTCACGCCGTTCAATATGTTCCCGATAACCTATGAACCTGAAAATTTGCACGTTTCTGAACTAATATATGCTTACCAAAACTTTATCATTAGATTTTAGACACAGTTTAATGTGAAAAATTATTTTTGGCCGCCGAGTTTTGCCCGCCGACCACAGTGCGTCGATTGCACACCCCTCATTTCTATTTCATTGTTCTTACAACTAGCCACTCATCAATTTCCATTACATTTAATAGGATACTTCCACACGAATGATAACTTATGACCACATAAAAAGTCGTATCTCTTACAAAAAGCACTGCTGGTCATCATAATAAAACCAAGGACATAGCTTTTTGTAACCATAAAGACATTTTTTCATAATTTTCGTACTTTGAAAGCGAGACATGCTTGAGTAGGAGATAGAAAAAAATTGATTTTTATCACTTTTTCGTTTTTTTGCATCATCGCATTTCTCGTGCGATGTCGAGATTGATAAGAATTCACTTATTTCAAAAAATGATTCCTCTTTGGCGAATAAATTCAGGACGCTATTGTATATACTTCACAAGATTATTAAGAAAAATGAGAATGTGTAACGAATGTAAGATTTTTGATTTATTCGAATACTTGAGTCTGATATAAGTTCTAGAAGAAGCTTAATAAGTCATGCTACTTCGAAAAGATTTTACTTATTAGAGAATGGTAAAGGACATTTACACACCAGCAAACATGCAGCAACGTTCGCTCAATGATGGCCAATTTATATCCTACATTGAAATGTAGCCACGACATGCAATACTCTTGACAACAGCATACAACAGCACTGGCGATAGTACCTTTATATTAGTAAATTAAATTTAACCTTTTTAGTGCCACTTTACTACCTTGCTATAATTGTAATCACATGCAGCAAATCTTATTATAACCTAACTTGGCCAGACTATACCGCGGTGTGGAAGGCTGTCAGAGAAATGTGTTTGAAAAATGACAATTTACCATAATTCAATTGTGATTCGTTTGTGGCCGCGCGCAAAACGAGCTGTCTAATAAATGAAGACTATCAAACTGACTTCAGGACTGGAGTTAGGAATGGAGTAAATGGATTCTTGTCATGCTGCTTAACTTAACTTTACATGCATAGCAAATGTTCCTCTCACTCAGTTGCCTCTGTTTTCGAAAGCGCTAACTTCAGTTCGTTCATTCATCACCTACGGTGAATGCCATTTAAAAATTTTAGATGTTTCAACTAAAGCAGTGGCTCAGGAGTCAGTGCACTCGGTAGCAAAGCTAGTGTCATTGATTTTGGTGAATTGCGGGAATGGCTTTATAACCATCATTACTAGGAACAATTTAACCTTTCGAACGGTACTCAGATTGCGCCTTATCCGTTTATACCTAAAGTGGGAAAGTCAATGCTATATTCCCATGTGGCTATGTTTTGTTGTAGCTGAAACATTTTGTTAAATGAACGAAAGGGATTTCATGGTTACTTATGTCTTAGTTGTCTTTTTATATCTTACGTTTAATAAGAGAATATTTTTTCTAGGGAGAGGAGTAGGTACTATGATTTTGACAACCTATTCAATTACATAACATTTTATTTAACACTTGACAAGTTTCTTATTAATTCATTAGACCGTTCCAATAATCTTATTACATTACTTATTACAATTAGTATACACAATTATAGTGAAACTTTGTGAGAAATATTTGTTGTTTTGTTTTATCCTTTTAAAAAAAAGTAGCCTTGAATACAGAAATTTGGGCCTATTCGCGTATTTTGTTATTATATTACAATACTGTCATCATGTATGTTCCTGAAACTCCTTTTACATAGTTTTTTCGACTTAATCGGCGTTTTTTGTGTCCTTTCCAAATTTGAAAATTTACCTACAGTGTTATCAATGTGTGATGTATATAGATACGAGCTAAAGAGAGTTGGAAAAGTGTGTGCGCATTAGTTAATAGGTATTGCTAAGAAAGTACTGCTAGATGTGGTGTCAGGAAATCCATTAAATCCATTAAAATCTTTCAACTAACATTGATGTAACAATGTATGACCCAAAACTGCTTATTTTAAAACATGATTTTAGAAAATTACAAATCTTTCAAAAACTTGTTTTTCGCGTTAAATAAAACAAAATGAACATTTTGTTTTTTATATGAAACACGAATAGATTCCTGAGGGAAAACGGTCCTTTTTTAATAATTATTTGGTTACAGTGGAGTATAATATAATTATTTTAAGATGTCAAATTTTCACATGCTATGTATTTAATATTTTTATCGCAGGCGAAGCAGCGGGTATTTGCTAGTCTTTTTATAATATACAGAGCGAATGCGGATAAAAAATCAACTCTTCTCTGAACTTTGAACATCGTGTTGATGAGCAGTGTGGCCACGAGTTAAAAAAAAAGAAAGCTAAATCAGCCAAAACAAAAAAGTCAAAACAAGCTAAATAACTTGAAAAAATAAGCCAAAAAACAACAAGATATTTTTTATACAACTTTAAGGTTTTTATTTAATTTTTAACACGAATTTATTTTTAATTGACCGTACTAAAAAAAAAAAAATCGCTGCACACCATCTAATTCGAAGAATTTTTGGAAGGTAATGCCAAAGTTTTTTTTACCAAACGTTTTGTCATATCTTCGACAGTCCGATCTTAATGTATGGTATATCGATATTTTTGTCTTGAGAAGAATATTTTTTTGCTCCAAAGGTCATTGAACTCAAGTACCCCGTTCTTATCAACGAAATCTCAGTTCTTACCATTCTTATGTACCACTTATGTCAGAAAATTGAAGCTCGCAAAAAATAATTAACCTTTTCTTATGTATATTTCAATTATTCCAGTAGAACTATTTAAAAAATTTTAATTTATATTACCGAACGTACGAACCTTTTCAAATTTTTCGTTATAGCTTCGGCATTTAGAGTTTGATCTTAAAGTATGATGCATATATCGATGTTTGTGTCTTAAGAAGACCATTTTTTTTTCTCCAAAGGTCATTGACATCAAGTACTCCATTCAAGTACTTACCCACCAGATCTAAACTTCTAAAACATGAATAAAAAAACGGTTTCAAATAAAAAGTTTTGAAACCGTTGCCCAGCACTTTGAAGTTCCTGCTGTCCCTAGCCCTTTAAAATTTGCTTTACTTAACTTAAATTCATGAAGTATTTTTAAAATAATATTTACAATACCCATCGCACTAGAATCTTCTTATTCTACCAATTAAAAAAAATTTGATATATACTGTCGGCTATTACTATAGTATCGTTTTTTTACAGAAATGTCAGTGGACTCGTCTTTTATTATGCTGTTAAGACTATTTTCAATATCGAAAATTAATTGCGTAGTAAAATACGGCGACAGAATTTTTTTATTAGTACCCAGTAGTTTGGCAGCATATTCCTTTGGACATGCCATTTACTGGTATGGTCGAATGAGATAGAAGAATTGTAAAGCCCATGGTAATGGACGTTGAATCCGTTTGCCCCTGTCAATGACATCGATGTGTTAAAAGGACGTAAAAAATGCCAGGCGAAGGGCCTGGCCCTACCACTTAGGGTACGTGAATTCTCATACCAAGTAGTTGGTCCACCGAATTACATGGAAGCTACGTTTTTGATGCTTTGCCAAAAAGACAAAAAAAGCTATTTTCAAAAGGCAAAAAAGCTAAAAAAAAGCCAAGAAGTTAAATCGTAAATTTATAGGCTAAACCCTTAAAAACAGGCTAAATATAGCCTGAAAAAGGCTAAAATGGCCACACTGTTGATGAGAGTTATCATCGCTCGTGAATTTTGAAATGGTAAACTCATTGAATCGCTCGCTTTCATTTGATGCGAAACTTTAGTTTAACACTTCGCATATAATAAATTGAACGGATTTAAATCAATAATATTAAGTATTTTTCTTAATACGATATTTAATTAAAAAACTGAAAAAATCATTATATATTATGAAATTATAAGAAACTGAGATAAATATACAAAAAGGAACATTTTAAAAATGTATTAAATACTTTATTATTTCATTAAAAAATGCAAAAAAATATAGTTCATCATAAAACACGTATTTATTTTTAAATAACAAGATCACTCGTTGAGCCAATAATGAGCGAACGCAAAAATACTATGATAGAGCGAAGAAAAAAATTTTGATCGCTCTGAATATTAAACATAAGAGAACTCAAGTTTTTTTTCTTCACGAATGAGGAAAGCAAAGTGAATCGTTCGTCAATTGAATAACATCGATGAGGAGAAGTGCAATTTTTTCTATTCAATTGACTTTTTGCGAACCATGGTTTTAACGAAATTATAAAAGTCAATAGTGCATTTCTATAACATTCAAAGAATTAGATTCTAACTTTTTCATAGATTTTTCTAAAAAAAAAATCACATTGTGTACAAATTATAAATTAACTTATACCACATATATTTTCAGCGTCCTTAGTCTCGAACATTTTTTCGATAAGGCGTGGTCAGTGCTCCTTATATCCTTTAAAATGTTATTTTAAGTCTAGCCGTATCCTAAGAATTTTTTTCAACAGCGAATATAAGGATAAATATCTTGTTGGAACATGCCTCACACCTTCTTGCCAGTGCATCTATTTTTATTCAAAATTAAGCTAAAAAACGCTCTTCGTTTTGTAGACCGACTGAAGTAGGAGCAAATTTTCAAAACAAGTCTTTTAACTTCATAGTTTTATCTATCTGTTCACTCATTAGCTGTATTGTCAAGGATCTGCACCGTTGATTTTGCTTTCACAGTATGGTTCTTCTTAGCAAGAAGATTTAAATAAACTCAATAGTTTTTCCCAAAATACCATTGGAGTCGTTAGCAGAAAATGCAGATATTCTTTGTAAATAGTTTATTCAAAGAATTTCTTAACGAATTGAAAATATTTACATGCATTTTACAAAAATCACACTCAAATATCACAGAAATTTTATAAAAATACCAAAAATACGGGACATTTGGCACCAATACTTGGGAACAAAGAACGAATGTATATATAGCACTGGAAAAAATTTTATATAACCGGTTAGAGCAAGTAGTAACACCTACAAAGTTCTTTTTTATTTAATATATATATTTTTGCTTGATATTTTGAAAAAATTGCATATATGTTTTTGATGTACTTTTTATTTACCTGCTAATGTTTACAAAGATTTTATCTTTTAGCATTAAAAATACAAATATTTAAAAAATTACCACAATTTATTTGTTGTAGTAAAAACAAAAACAAGACAGTTTTTGAAAGTATAAATCATATACCTTCACTATTTTGTTACTTCAAATACATTCTTATAAAAAAAAGAAGTGGAGCGCTTGGTGGTGAAAATTACTAATATTCTGAAATTATTTTCTTCAAATAATTTTGTACTTTGATTTCGTGGTGTGTCTATGCCAGAAAAAATGTCTGAACTATTTTTACTGGTTTCTCTTATCTGGAGTATTAACTGTCGACGAGGAAACATTTTTTTAGAATATTGACATATAAACTTCTTCTTATATTGCCATATAATCTTCCACGGTCATAGTTAAAAAAAAAATTTTTCCAAATGCAGAAAAAAGTATATACGTATAAAGAGAGTATGTATTAAGTAAAATCGAAATATTTCTTCAAAATTTGTATTTTTGTAGACACACGTCACCATAAAATTTCGTATTTCCGAACTTAGCTTATGCTTAATGTGACCAACATTTTCAAAGCAAAAAGAGGTACACGCACAAACTTTAAAAAGAGACACAAAATTAGTACATAGAATATAATGAAGATATTAAAAGATGCATGAATAAAGTTGAAATAATGAAATAATGAAATTCATTTAACAAACAGTTTAATTTATAAAAGATTCAAAATAAGATCCAGCTTACAATTCATTGCTTATTAAAGTAGTAGTCCACCAGTTTGACGAATTCAAAAAATCAATTTATTTTTAATTTTTCGCAATAGAATATAAAAATTAAATCTTTACAATATACTCTTAAATCCTTAGACCTAAATTAAAAATATTTTTAAAGTAACAGCCAAAAGAAGAGAAAGCGTCGTAACGCATATTAAAGTGCTGTAAAAACTTTAAACACGTTTTTTTCGAAACTACGTTTTCGAAACTTTGGGGAACACTAACTAAAAACTATTCGACCGATTTGGCTAAAAAATGCACCTGTTATTTAAGGCATACATAGCTAGTTTCAGAACTTTAAAACAAATCAATTTTTCAATAAGTTAATTTTTTTAAACATATTAAAAGAAGTTAGATTTACAAATTTTTTTTCATAAGTTCGCTATTTTTTATTTGTTTTTTAAATATACATATAATAGGGTAGTGCACTACAATAAAGCCTGCAGAACGATATTATCTTATATTAATTTTTTTAAAAAGGCTAGTTTTTATTTCTCTTAGATTTTTTTATTTAAGATGAACACGTAAGGCTGGGTGCTTCCCCCAAAAAACACACCTTCTTTCGAGTACTCTTCTTTGTTATAGATAACTATAAGCAAATTAATGTACAGGGTTGTCAATATTCGAAGCGCCCATCTGGCAACACTGTAACTTTCCGCAGTGATGCCAAATCGACTAATGACATACCGCGTTTGAAGCGTCATTCCAAGCAAATGTTTACAATGGAACAGTACACGCCACGCGAACGCTCTAAAATTGTTGAAATTTACATTCAACAAAACAAGTCAATAGTGAAAACTCAACTCAATGAGCGATGAAGCTCATTTTCAGTTGAACGGAACGGTAAACAAACAAAATTAATCAATAGTGAAAACTCAACTCAATGAGCGATGAAGCTCATTTTCAGTTGAACGGAACGGTAAACAAACAAAATTGCCGTATTTATGCCACTGAAAATCCACAAGAGATTCAAGAGGTACCTCTTCACGATGCAAAAGTCACTGTTTGGTGCGGCGTTTGTGCTAAAATGCTCATTGGGCCGTTCTTTTTCGAACTTGATAATGGCCACAGAGTTACTGTCAATCAGGAGCGTTATCGCGATATGATAAACAATTTTTTCATGCCAATCGTTCGTCGAAAGCGTATCAGGCACTACTGGTTTCAACAAGACGGCGCGCCACCACACACAAGCCGCACTACAATCGATTTTTTGAAGCAATTGTTCCCTGGCCGTTTGATGTCAAAAAATGGTGATTTCGATTGGCCGCCAAGATCACCAGATTTAACGCCTCCAGACTTCTTTTTGTGGGGTTATTTGAAAACAAAGGTTTACGTCAACAAGCCAAAGACCCTAGAAGAGCTGAAAACCAACATCCGTCAAGAAATAACCGCCATTCCCATCGAAATGTTGAAGAAAACCATAGAAAATGCTGCAAAACGGGCACAATATGTCGTAGAGGCCAATGGCGACCATTAAAGAGATATCATATTCAAGAAATAATGTTAGCAAATTTACTTGAACCCAATTAAATGATATTCAAGACGAACAGACAAAAAATTGTGGTTTCTTTGATTTATTTAAAAATAAAATGGGCGCTTCGAATATTGGCAACCCTGTACAATCAAGTCAAAGAAAATTCTTTTGCACTCTTTACGACATCAACAAAAACATGTTATTGGGGGTTGGAATTAATTTTAAAGGTTTTTTTTCGGTTTTTGAGCATTTATTTAGAAACAACGGTACAATGTATATTATTCAAAGTATTGTCCATCGTTAGCTACAACATTTTCCCATCTTTCTGGCAGAATATGGATTCCGCGCCGAAAGAACGATTCGTCTTTTGAGGCAATCCACGAATCGACCCATTTTTTGGTATCCTCGTAAGAAGTGAAGCGCTGCTCAGCCAAGCCATGCGTCATCGATCTGAATAGGTGGTAGTCGGAAGGGGCTATGTCTGGGTTATAAGGCGGGTGGGGTAGCACATCCCAATTCAGCGCCTCCAACGTTTCCTTGACGGTTCTTGCAACATGTGGCCGTGCGTTGTCATGTTGAAAAACCACTTTGTCGTGTCTTTTGGCATATTCCGGCCGTTTAACCTTTAATGCTCGGCTCAATTGCATCAATTGTTGTTGGTAGTGTTCCCCAGTGATGGTTTCGTTAGGTTTTAGCAGCTCATAGTACACGACACCCTTCTGATCCCACCAAATACACAGCATAAGCTTGGCGCCATGAATATTCGGCTTGGCCCTCGATGTTGATGCATGGCCGGGTGGTCCCCACGATTTTTTTCGCTTAGGATTATCGTAATGGATCCACTTTTCATCGTCAGTGACAATACGATGCCAAAAACACTTCCTTTTATGCCGTTGAAGCAGTTGTTCGCACATGCAAAATCGCCGTTCAACGTCTCTCGGCTTCAACTGGTACGGCACCCAATTTCCTTGCTTTTGAATCATTCCCATGGCCTTCAAGCGTTTGCCGACCGTTGATAAGTCGACTCCCAATGATTCTGACAATTCTTGAAGGGTTTGACACGGGTCTTCATCGAGCAAAGCCTCCAATTCCTCATCTTCAAACTTTTTCGGCTGGCCCGGACGCTCTTTGTCTTCCGTATCAAAATCACCACTTTTAAACCGACGGAACCAGTACTCACAAGTAGAAATCGATGGAGCATAGTCCCCGTAAGCCTCAGTAAGCGTTGTGCTTCAACCGCTTTTTTCTTCAAATGGAAGCACAAAAGTAAACCTTCCCGCAAATTGCGTTTTGTTGGAACGAAAGTCGACATGTTCACAGAGAAAAAAATATATGTTGTTTACACTTCAGTGGAATGACACATACTGAAAAATGAAGCTTACACAATGTGCTTTGAAATGAATATAGTCACAGGTGTGCCCGATGCGATCTATTGATAGTTAGAAAACCTCTTAGAAAACCTTTAAAACTAATTCCAACCCCCCGGTTGGTAACATTACTTTTAAGAAATTTCAAAATGAATAGTTAATATATGTTATTGTAAATAAGTACATATGTAATTAGTTTTGTACGAAAAAAAAAATATGAAATTGTAGCTGTCTGGAAAAATATTTTTTTGTTGTTTTTATGTACCCTGTTCGTGAAATCGGTACTTTTATCAAGTGGTCTCTGACCAAAAAATAAATAAATATAATTTTAGCAACTTGCGAAATATTACCTCTGCAATTTTTTAATACCATATTTTATTGTTTAAGTATAAATAATTGCATGTCAGGAAAATTAAATCAAAATAACTGCAAATCTTTACAAAAAATGCATTATTGTAGTTTTAACTTTTAAGCTTTTTCTTTAGGTTTATGTTTATCTCAATCAGGTTTGTTTTTTTTTAAGATTATGAAGAAAAAAACAGTAACTTATATTGGTTACCATATTGTGGTTAATAATATTGGTTTAAATAACGGTGATAACAAGTAACGCCTACCATCGAGATTCGACCAATTGTCTGTAAAGCAGTGAACAAAAATTAACACTAACTTAGCGTATGTTAAGGCACTGTAGCGTAGATTTGAGAAAACATAACATTAAATATACATAGCGTAGATGGCAATACTCGTTTGCAATTTTTGTAGCGTTGGAATTTTTATACTGAAAGAACCGCTTGACACAAATTTGTCCAATACAGTTTATATCTCTCCCAAATTAAAATCTAAAGGTGAAAACTGAATGAGCTGGATTTATCGTACCAACATTTCATATTAATACAATAAAAAGATGTAGATGTAGTAAATGGTTTGATAATATATATTTATGTATAGTTTTTGATTGGTAAGAGATATTAAAGAAACTTGTTCACCAAAATTATTTTGGAAACTTTATTACTTTGTAAAAAATATGAAAACAACATTTTGAATAAATAATTTTCGCACAAATAAATCTTGGCCAACGCTTATAATTTTAAATGATAGAAACATTTTTTTGAGTTTTTTTATTTCAAAACAAATTATTATTAAAATCGAACATTGAATATTTTAGAGGCTTTTTAAAAACAATATATTACATAGAATTGGGGAAGTAACAATAATTTGTTTTTTATAGAGATTTAGTTAAACTTTCAGTCCAGGAAAAGTTGAGGGAAATCGATTAGAAAATAGCGGACATATTTTTTTTTTAAATACATTAAATACATTTTTTATTAAACAAGAGTTTGCAAACGAAGTTCCAGCAGAAAAAAGTACAAAAAGAAGAAGAAGGTTCCAGTTTTAAATCTCACCATGAATAGCGGCTGTTTGAGTAAAAGCAAATTTTTCAAAAATGTTGACAAATACAACAACTGAAGAAATTGCCAAACTTTAAAAGCATAAATAGACCAATATAAAGCAAATTAATAATGTGGCAGCTCTGTAAAATAACAGTTATATGTTTGATATGTTTATAAGATTGTATGTGTGAGAGTGTCGATTAGTTAGCATCAGTTATAATAAGTGATTCGCATTGTACAGTCATATAATTTTGTGTTGAAACTAATAAATATAAACTGTTTAATTATATTAACTGCTAAAATATCAGAAGTGGGATTCACTTAAAAGCAACGCCTTTAAAGCAGAAAACTCTAAAATAAAAAGTAATATGTCGACAATCGGTTCAAACGATATGAACAAATTGTCTGTGACTCAGTTAAATTCATGGCTTGAAAAACTTGGTGAAAAAATATCGGGTAGTAAAGTAGCTCTGATTGCACGATTGAATGCAATTCCAGTGGATGCACGAGGAGTCAATCCAAATGAAGTGATCTAGTGCTGGTCGCTCGACCATTTTTAAAAAAGTTGAAAAAATTATCAAATTTTGCTTAAAGTATTGGCATCTCAGAACCGTAACAAAAAAATTTGTTGTTGTTGTAATTTCAAAATGGCGGCCATATGTGTCTTGCTACCTAGAGCGATTTTTGCGTTTGAAAGCGTTTGCGGAAACTAACATTTCTCAGCTTGTATTATATACAGAATAATGAATCAAAAACCATGAAATTAAACACATTTTGAACTGTAATACTGTATTTAAAATGTGCTTCTTAAAAAGTATCTTTAAATAAAACAAAATATTCGAACTTTTTTGGTAAAAACGTTATATTTTGCATCTTTACGAATTTTTTTTTTATAGAAAGCAATTAGTAATTGACTTCAATTTTTTTTTATAAGTGCAATATAACAATTAGTTTATTCACAAATAATTTCAACTTTCTACTGTACTTAGTTTTTTTAATATAGCCTCTTAAAAATTGAAATTTCGAGAATTTTGTCAACTTTGGGGTCAAATATCTCAGGTGGGCACACGTTTAAAAATCTGAAATTTGTTCAAAATAAGGTTAACAATAGTAAATTCATTCAGTTAAAATTTCGAGTTGTATATTTGCTTTATTTGGAAGATACAGCCCTTCAAACTTCATGAAAATTCACTTTCAAAATAATAAATAAAATTTTTAAAATAACGAATTTTTTGTTTCCTACCATCACATGCACACATTATTTAAATGAGTTCATAAGTTAATATTCTGAGAATTTATTTTGTGCTAACTTACACAGCTTACTTCGATAGAAAAATAAAAGGCTTGCACAATTCAAAATAAAGCCTGGTGTACAAAATAAATTTAAAAGATTCTTCTTTGTCTGAAAATTCTTTTAGAGAAGGTTGCTTAAGTGTTCAAAATAATTATATTGAGTTAGTTTAAAAGTCTTATAATGGAAAGTGTTTGCTCTATAGGAATTTTAACGAACGATGAGTGCCACAAAAGTGTTTATGGGCCTCTACAAAGTGATTTAAAGCAAATAATTCAGTTTAGTCAAGAAGAACAACAACTTTTGTATTATAGGGTTTCAAAAGATGTAACTACTTTATGTAATTACCACGAAAAAAAGTATATTGATAAGTATCATCATTTGTTCGGCCGGTATTGTAGTGATCCGTTTAAAATGCATAAGAAAAGTATTAATAAAGGACTAAGGGAAATTCGTCTCGAGCATATATCTGAACATGTGATTGGTAATGTTGAGCTTGTTCCTGGAAAATCCCTTTGCATTAATTGTTACCAAAAAGCCTTTTTAACATCCGAAAGTACAGAAAATGATAAGTGCAAAGATTACATGCCTCCTGCTGAATACCTCAAACATGTGGACTCCGTTTGTGATCTTTTAGAAGTTTCGCCTGCTTCTAAAATACAAAAATTAAGTTCAGAAAAAAGGGTTTCTGCTATAAAATCGAAGATAGGTAAAGTTGCAAATGCTTTAAAAAGAAACCTCGAGCAGTCCTTTGATGAAGTTATTGCAGACAACATGGAGAATGCAGAGCCTGTTAATGAATTTGATGATCTGATTAAGAAACTTAAGGATAAATGTGTTATGGCAGAAAAAGGAGAGAAGATTAAAATTATAAGTTTGTTACCAAAATCATGGTCAATTAAAAAAATTACTTCTGAGTTCAACGTATCAGAACGTCTTGTAAAACTTACAAAAGATCTAGTTAATGATCAGGGCATTCTTCCAGATCTGGAAAAGAAGAGGGGCGTCCCCATTCCACCCGAAATAGAAGCGTTAGTCTTTGAATTTTACGAACGTGATGAAAATAGCCGCCTTTGTCCAGGTATGAAAGATTGTGTGTCTGTCAGAATTGAAGATAAAAAAGTTCAGAAGCAGAAGCGTCTCATACTTTGCAATTTAAATGAACTCTTCGTCGAATTTAAAAAACAATACCCAAATTGCAAGGTTGGAAGATCAAAATTTATTGAACTTAGACCAAAGTGGTGCGTCATTGCCGGATCATCGGGTAGCCACTGTGTCTGTGTTTGCGTTTATCACCAAAACGTAAAACTCATGGTTGATAGAATAAAACAAGACTATAAAGACCTACTTGAAATGCTTGTCTGTGACATAAATGGTTATAACTGTATGTTGGACAAATGCGACAAATGTCCAGGACAGGAATCCCTGTGGAGGCTGCTTAAAAACTTAGATGAAAGTGACAACCTCTCCGACAATATTATTTACAAACAGTGGACAATGACCGATCGAGCTGAAATGATAACTGTTGTTCAAGCAAAAGAAGATTTCTTTCAATCGCTTATTGAAAAACTTATTTCAATGAAGTTACATCACTTTATCTCAAAGGTTCAAGCGCAATTTCAAAGAGAAAAGAAGGACACACTAAGCCCAAATGAATGCATTGTTCTTGCAGATTTTGCTGAAAACTTTAATTTCATAATCCAGGATGAAATACAAAGCTACCACTGGGTTAATCGGCAAGCAACTATTCACCCATTTGTATATTATTACAAAGAACATAACAAAGTATTAAATCAATGTTTTTGTGTTATAAGCGATCATATGGACCACAATACAGAAGCAGTTCACACTTTTCAATCCTGTTTAATAAAGCACATAAAACATACTGCACCAGCTGCTAAAAAAATAATTTACTTTTCGGATGGCGCTGCAAGTCAATACAAAAACAAAAAAAACTTCACAAATATCTGCCATCATAAAAACGATTTCGGACTTGATGCAGAGTGGAATTTTTTTGCAACATCTCATGGTAAGAACGCATGTGATGGTGTTGGAGGAACTACGAAACGGGAAGTTGCAAAGGCCAGTCTCCAAAGGACAGAAATTGACCAAATTCTAACTCCTGAGGATATGTTTGTTTACTGTAGAGAAAACATTAAAGGAATTACATATGCATATGTTAAGGGAGAAGAAATAATCACTCGTAAGAAAATCCTCGATAATCGTTTTGAAAACTGCCAACGAATTCAAGGCACACGAAAGTTTCACCGTTTCGTTCCAATTTCGGAGACGAAAATGCGATGCTTTATAACGTCTAAGTCCGACGAATATGAGGACCATCCAGTCACAAAAGAGAAATAGGTAGGTTACTAAAATAAGTTATTTCAAACATTTGACAATGTTTACTATTTTCTTTTCTTTCTTCTGTTATTTTCAGAGCAGTTATTCAAAATTTAATTATTGTAAAATGTATTAAACTTATTTAAATATTGTGTGCATGTCATGGCAGGTAAAAATAAGTTTTCTTTTAAATTTGACTTTGTTTTCTATTATCTTTTCTCTCTGCTTTTATTTTCAGAACAGGAATCACAACAATTTATATATTTACAGAACATTTGCAAAAATTTATTTATGTTAAGCAAAAGAGTGTTCTATAAAAAGGATTAAATTTAATTAATTAAAATAAAAAACGCAATTGTTTTGAGATTACATTCAGTTATTAATATCAACTGTTTCATTATTTAAGTTTTATTTTGCTTGTAATTGAAAAAACATTTAAAAATATCCCAAAAAAAGACATATTATTTAAAGTGAATTTTCATGAAGTTTGAAGGGCTGTATCTTCCAAATAAAGCAAATATACAACTCGAAATTTTAACTGAATGAATTTACTATTGTTAACCTTATTTTGAACAAATTTCAGATTTTTAAACGTGTGCCCACCTGAGATATTTGACCCCAAAGTTGACAAAATTCTCGAAATTTCAATTTTTAAGAGGCTATATTAAAAAAACTAAGTACAGTAGAAAGTTGAAATTATTTGTGAATAAACTAATTGTTATATTGCACTTATAAAAAAAAATTGAAGTCAATTACTAATTGCTTTCTATAAAAAAAAAATTCGTAAAGATGCAAAATATAACGTTTTTACCAAAAAAGTTCGAATATTTTGTTTTATTTAAAGATACTTTTTAAGAAGCACATTTTAAATACAGTATTACAGTTCAAAATGTGTTTAATTTCATGGTTTTTGATTCATTATTCTGTATATAATACAAGCTGAGAAATGTTAGTTTCCGCAAACGCTTTCAAACGCAAAAATCGCTCTAGGTAGCAAGACACATATGGCCGCCATTTTGAAATTACAACAACAACAAATTTTTTTGTTACGATTCTGAGATGCCAATACTTTAAGCAAAATTTGATAATTTTTTCAACTTTTTTAAAAATGGTCGAGCGACCAACTTTCGTTTTTTGAGATCACTTCATTTGGATTGACTCCGAGGTGAAGTTCCTGAATCGGACGAGAATGCGCAAACGGCGGACGATTGACTGCTTCAAGCAGAACTATCGCTCCAAGCAGAGCTAGCGCTTCCAACAGAGCACGCTGTCGCGTCAAAGTCAGCAGAAGCGCACCACAGCGTCGATGAAGGTGCTGCTAGCATCAACAACATAACAGAAGCATTAGATGTTGCCGAGAATGAATGCGGAAACAGAACAGAAGATAATGAAATAATTCAAATGAGCGAAATGAAACGACTGATGTGGGAGATGAAGGCGATGAAAAACGAAATGGAACTTCAACAAAGAGAGATCGCTTTGCTAAAGAGAGAGAAAGAGTGTAGACAGTAAGAAAAAGGAATTGAAATAAATGATGTGCAGAAAATGAGTGAAAGCAAGCTGTCAAATGAGTGCCAAGAAACAAAATTGATAATGTTTAAAGAACTTATGCCGGAATATTGTGGTCAAGGAGACAATTTTTTACGATGGGAATCTCAATTAAATAACTTAAGGAGATCCTTTAAAATTGTCAACAATTGCTTACGGTCTTTAATAGTGACAAAGTTGCATGGAAAAGCCTTAAAGTGTAGAGTAGACTTAGCTACGATAAATGTTGATGTATTGCTAGGCGAGATGAAAAATATTTTCGACACCAGAGTGGAAAAGTTAGCACTTCGTCGCCAATATGAAGTACGTAGATGGCTAACAAATGAAAATTTTTCAAAATTATTTTCATGATAAAGTTATTTTGGCTAACAACGTTGGAGTAGCAGAAGATGAACTGGTTGAGTACATTGTCAAGGGAATCCCCGACCAGCAGTTGCGGTCACAAGCAAAAATGCAAAATTTCCAGAACAAAAACCAGCTTATCGAAGCATTCTCAGATGTGTCTCTTCCACTGCAAGAAAGAACAGCTGTTGAGCGAAAAAATTTTTTGCGATGCTTTAATTGCAACTCAGTTGGGCATGTCGCTGCTGAATGTCGCAAGCCAAAAAGGGAATTCGGTGCATGCCATGGCTGTGGCCAACTCGGGCACCATGCTGCTCAATGTTTGAAAAACAAAAAAGGAGAGCTTGTTGACCACATCGAGGACAGAGATGACAATGCATTGGTAAGAAATTTATGTATTAATTTTAATGTAATAAAAGATAAAAATGTATTTTTATTAGAATGCCTAATCGATATTGGAAGTCCCATAAGTCTCATCCGAAGAAAATTTGTTCCGGATTTATATTTAAGTTTAAAATTTAAAAGAAATTAATTTAATTACTTTGGAATTAACAAAACAAAACTTAATCTTTTTGAAAAAATTGAAATAAATATTTTATTTGAAGATAACAATGTGTTGATGACTGTTTTTGTGGTATCGGATGAAACAATGGCCTATCCATTAGTACTAGGAAGAGATTTTTTATCAAAAGCAGGGTTATATTTAGAGAAAAAAAATTAGTTAAAGAGTAATTTAGAAGTAAGCCTTACAAGTTGTAGTGTTGTTGAAAATGAGTGTTTGGACGATGTAATACATGAATTAAATTTATTGGAATTTGATTATAATGAATAGAATTTAAATATATATGAAAAAGTAAACTGTCAAAAAAAAAATTAATTAATTGATATATTTAAGCTGTGATATGTTAACTGCAAACGTCCCGAAATACCGGATACAAAATTTGAAATTAAATTGTGTTTAAATGACAAAAAGCCCTTCCATTGTACCCCTTCCATTGGAGGTTGTCGTACTGTGAAAAGGGGAAGTTAGGAGAAGTTATTAATGACTTATTAGAAAAGGGAATAATTAGATAGTGATTCAGAGTACTCCTCGCCAATTGTTTTTGGTAAAAAGAAAACTGGGGAATTGCGATTATGCAATGATTATCGCACGCTAAATAAGATGACACAAAGGAATAACTATCCACTACCACTTATAGATGATCTCTTGGATAGTTTGGTTAATAAGAGTATTTTTACGATTTTTTACTTAGAGTGCATTTTACCACGTATATGTTAGTGAGGATTCAATAAAATATACATCCTTCGTGACACCGACAGGTCAATACGAGTTTTTGAGAATACTATACGGGTTAAAAAATGCACCTTCAACATTTCAACGATACATTAATAAAATATTCAGTGACTTAATCAGCAAACATTTGCTAGTTTTAAAAGAGGTCTTTCGTAGAATTGTAAGAAACAACCTTGAAATAAGATTACACAAATGCAAGTTTATGCAAAATGAAGTCAAGTACTTAGGCTATACGGTATCTGGTGAAGGAATTCGCCCAGACGAGAAAGGCATACAATCGATAAAAGATTTTCCATTACCATGCAATGCAAAATCAGTCCACAGTTTTTTAGGGTTGTGTTCGTATTTTAGAAGATTTATTAAAAACTTTTCAACGATTGCTCAACCACTTTATAATTTAATAAGAAAATTGGTACAGTTTAAAATTGGCGAAGTTGAGTTAAAATGCTTTGAAACCCTTAAACAAAAGCTGATAGAAGCAACTATTTTGTCAATATATGACCCTCGTGATGAAACAGAGTTGCATTGCGACGCTAGTTCTCTGGGGTTCGGGGCTATTTTGATGCAGAAGAAAATAGACGGAATATTTCATCCGATTTTTTTTCAAGGAGAGCAAATGAGTGTGAATCAAAGTATCATAGCTTTGAGCTGGAAACTTTAGCAATTATATATGCATTAGAACGATTTAGAATTTATTTACAGGGAATAAAATTTAAAATAGTAACGGACTGCAACTGCAAAACGGGTTAGTTTATAGAAAAAGTAAGAATAGTATTTTTTTCTATATACCCACTAATATGGAAAATCAAATACTTTATAAATATCACAATGAGCTGGGACATGCTGGACGTGACGAAGTACTGGGCGCTATAACTAAAACATACTGATTCCCAAATATGAAAGAAAAAATTAACGTTTACATTAATAATTGTTTAAAATGTATAGCATTTTCTTCTTAAAATGTATAGCGTCAACTTCGTTTTGACAGTTCTGGCAGTCTGTCTCTCCGAAATGCATTTACCTTCTCTAATTCTACTATGGTTTTACCGCAAATATTCTTTTTAATTTGCGTTCTATTCAATTTGCGACATATTTAATTCGAGTGCTTGTACTTGCAACTTATTTCGTAAACTTGTAATAATGTAAGCTTAAAAAATAACAAAATAATATAAAATAAAAAAACAAAAGTGCTTGAGTTTGTGTGTGCGTGTGTGTGAGCCAAAGATCTCCCGGTGCATCAGCAAGTGCAGCAAAGTTAAATTGGCTTTCTTTGCTGGCGAACGTCCTCCAAGTGCCACCACCAGCAGCACAAGCAAGTGCAGTGCTAAATTTCTTGCTAGCCAACATCCTCCAAGTGCCATCTCCAGCAGCACAAGCAAGTGCATCGCAAATTTCCTGATTTTTTTGCTTGCCAACGTTCTCCGAGAGTCGCCACGAGCAGCACCAGCAAGTGCAGCACAATTCAATTAACTAATCAACTCTCCAATATTTCAGAAGCACCATTTCAGCATGTCTCAAGCGCAGAGGCAAATTTCTGCTATTATACTCCGCCGTGAATTAAATTAATTGAAAGCGGAGAATTTGCGCTTCATTTGCTTGTGCTGCTGGTGATGGCACTTGGAGGATGTTGGCTAGCAAGAAATTTACGCTGCACTTGCTTGTGCTGCTGCTGGTGGCACTTGAAGGACTTTCGCCAGTAAAGAAAGCCAATTTAACTTTGCTGGACTTGCTGATATACCCTGAGATCGTTGGCCCACACACACTCAAACACAAACTCAAGCACTTTAGTTTTTTTTATTTTTATTATTTTGTTATTTTTTAAGTTTTTTAAGTTAACAATATTACAAGTTTACGAAATAAAATGCAAGTACAAGCACTCGAATTAAATACGTCGCGGAAATCGATACGCTGTTTTTTTTCCTTTATTTTTGAGTGTGTCGAAAATTCGCTTTCGATTGTCAAAATTGCAGTAGCCCCTGAATTATATTCACCTCACAAATGCCAAAAATTGCTCTACCAAGTGTTAAAATTTGATCATCCAACTAAAAAGTTTTGGATTGACACACAGCCTAAATACACACAGCCACAGTTATTAAACAATTGAATTTCTACTTTCAAACGTATAGTCGACCGAAAACACTTATATCAGATAGGGGCAGTAGCTTTACTTCAAACGAATTTGAGATGTTTCTAAATGAAAATAATGTTTAACATGTAAAAATAGCAACAAGTTCCCCACAAGCTAATGGGCAATTTGAGAGAATTAATAGAATGTTGGCACCAATGTTAGCAAAATTAGCGAGTGGAAAATCTACTGCAAGTTTGGACAATATTTTACCCTCAATTGAATTTTCAATGAATAATACACTTCATCGCAGCAAAGGTACTACCCCTAGTCAGCTTTTGTATGGGGTAAAGCAAAGAGGAAAAATCATTGATTTTGTTAGGGAATATCTAGATAAAACTGACGAACCAAAAATTTATAGAGATTTATACAACCTAAGAAGTAGGGCAGTCTAAAAGCAAACACAACAGAATTAAAACAAAAAAATGGTAGATAGAAACCGAAAAATTGCAAAGGCTTATGCTACAGGAGACTTTGGATGGTAAAAATTTTATAAGCACGCCAGGAACATTAAAAAAATGGTACCAAAATATAAAGGACCTTATAGAGTTACGAAAGTATTGGGAAACGATAGGTATTTAGTAGAAGATGTAGAGGGTTTCCAAGTAACTCAAATCCCTTATGAAGGTACTTGGGAAGTGGTTAATATAAAACCGTGGATACAATTTCGTAATTCACAGTAACCGGGACGGTTACAGGTCAGGATGGCCGAGTTGTGGCAACACTGTAAAATAACAGTTATATGTTTGATATGTTTATAAGATTGTATGTGTAAGAGTGTCGATTAGTTAGCATCAGTTATAATAAGTGATTCGCATTGTACACTGTACAATGTACAGTCATATAATTTTGTGTTGAAACTAATAAATATAAACTGTTTAATTATATTAACTGCTAAAATAAAAAGTTTTGGTTGCAAACATCTTATTGCAACCTAACTTAAGTATTTATATACTAACAAACAGATTATATGCATTAATTTCAGGAGTTGCCAAGTGATTTCTTTGTGAGCTTGCGGCCGAATAAGAACAAGAGTGACGATCATTGTTGACTTTTTATGCACAAATACATGCAAACACTTTTTGAGGTTGTTTTCTAATTTTCCTATCTTGTCATCTTTGCTGTCTGTATTGATGACGAGAGTTACTCGGAAAAACACGATGACGCAACCCAAAGATTTACCCTCTACCAAATTTGTTCAACGCGCCTAAAGAAGTTTTCACTTCAAAAATCTAAAAATTTACGTCATTTTTTAGCATGTTGTTACGTGTAAAAACTAGACTTATTTTCCAAAGATGCTAAATTTGGTTAATATTGTGTAGAAATACATTATTAATCATTAAAAAAAAAAAATGAAAATTGGTGGATTAGCTTGTTTGCAGCAGTGTCCCGTTTTAAGACATATGTTTCGAGAAAAACGCGTTTGAAGTTATTCTGGTTAGTTAAACTTACTCTGGCGCACTGGGTTTTAAGCGCTGTAAAATCTGTATTATGAGCGGGATTGATTTCAATTTTTTTTCGTATTCTTTAAAAAAATTTGATTTTAAAAAATTTTAAATTTGTTGAATTTTTTTGCTTTGTTGGTTTGAGATCTAACGAACAAGGTAGCAACGCTTGTTATCATTTGAATTTCACAGCCTGGTTCAGAATAGTTTCTGCAAACGTTAGCAACAATACATAGCCAAAAAATAAAGTATTACATTTATATTGTATTATATTTAAGAGGTTCTCATGAAATTTCACAAAAACTAAATCCTTTTTAAATTTTTCGGTAGCTAATGATATGCAGAATATGTTTTCAAAGAGGATAACAGATTGCACAAAAAAGTTATAACATACGAAGGTAACTAATCTATACTATCTATATCTATAATCTATAATATTATATAAAAAGCTTCTCACGTATCTGCGACGACGCTAAACTTAAAAACTACTGAACCGATTTTAGTATTTCTTTCTCTAATATAAAGCTACATGTCAAACTTAAAATCCTTTATTTTTTATGCGAAAATTGCGTACGGATTTTGGAAGAAGAGAAGCACCGTCAGCTCCGTATGTTCGTTATCTTGTGAAAAAAGTGAAAGAAACTGGCATCCTCATCGATAAACCAAAACCTGAAAAGCCAAAAGCAGTGCTTACACCCGAGAATATTGCTGCTGTGGCAGAAAGTGTGCGTGAAGCGCCATCAACATCAATTCACCGTCGTTCTCAACAATTGAACATTTCGGAGACATCATTGAGACGAATTTTGCATAAAGACCTTGGTATGACGCCATACAAAGTCCAATTGGTTCAGGAGTTGAAGCAAACTGACCATCCAATGCGTTTTCGCTTCGCTAAGTGGGCCTGCGATCGACTTACAGAAGATGCCGATTTTGCACAAAAAAATCATTTTTTCAGATGAAGCTCATTTTGATCTTGGCGGGTATGTAAACAAGCAAAATTGTCGCATTTGGGGCACAGAAAACCCGCACGCATACATTGAATAGCCGCTGTACCCAAAACGAGTCACTGTTTGGTGCGGATTTTGGTCCAGAGGCATAATTGGGCCATTTTTCTTCGAAAATGAGCAAGGAGTGGCCGTTACAGTCAATGGCGATCGTTATCGGGCCATGTTAAACGAATTTTTGTTCACAAAAATTGAAGAGGAGGATATTGGCAACATTTGGTTTCAACAGGACGGCGCTACGTGCCACACAGCCGAAGCTACACTCGATGTTTTGCGCCCTGTTTTTGAAGATCGCATTATCAGCCGCAGAGCTGATGTCGTTTGGCCACCTCGGAGCTGCGATTTGACACCGTTGGACAATTATTTGTGGGGTGCCCTCAAAGATAAGTGTTACGCCGACAAGCCAGAGACAATAGATGCTTTAAAGGACAATATTCGTGAAGCCATTGGTGAAATACAGCTGCACACAATCGATAATGTGCTTAAAAATTGAACCGATCGTGTAGGCTACTGCATGGCCAGCCGAGGCAGCCATTTGAATGAAATTATTTTCTATTATTAACCGGAAGGATTGTACTTTCAAATAAAAAAAGAAATTTGAGAAAATATCCAGTGGTTTTTTTTATAGAATTTTCAAAAAAAAAGTTATTTGTTGGACCCTATATATTCACTCTGACTTTCAATAATCAAAATAATCAATTAATTCAACAAAAAATATTGCAATCAAGGGTTTTGAAGTCCCAGCTGACTTGAAGTGACTTGAATGCAATCAATTGCTACATAAATGAATGCGGGGCTGCAATCAAATTATTAAAAATGATTTCTGATTTGAAATGTTCAAGTTAGAGGAACCGAAAAAGAATTATGTATTGCAGTCAATTTCAACAAAATCAAAAGACTTAAAACGTGAAAATATTGAAATCTTTTACAGCTCTGTGAGCAACCGAGAGAGGGGTTCTTCTGAATCTATAATATACCTTCCATATACATATATGACAAATGTCAGTTAAATTTTTGGTGAAATAGCATTTTTATTTATTTCTGGGCGATAAAAAGGAGTGGGACAAAAAATGTTATCAAAGTATTGGATTGTCACCGAACTTACTATAAGCTAAATTTCAGCTTAATCGGATGGCAACAATTGTACGAAAAATGTTTTCGAAAAAAATTTTGACGGACATACGAACGTAGCTTATAAAAAAAAATCACCGTGTTTTTAGACCTCTACATGAGAACCTACTTTTACCAAGTATCTGCTAACTATTCTAAGCATTTACAATTTTCAATTTCTCTTCATGTTAATGCAAAATTAAATAATTTCAAAAATTTGTGTTTTTATTTAATATATTAAAATATTTTGGAATGCTAAGGTATATAAATATATTTTGGAATGCTAAGGGGGGTTTTTCTCCCCCTCTCATATATTCTACAATGCTAAATAAACCTTTAAATATATTTTGATTTTTGTTTAATAAAATATAACTTTAATTTATAATTTTAATTTAAATTAATAACAAATTTCTCTCATGAGAAAACAATTATCTTAAACAAGTAGCCTAACGTTAATAAGTTTAGCCATAAGCTTTTTTAATTTAAAACTTTTACGGTTTAACAATCGATTCTCATTCAATAATATTTGGTTTCTTTAAATTTTAATAGGGCTTTAATTCATAGAAGAATTATTATTTTTTTTTTCATACTTAGTTACATATAAAGATAGGATTTGTTGTTCGAAAGGACAGTACATACAAGTGTCTTTCGATTAAAATTTGTATGCATTCTGAATGTTTATAATAGGAAGACGTTGCTGCAAGCACTTCAACCAATATTTATGGCAAACAATGAAACAAGTAGCAGCCGGTCTTATTTCTGCTTTATGTCATCAATATCACATGAATATGAAAGAAAATCTCCGCACACATAAGTCGGCCAACAAACTTGTTCCACGTAAGGTACTGCAATAGAGCAAACTCACATCTCATTCACGTACGTCACAAGATAGATACCAGAGAGTGAGTACCGTGGCACCTGATATCCATAAATACGTCACAATGTGAAAGTTTACAATGTCGAACGAAGCAACGACAGGGAACGATCAAAAGCTTCTGTACATTTATGCCGTGCAGAAGATGACTTTATGGAAGTGACAATTGCACGGAAACCCCGTATCCGCCAATGTTTCAACTGGAACGAGTTTCAGCAGAATTTTAAATATACTGTCTGTCATCGAACTGCATGCTAGGGTTCAATACAATTCTTTATAAACGAATTCTGTCACTTATACACTCGGCTATGTTTGTCCCACGTTCAACTGAAATCTGATCCAAGTACGCTCTAGTAACCATTCATTGATTCACATTTAAAAATTGGTTGCATTTGTATGCAAAGCAGGCTCATTCACACATTTAAAGTCGTCTTGTTGGTTAGAACAGTCAGCTACGATAGCCATAAATAACAGCCAAGTAACCATGCTTATAGCCAGGAGTGTGTATGGGGGTATTGTTCAGTTCAAGTACAGTTATTTGAAAAAATAAAATTATTAATTTGCACACTCATATCATAGTCATTGCATAGTTTTGCTATTTACTTTTAATAAATTGTGTTGTTATGAATGCATGTGAATGTTTAAGTTTTATTAAAGAAAACTTTAAATTGAGTGAATAAATTACGAGTTAAAGATAAAATTTTGACGTGGAAGAAGAAAAAAATCACAAACAGATATTTTTCTTGTATTAGTGTGTATTGGTTTGGAATACTGGACAAACTGTTTACTGTGATCAGCTTGAAGGTGAAGCGTCGTTAAAGTTTGGTGGAGGAACGCTTTAAATTTGTTGTGCAGAATTCACATTTGGCATTGATTCCACGTTTTGCTGATAATTCTGCAAATGGCTAATACCTGGTTGGACTCCGTGAGGAGTATGCCTGGCTGGATTTGTTTGCAATTTAGCGAGTTCAGATCGAACATCCTCATTAATCAAGTGCTCCAAATTGCTATCCAAATACTGACGTTGAGCCCCAGAGGTCGGCTAGCTACATGCCTTGAGTTTGGTTCGACCGACCCTTTTGGCACGGGTTGCATTCCAGTTATGGGCAAATTAGAGTTTTGTGCCTGACTGAAACCTAAGTTTCTTTGGCTTTAAGTGGCCGGACGTTCTTTGCGTACTCCACCGTGGCTCTCATTCGGCCTACCAGGTGAAAGCAAAGGAGGGTCGACCACCAGAGTCGGCTGACATGGCTTTAGTTTCTTCACGCTGCACAAAGTGCGACATAACGGACAGCTGCGGTCTTTTGTTTCCTACGTGGATATACAGTCCCTATGAAAAATTTGCCTGCACGGTGTTCACACTAGGTCATCAGCTTTGGTGAAAGACTGCGAGCAAATGCTGCAGGAATTTTCAGCCAAATCCACCTGGGCAGGTATATCTTCCGTGCTCTGATGCAACGGCATTACATTTCAAAAAAATAAAAAAGATATAATTGTGTTTTGTTTGGTTGCAGGAAAGAATTTTGCTTTTTTTTTAAATAATATGTTGAGCTTTTTTTGGTTGGTTGAGTCAGCGGGTTCAATCAATTTAAGGAAAAATTTTTAAATATTTAATTTAACCGGAACTTAAATTTTAAATGGACTGACACGATATCCGGAAAAATAGTCTCGCGTGAAGCAGTCGAAATGCGCTATAAGCGCAATAAAATCGCAATTCCATGCAACACATGACACTACCCCCGAACCCGTTGTCAGCACGTAATAAAACAAAACCAAAATGATTTATTTAGTGAATGTACTTAGCAAAAATTTAAAAATTGAAATTTACTCTCAATCACAGTTTTCATGTCATACATAAAGAAATCAATCATGTCAGTGATTTGACAGCGGATCCGAAAGCAGATAATTACTCCAGACAGGTATTCCACACGCAGACAAAAAACATAGTTGCAACAACCATGTTTAAAGAGGATCATAGTATAATTCGGATTATGATTGTTGCTAACATGTTCTTAAACATATACCATTTTCTTTGATCATGATAAAATGATTACAACAACTATACTTAGAAAAGGAACTTTTTGTAGGAAATAAAATATTATTGAAACAATCATTATTCTCTTATTGGGTCTATACAACTATATTATGAATTTATTTTTAGGATCCAAGATATTATTGAAACATTGGCCCTTATTATGAGTTGCTTTTGACGTTCGATCTTCGCTGGTTGTCGAACAACGAGTGTCGAAAGTTAAATTCTTATTATGAGCAGTGCAACCCTATCGAAATGTTCGTTGCTCATCGAAATTTCAGTCGAATAGGATTTTGCTTTCGATGCGATCCGTGCTTAGCAATAATTGTTAAAAATTTAAGTATTTTGTGATTGTGTTTTCCTTTTTAAAGACTTGAAACTAATATTGAACTGTTTTTGTAATTTTTATGCAGGTCTAAGGTGGTGAGCAAAAAATCACAGTTAGAAAAACTGGTCTTATTGATGGAGGCAAACTTTGACAGCAAAGGATATTTTTTCCAAAGTTCAGACGACAAAGACATGGGAAGCAGAGAACTGCACAAGCATACTTGAAGTCTATTTCAAGTGCTTGCTTAAAATATAAGTTCAAGCTAGCTTGAGCTTGATAATTTTGAATCAAGTACAGCTTGTAATTGAATATAAATAAGCCCACGACAGCTTGCAAGTATTCTAGCTTACAAGCGAACGGCACGAAGTTTCAAGTAAAGGAAAGCTTGATGCCTTCAGCAAAAAGCTTGAAAAACTTGAAACTGAAGGCAAGTATCCAATTAAAGCAAGTATCCAAAAATTCAATGAGCTTGTTTAGAGAGCTTAAGCGTAATAGGACTTTTAAGGATTTTAAAGCGTAAGGACTTTAAGGAAGGTTGGAAGTTTTAGGGGTAAATGATTTCGAAAGGAAAATGATGTGACGACGGATTCGGATTCAGCGACCCATTTTTGGTGTGCCATTTTTTTGCCAGCTCCGAATTCCTAAAACTACAAAAAATTAAGGTGGCAACCCTATCCACCATCTTGAATTTCAAAATTCTGACTTTAGATTCGAAATCAGCGACCCCTTAACACTGATAAATGATATTTAAAACTCTTAAAAATACATATTATTAGGTGGCAATACTGTGGTAAAAATTTAGGTGGCAACCCTAACCTTCATCTTAAATTTTAAAACTGTGACATTATTTTCGAAATCAAATCCGTTGTCAGAATTTCAAAATTACAAGAATTCGCAAAAATAATAAAAATCTAGGTGGCAACTCTATCCGCCATCTTAAATTTTAAAGTTTGACAGCATCATTTAACCCTAAAACTTCCAACCACGGAGTCCACAGAATCCGTAAAAGTCCTATTACGCTTAAGCTCTCTCTAAACAAGCTCATTGAATTTTTTGGATACTTGCTTTAATTCAATATTTTGGATACTTGCGAGCTTACAAGCTTTTGCCGATCGTTTAAAGCTTTTCAATTTTCTGCCCGACAAAGTAAGTCGAAACAAGCCAAGCCAACGAGCAAGCATGAATATGGCTTGTATCTGTTTGGTATTTTTGCAAGCTGACTAAAGCTTGCTTTTTCAAGATTGGACTCATACTTGAATTCAAGTACTTGAAAAGGCTTGAACTTCAAGTAGGCTTGTGCAGTTCTCTGATGGGAAGAACTCACGCTGGAATTAAATTGCTTAGAACCACCAGGTAGAACAGCAAAGTGGCTTGAGATAAGCTAAAGAAAGCATTGCTCAATCCTTTTCTACTTCTAGCCAGTTCCGTCAAGCTTTCATCCTCTTCTGACGAAGCGTCGATTTTTATGGAAATTATTTTCGTCATTGTTATAACTTTTTTGTCTTATTTTTTGCAATCAACTTTTAAACCAATCGTATTTAGTTGAAAAAACAAAACAATCACCTGATAGAAATATACTACCGTGAAGAAACAAAATTAACGAAATTCACAATAGCGCTACTCTTTGTCGCAAGCACGTTATAATACCCCAAATGCAAATTCGTTCGATCAGGCCCCATTCGACTACAGTCGAAGATCGAACGCTGCTCATAATAAGAGCCAATAATTTTTTTTTTATTTTAATGCACTCCAATATCCACAGCAATTAATTAAGATATCTCCAGAGGTTTGCCATTGTCTGGGCTGAACAGAAATATTAATTCAATTGAAAAAACTTTTTGATAAAACTTTCTGACCGAGCTGGGGTTTGAACCACGGCTTTTTCGCTTACGAGCCACGCACAATACCAGTAGGCCACAGCCGCTACTACCGCTCGCCTGACTAATGCCATTCATAAACATGGTACATTAAGTGCATTGTCATAAAAATAGCAATATGTGTGATAAAAAAATATGGTCAGAATTGCGAAATATATTTACGGTAAATAGAAATATGTTATATACTATGAAATATACTACAATTAAAGTCGAAAATGTGAAAGGCGGTTTAAAACAAAACACAATAATTGAACAGTTGACAAACGAAACGGCACATAGCCAGGAATCTCTAAAACTTATTGTGTCTGAATGAAGTGAAAGGTTTTTCTGCAAACTGTTCAGACACAATAAGTTCTTTCGATTTTTGGTTATGTTCTGCTTCGTTTGCCCACAATCAAAGAATAGTTCAGATTCAATTCAAAATTCTAATATGTTTTTGTCTATAATAACATACACATTTATCATGATTGACAGAACCACAACATTTTTGTTAGTTGAGGCAATCATAGTATGTTGACTATTTCAATGATGTTATGATTTCAACTTTAATGTTATTTTTGGTACCACCATTAGTAAATAATGACTTTATTAAGGCAAAAATATGTTTGGAGCGCTCCTGCCATATTGTGAGGCGGCAGACGTGTACATTTTGTTTAGAGGGCGCCAGATTATAGCTCCCCTGGTTTCCTCTAACCAGACTGCCAGGTGCTGCCTCCTCGTCAAGGTGGCACCAACGCTCCACCATCTCTCAAATGACCCACGGACACTAGGTTGGTCACGGCTGCACGTGCTGGTTTGACATCGCTAGCGGTTCAGTGAGATGCGGGGCGGGGTCTTGTGGCGGTTCACGTGTACCCTCTCCGTAAAAATAATCACGTGCATGGTCCATCAGCACGTCGGTGACTCCAACCAAATAAAAAAAACATTCGGACCAGGAAAGAGAAAGTTAATTACAAAAGAAATAGCAAAGGACTAAATCATTTGGGCACCCTTGCTCCAAACAACCAACAACAAAAACTCTTAGCTCTGATGGACGTTGTTCCCATCCTAACGTGAGGGTTCAGGGATTTTAAATTTTAATAAACCCTCCTAAAAGCTATGTTTGTTTAACTCTCCCTTGACCAATTAAAATAAACTTATTTGTTAATTTTAACCATTCAAATTTAATTACTATAATAAGCTATGTTTATTAAAAATGAGTTTACGCTTCAGCGTTTCGCAAACAGTTTCGATAGTGTTAACATATTCTATTTTTTTTTTTGTTCTCTTATCTTATTAATGTTCTATGTAAAGAGATAGAAAATTAATAAGATTTATTTTTATATATGCAATCACAATAGAGTTCAGCTGCTACAGATTTTTCGCACTTTCTCCGCATTAAATCATTTTAAGAAACAACCTTAATATCATTGACATATCTCAACGATATACACAAAAGTGGTCCAAAGTAATCTTAAGTGAGAAAAATTTACCCACCATAATATGGGTTGGGCTCAGGGAAAGCACAAGACATTACAACTAACTATGCGTTTACATAGATCTATAGCAGTAGCCATACAATTTGTTCTACTAAAAGGTAAGTAAATTAAATTGTTAGCGTTTCTACTGCTTCTATGGTTAGTGTTAAAATTTATAAGAGTTAGGAGTTCTGGTGAATCGAACACAGCAGTTATGAGTTGGTGTAAACATACGATATCTTCAGACTTCCTTCTCTCATTTAAAGATTTCATTTTTAATACTTTTAAACGATTCTCATAAGGAGGAAGGTTTAAAGTATATATAAATGTTTGTTTTCATTTTGTTTTTATTTTGAGAGTCTTATTATGTATAGTTCCTGAATATATTTTTTTCTACAATACAATGGAATTAAAATTTTATGTTTTGTTTTGGAAAGACTGCAAGAAAAAAAAGCAGTAAAAGCACTAGAAAATTCTTATAATATAATTAAAGCACAGCCGCGAATAACGTTGCAAAAGCCACTTTTTGCAAAACCCATTTTACTGCAGATTACCGTTAGCATGAACATTTTACATTGCCTTAACACCAAATCAGCCAAAAATATGCACCTTATCGCTATCAAAGAGCAATAAAAATGTCTCAGTCAGTGAAAGAACGTTGTAAGTTACATACAAAATAATTAAAATTGAAATATCTAATGTAAGTGATAGGTGTAACAGATGCCCAAAAAGGAAGTCCAATTGAAAATTGAATTAATAATAACAAAAGATTGAAGAATTATGGTAGTGAATATATTTTAAGAAAAAAAAAGAGTATATGTACCTCCAAAAAACGCTCCACAGCAGGTAAAATGGAATACAATGGAATGCAGGTTTTTGGGTAATTGAATTGTAATTATATATATTTGTGATTGGCTATGCTCCTTTTCTTGCAAAAAAATCAACATAAGTGCAATAAAGGAACATTATTTAAAATTCTATGAAAAAAAAACTGAAATGAACAAACAGCTTTTTTAACATCTTTAATCGAATTGTGCGAGGAAACTCCATAAGAACTCAAAACTTGGCAAATTATACAATGCCAGTTCTTCGAAAAGACCATATTCAAGTAAGTGATGAAAAGAAAAAGGATATCCTTGCAATTACTTCATATTTGCCTGAAAAGTACGCCGAGTTCTATGAATCAATCTGCAGTTAAATTAAGAAAAATATTAAGTTTGTGTTCGAAAGAAAACAAATATATTGTGTTGAAGGTTTTAAAATATTTTCTTTTAAGTTCTTCAAAAGAATTTTTGTTTTTATTATTTAGTGTTTTTTTGATAAATAAATTTTTAAATTCTATCATTTATATTTCATGTAACGAAAAGGATTCAAATAAATAAGAATAACGTTTTAACAACCAATGGGTTTTGGATATGTGACGTTTTTCCATTTTAACATTAATAATACTTAATTTGCTAACCAAATATTATTATTAAACAATTTGTTTTTTACTAAAATAGTTTATTTACCTAAGTTTCTCCATAATGTATTAAAAACAAGTATCTATAAATTGTCTGCTGCATTTAAAAGGTTTTTTACGTATTATGAACAGTTTAATTTTTGTCGCATAAAGCGTTATTCGCAGCTGTGCTTAAATTATTATTAAATATAACATTACAGCTAAGCATGGATTTAATAAAAAAGCTACGACACTGGTGCTATCTATCAGTTTGTGACTTACAACGATACAACAATTAAGGGATGCTCACATGTGTCGTATTTTGTAGAACTTTAATATACGACATAAGGTAGGCCTTGTCTACTGCCTAACAATTTTTTTACAAACATATTGTTTTCCGCAAAAATATTTTTTGTCACATTAATCAAAATATGTTTGCCTGAAATCGAAAACAAACATTGAAATGATTGTCTCAAAAATAGCAATATGCATGATAAACAAAATATACAGCCTTACCAATAACGAGCTGCACACTTTCTCTTAAAATCGGTTTTACTTAAAACTGACTATTTTTTTAAAGCTCCACACTTCTTGTTTGCTACCAATAAAAAACGAGTCAAACATTATTTAGCTAAAATAGGAATATTTTAAAAACATGCAACACTGTCAACTTTGACAGAATTACAAATAATATTAACCGCTTTCAAAAAAATAAAATATTTGACAAAATCAAGAAATTTAGAAAAAATTTATTAAAATGCAAAAATATGAACAAACAGCTAAAAAAAAGGTAAGCAAACAAACTAAATTTACATGAAAACGCAAATTTGAAGTTATTATGAATTTCAGCGCGAACGTCTTAACAATTGGAGTGAAGAGCACAAGGCAGTCCTCAAGGAATTGTGCCTGGATAGGAAAAGTGTCTTGGACAGCTCCAAAAACGACATAAAAACAATTAGGCAGAAGGACAAGACGTGGAGCGAAGTTTCTGGCCTATTGGCTGCTCATGGATTGTCGGCTCCTCCAAATAGGTGCAAAGAGATGTGGGCCCGGATGAAGCTGGCAGCCAAGCGAGCCAGCACTTCTTATAAGCGTCAGTCGTCTGCCACGGGTGGTGGGTCAAAGCCAAACTCACCATCCGTTGAAGATATAGCAATGACAGCAGTAGATGGCTCTTATGAGGACCAAGCCTGCAATGACGGAGACGTGGAGGCAGGTTTTTTTAATATGCACTTGGCATTTAAAGATTTTTTTTTAATATAATTTTTACAGATTCTTTTTAATGATTTTACGGCCGAAAGTGAAATTGAGGTAGAAGCCGCTACAGAAAATATTGACTCTACACCTGACTTAGGCTTCTCTACAGACTCACGTACACCAGCAAGACACAACTCAAAAATAGGTAAGAATCTTCTTTTCTTTCATTTGCTTCTGTGTTATGAATTATTCTTACTCTAAATAATTTTTATGGTTAGTGGACAAATCTTGATGATTTTTATATTTAAAGGTGAATGCAAAAGTAGACGTAGAGGGTATGCGGTATCATCAACAAATGTGAAACACAGATTAGAGGCATCTATGGTATCACAACGCATCGAACAGATACGAACAGAAGCAAGTGATAACAAGGAAAGACGAGCAGTGCAGCTTAAATATGAAAATTTAAAGCTTCGAATTTTGGAAGAGGAGTGGCAATTAAATAAAAAAGCAAGAGAAGAAGAAATCAAAAACAACGCTACAATTGCTAAAGCCAAAATTGAGGCGAATGTAGCAAAAAGGGATTATTATGCTTTAAAAAAACAGCTTTGCTTGTAATAAAAAAAAGAATATGTTTTTGTGTAAATCTTTATTTTCAATTCCATTGATATCAAATAAAACACTTTTTAGTAATTTTAACTCAAAACGAAAAGTCACAAAATGTTTATATTTTTTCATATTGCTTAAGTAGGTACCTTTTAGGAAATAGACATAACACATGTTTACATGGCGAGTTATGTAAAATGATGCCTATATTTTTGTATAAACATAGTTCTATACATGCTATTTCTATCACGTGCACTTATGTGAATATTCTGCTCCATTTGAACTTCTTCTTCAAAAATAAAACCATCATTAATTGCTCCATACAGCTCATTGTTTCTTTGCTTAGCTATATTATGAAGAACACAAATTGATACAATGATGTTTTTTGCCGTGTTTAAATTTACTTGTATGCCACTGAGGCACACACGAAATTTATTTTTTAGCTGTCCAAACACCTTCTCAACATCACCACGAACTGCTATATGCTTCTTTTGGTAATTATCATCACAAAGATTTCTTGGATAATTTGCTCGAAATGGGGTCAGCAATATCCTTGAATTGGCGTACCCTCCATCTCCTAAGATAACTCCGCCTGCTAGATCAGCCTCTTCAAGCTTCTTTTTTATTGCACATTCATTCCATATCCGTGAATCGTGCGCTGAACCCCTCCATCTGCATACCACATCCAGTATTTTAAAATTGTCGTCACAAAGGACCTGACAGTTTAACGAAAAAAACCCTTTTCTGTTGCGGTGGGCGTCCCCAACTTCCCCAGGCGGCTTTTTGATTTTTATGTGTGTGCAATCAATCAAAGCAATGACCTGGGGAAAGCCCCACTTTTCATAGAAATGCTGCTTCGTTTGCGTTAAAGCTTGGCGTGATAAATTAAAATTAACGTACTGGGGGCGTAAGCTGGCCAACGCATTGCTTACTTGCCGTATAATGTTTGAGGCCGACTGTTGTGCAAATCCATATTCCACTGCTGCAATATAAACATTTTTCAAATGTATTTTTATAATTTAAAAGAAAAAAGGTATTCCTACCCAAATCTTCCTGATAAAAACCCTTCGCGACAAATCGTAAATATGCACATAGCTTTGTTTTGGGATCTTTAGCAGCTCCGCGATTTGTTGGAGATTTAATTTTTGCATAAATCTTGTCGAAAATATAAAGCGCTGTTTCCTTATCGAATCTACAAGAGTAAACATTAGTATAATTGGAACGACTTCAAGGGTTGAGCAATGTGACAGCCAGAAAACGGTTCAATCCTGGAATATATCAGAAAGAATACCAAACTGGCTGCCGCAAAACATTATCAACTGCTTTATGTGGAGCTACCTGTGTAACTTTATGAACTCACTATCCGTAAGTTCACTGAAAAAATCCTTTCGTTCCCGATATGTTTTTGCTTTTCTTATAGAACGATAGTCCGTCAGGATTTCTCTGTCCATAAATAAACTTTCATCCTCCATGTTGACTTTAATTTTTAAATTTTAAAATAATTTTAAATTATCTATCAAAACATCAGCTGACAGTTAAATAGTAGTCAGTTTTAATATAAAATACATGAAAAAGCTCTGTATTTTCTGAGCCGGCAATTTTTTAAATTTAAAACTGACTTTAAGTTTTTATTGGTACTGTTTTTGCTTAATGTCCAACATTTTCGAAAATGTTGTACATTAAAATCCCTTTTTGGTAAGGCTGATAGTCAGAATTGCGAGATATATGTACGGTAAATAGTAATTTGTTTGCTACAATCAACGTCGAAAATGTAGTTTTTCTGCGTGCAGTTTAGCACTGACATCAAAATACGTACACTGAGGGAAATATGTGTAAAATTAAATGAAATTGTGTTCATATTAATCGAATTTGTTTTTGAAATAGAGCTTAAAACAATTTTATTTAAGTTAAACACAAATGTTTTTAAAGTTTAACTTAAAACAAAAGTTTTTGTTTTCAAAACAAAGTTTTTTACTATACTTTCATTGAAAAAATTTTAGGTTAAAATACATTTATTTAAACGAAAAATTTAATGCAAAAACTTTAATATTTAAAACAAATATTTTAAACAGCCATTTTTTGAAGCCATTTTTTAACATTTTCGAGTTTTCGAAGTCAGATTCGTGATCAGCAACCCCTGGGCCCCCCGAATAAGAAATTTTTTGACTTCATTTGATGAAGTTGGCGTTTCATTGCAGCTTGAAATATTTTCAATATCAAAATAATTAATTTGTTCGTATCTCATCTTATGTTCAATATTTGCAAGACTAATTCAAAAATATTTTCAAACATTCAAATGAAAAATTTGGGTCTCAGTTGTCTGGCAATAATTTTCAATGATTCTACTGTACATAATTTTTTTATTCCAATCTCTGATAGCGACGTATTTTTTGTTATTGTAAGGAAATAATAAGAAAAAATTTTACAAAAAACAGAAATGAGTTTATAGTTGAAAATTAAACATTTACTTACTTACTTAGTTGGCGCTACAACCATATGTCTGTCTTGGCCTCATCTAAGAATTTGCGCCAGCTATTTCTGTCTTTCGCTTGCTGGCGCCAGTTGGAAATTCCAAGCTTCGTCAGGTTGTCCTCTACTTGGTCTTTCCAACGAAGATGCGGTCGTCCTCTTCGGCCGCGGAGGTCAACGCAGAAAATTAAACACGCTTGTTTTAAATTTTGTTTTGTAGAAACGCAAATAAGTTAAATTTCTATTTTAAAATTTTTTGTTTAATTTTAAAGTATGTTTTTTTCTTAGTGTACAGAAAATATTTGCTTATTGTGAAAAAGATAGTTCAATTAAGCATTAAAATCAATCACTGAGAAAATAAAAATGTTATTACAAAAGTTTTTTGCACTGTGTAACTCTTTCATATAAGCTGTCCAAACTATAAAAATTAATCTAAAACTATTTTTCTTACGATTAAGATAAATTTTGAGAGGCTAGCTCCCAATGAAAATTTTGTATAAGCTAGTAAGGATTTATCTTCGACATTTTAAGAAAACAACTTCAACATCTTAAAAAAAAACTCAGTTAAAAATGTTGTCTCTAATGTCATTAGGAAACAATATGTATACTATTAATTTTAAGCAAATAAATTAATTTAAGGTCTGAAAACTTTTGATACTAAATTAATGCATATCAGATTGCATAACACCTAATTATATTGAATCATATAGTGATATTGGTTCTGAAATTACTTGGACATAATGTTAGTTTATTTTCTTTCGGCGAATTTCAGAGAAAAATGCCAATTCACTTTGACCTACCAATATGGCGTGCAAAAACTTCCATATCTAGAAGTGGCAATCAGGTGAGTAGCATCAGCAAGGTAAGTTAGTCTTATACTTCCACGCTTTTCAACGGACTGCGAACATATGTGCTTCCACACACACTGCCACGTGAACAACCAAGTCCAATTGCAAGGCGTTGAGGCCGCAATCAAGGTGAATGTTGAAGGTGATGCCGCTATGATCAGTTCGTTTCAAAGCGGCACAATCTCTCATAGATTAGCGGCGAGTACTGAGCTTCTATTGAGGTTAGGCTCAAGTGTCTCCTCAATGCCACTTTAAAGGAAAACAAATGACATAAAAAAATCAGAAAAAAATCGTGACACAAGTGCAACGATGCCAACGAGGTTCGCGCCGAAAAGTGTGCTGAGTGACTGATACCTTTTAGCACTTTAGGGCACGCTTCAGTAATAGGTATCCGTATGAACGAAGCCTTCCAAAACCACTCACACAAACATCTAATTGCAGAAAATATGTATCACAATCTTGTTCGAGTCAGCGTTTGCGATCTCTCCTTACTCTTACCATAAAGATATGATGCCGATACCGAAATTGTGTAAAATGTTGAAACTGGAACATATCGTGCACACTTGACGAGCCAAGATATTAGACTGAAAATTTGTACAAGTGACAGTTTATTGCTCTTTGTAACAAAACTACCGCAGCGAAGTTAAAATGTAAGTCCCGGTTTATACTCGTCAAGACTTGACGGTCAAGTTTTGCATATTCCCTTTTAAACTTGACGATTCAATTTACACTCGTCAAGAGTTGACGGTCAATTGTTTCTTTCACTCCTCCCTTTTCCTTCTCAAGTTTGTACTGATGACGCCGAAATAAAATTGAAAATAGCGGGACAACGAACGAATACAAAACGAATTGCCCAAGAATTGACGGTACGGTCAATTTCTTTCTTTCCCTTTTGTTACGATTCCCGCTCCACCGAACGCAAGACTTGACCGTCAAGTCTTGACGAGTATAAACCGCGACTAAGAGTGGAGATCACGCTTGTGATAAACATCGTGGGAAAGTATGCGATCCATTCCTTTGCAATCCAGGATTAAATTTTTCTCTACAGAGTACTGTGTAATTTGTACAGATATTCGTATTCGTTAACTTATTTTTGCGAATCATCAATTTTCATCATGCAATATATTTATAAAATTAAGCACTCTTTCAGCTCCTTAAAACACTAAATATACATATCGGCTATTTATGTTTCTTTCTTTTCTTTTTTTGCGTAATTAAAAGCGTGCGAATGTCGCGTCCGTACCACTGGGAGATGCCCATATGATGAATCTGAGGCTGAGAACGCATTTTGGTTGGAAAGAGTAGAAGTCAAATCTGATCGCATTCCTGAATTTTACAATGCTGACAAAGTTCAAGGATTTTTTATAAGAAGACAACAAAATAGATTATTTTTAGTGTCCGACCGAATATTCGTTTCAATTTTTGTCAGTTTTGGCTAGTTTCGGCTATTCGGCCATATTGAGGCCGAACACAGAATTCACACACAGAATTCGTTCGGAAGACTAATTATTAATTTTTGGCGTCAGTACCTATTAAACTTTAATATTAATTGTAGTAGAGATGATAAAATCGAAAATGATAGTATCGAACGCTTAAAATTAGCCTAAATGTTTTTTGCTAACAAGATAAATCAAATTATAGACTTCCGAACGAATTCTGTGTGTGTGAAATAATACTATGGACTCACATATGGTATCTATCCCATTGTATTGAAACCATTATAAGTATACTATGTATGTCACTATATACTAGCTATAAGCCAGCTCACGAAGCTAGTATTGCATCTCGTTCATGGTTTACGAAACACAACAATTTTTCATGATTTCGCCATACTAACATACCTTTTTTTGTGACTTGCAGCCCTAATAGCTATTACTATATTTCAACTGATATCAGCGCCTTTTTCTGATAGTGACAAAAATCTATCTACGTAAAAGTCAATAAATTAAAAAATTTTCATTTGAAAGCAAATTTAATTCAAAGTAAATAACAAGAAAAACGGTTCGCTTGAATTAATTTTTATTTAAATATTTTCTTTTCTTCTTAAAATAAGAATTTTGTTTAAATGTAAATATTTTCTTTTAAGCAACTGTCAAACAAAACTATTTCGATATTTGTGTCACTACTTTCATACCACATAGTATAAAGTCGTTCATGGTTTCAATAATGTAGTATCAATACCAAATGTGTGTCCTTAGTATAAAGGAAAAGAAAACGAGATATTGGGGGTTGGAATTAATTTTAAAGGTTTTTTTTCGGTTTTTGAGCATTTATTTTGAAACAACGGTACAATGTATATTATTCAAAGTATTGTCCATCGTTAGCTACAACATTTTCCCATCTTTCTGGCAGCATATGGATTCCGCGCCGGAAGAACGATTCGTCTTTTGAGGCAATCCACGAATCGACCCATTTTTTGGTATCCTCGTAAGAAGTGAAGCGCTGCTCAGCCAAGCCATGCGTCATCGATCTGAATAGGTGGTAGTCGAAAGGGGCTATGTCTGGGCTATAAGGCGGGTGGGGTAGCACATCCCAATTCAGCGCCTCCAACGTTTCCTTGACGGTTCTTGCAACATGTGGCCGTGCGTTGTCATGTTGAAAAACCACTTTGTCGTGTCTTTTGGCATATTCCGGCCGTTTAACCTTTAATGCTCTGCTCAATTGCATCAATTGTTGTTGGTAGCGTTCCCCAGTGATGGTTTCGTTAGGTTTTAGCAGCTCATAGTACACGACACCCTTCTGATCCCACCAAATACACAGCATAAGCTTGGCGCCATGAATATTCGGCTTGGCCCTCGATGTTGATGCATGGCCGGGTGGTCCCCACGATTTTTTTCGCTTAGGATTATCGTAATGGATCCACTTTTCATCGCCAGTGACAATGCGATGCAAAAAACTCTTCCTTTTATGCCGTTGAAGCAGTTGTTCGCACATGCAAAATCGCCGTTCAACGTCTCTCGGCTTCAACTGGTACGGCACCCAATTTCCTTGCTTTTGAATCATTCCCATGGCCTTCAAGCGTTTGCCGACCGTTGATAAGTCGACTCCCAATGATTCTGACAATTCTTGAAGGGTTTGACACGGGTCTTCATCGAGCAAAGCCTCCAATTCCTCATCTTCAAACTTTTTCGGCTGGCCCGGACGCTCTTTGTCTTCCGTATCAAAATCACCACTTTTAAACCGACGGAACCAGGACTCACAAGTAGAAATCGATGGAGCATAGTCCCCGTAAGCCTCAGTAAGCGTGCGTTGTGCTTCAACCGCTTTTTTCTTCAAATGGAAGCACAAAAGTAAACCTTCCCGCAAATTGCGTTTTGTTGGAACGAAAGTCGACATGTTCACAGAGAAAAAAATATATGTTGTTTACACTTCAGTGGAATGACACATACTAAAAAATGAAGCTTAGACAATGTGCTTTGAAATGAATATAGTCACAGGTGTGCCTGATGCGATCTATTGATAGTTACGCCATCTCTTAGAAAACCTTTAAAACTAATTCCAACCCCCAATATTTATATTTTTTTTTTAATATTAAACCTTTGAAAAAAACAAAAATACTTTGTTTTGTAGTTCTATAAAAATGTACATTGTTTTATTTTGAGTGTGTACGGAAGATATAAGTTATGCAATACTTTTGTAATAAAAAATAAAATAAAAATTTATTTCATTTATTCTTATAGTAAACTTCAATTAATTATTATAAACTTCAATATACAAATAATACTTTTTTTAGATTAATTTTTTTTCTTATATGTATGAAATAGTTTTATTTCCTTTTAATAAAAAAATTATTTGTTAAAACTTAAATTTTCATATTAATAACCAGTTTCGGTTTCAGCCAAAATTCCGGTTTCGGTCGGGCACTAGTTATTTTGTTACAAAACTTATCTAATCAGCTATGAGGATTACTTTAAGCATTACTTTTAAAGATATAACATTTTACATAATGTCAGCAAATCTAAAAAAACATCTTCAGTAACCATGCTTTGTTAGTGATGAATTCCAACATACTGTTGGACTCCATATAATAACATAAGCATAAACTAAAGTAAAGCAAAAATAAAAACAACAACAAGAATATGGAGAAATACTGAGATATTTACACTGAAATCACATCGCATCTGTGGTGTAGTGCGCTAAGATGCGCTTGCACGAGGCAAGTACGGCCCGGGTTCGATTCCCGCCGCCATCACAAAGATTTTTGATGAAGCCTGTAGCAGGGCCGAAATTGCAATAAAAACTAGCTGGTGATGTTTTCCTTTTCATATTGAAAATGTCGTTTCTTCTGACAAAATTTGCTAGAGCAATTAATTGTTCTAACCTGACCTAAAGCTCAATAAACGATTTTAAACTATCAAGCAAATAGAATTTGTATTTAAAATCAAGAATGATTTAAACTATCAAACATTTAGAATTTATATTTAAATCATAGAAAATCAACATCAATTTACTTAATATTCACACTTTACGGTTCACCCTTTTATGAAATAAGATAGGTATAAAGAATTATTTTTGTATTTACACCCACTTTTTCTTAATCACAACAATATTAACACACCTTCTATGAAAACATTCTGAATTATTACTAAATTAATTATTAATTAAATAAAAAGTGTCTCCAATTAAAAAAATGCATGGATTTGTATGGTTAAAGGAGGTTTTAGGCAAAAGCGATTGAAATTAAAGCATATTTTGGAAGATGTTTTCTAAAAAAGCATATTATATTGACAAAAAATTTTATGTGCATGTTAATTCAACATCCTCAGTTTTAATAAAAAAGTTTTTTTGTACATATAGTTTTTATCTATAAAGATGGCCGCTGAAGTTGGTGTGCTGAAATAAGGTGTAAGTCGTGCCACATCATAGCTTGGCTCCAGATCATCTGAAAAAAAAGAAAATGCATTCGAAAGTAGATCCATGAATTTACTTCATTTACCAAAATGGAATGCAAATATGGAAAATTAAGAAAATTTTGAAGTGTGAAAGAGAAATCCAAAAACTTTACGTTATTTTTGACCATAATGTTGCGTTTAAAACCTACACAAATTTTCGATAGACGCTAAAATTGGTGAATGGGATGTAGAATAATATTATAAATAATTTAAAAAAATATTAAAATCATGTAAAATATGTAGATTAACTTTAAAACAAAAAAGCCTGTTTTGAAAAAGTATGTTTTGAGAAAAAAGCGTTTAAATTTACTCTGGTTAGTTATAGTTACTCTATCACTCCAGGTTTTAAGCGCTGTAGAATCTGTATTATAAGTGCTACTGATTTATAATTTTTTTACATATTCTTGAATAGTTATTCAACAATAATCAATTAAAAAAATTAGCTTAAATTTTCAAAAAATTGTTTACCTCCCTTAAAAGCTTGTTAAAATTTGCATTAGGAATGCCATATCTTGCATTCTCCAGGGCTCGTGGTATAAATGGTTTTTTTATCGAACTAGCTTTTTCTTATGATCAACTTAAAAAAAAAGGTCAAGAAGGATTGGTTGAAAAACGCCAAGATTTCAATATGGGACATTATTTTTTTGGCCTAAATTAACGAAAAAACTTTTCGTTAAAAAAAAAAGTGTTTAATTTTGGATTTTAGTGTGAGAATGTATAAATAAAAATTATTGTTACTTTTTAACGAATTGTCCGATTGAACCAAACTAAACGCCAAATGAAAGGTAATTGATTTTTTTCAACTCTTTTATAAGAATTTAATAAATATGAATTTGTATTGAAATATTTTTTTTCAAATAAAATAATTTTTTTTAAAAAATTTTTAAAAAATTATCAATTAATTACCTTTAAAACAGGGTGCGGAGAACGTTTGTAATACGATTGTACCCAATTATTGTTCTCTTCATATAAAATTGTTCTCGCAAATTATAACGAATGAATGGCTAACTCTCTGCTGGCGTCGTATTTTTTAATCTCTGAAAAATTTGTCAGTTTCAAATTTTTTCGATCGAATTTTTCACAAAAAAATAACAAGCAACGAACGTTCGTTTTTAATTTTTCATAAAAATTAATCGTTCAAAGAAAAATTCAGGAACGTTCGTTCTAAAAAAATTTGTTGCGGATGCGTAGCATCATCGAGCACTCTTTGTCTTGCTGTTGTTTTAACATTTTTCCGAACAAGGGCAAATTATTTAATCATAAGTTTTTTATGATACAAAAATACAAAAATTGATTGACCTTGCAGATGTTGTTATCACCATTCCACCATTCCGTACAAGGGCGAATAATTTTGTAATTATATTGATGTAGCTGTGTTCTACGCATATATCACTATCAACACACAAAATCTAGAGCTTCCAGCATGACCAAAGCTGAAGTAATGACACAAAAAAAAAAAGACACTTCCATTTAACTTATATGGCGATTGAAAAATTTAAAGCGAGATGTATCTAAACTTTGAAATCAGACTTAAGGCATTATTGCATATTGACACAGATATAGTACTTGTTACAACCACTCGAGATTATGACCTTTCAAAAGCGGACATAGTCCCAAGCGGTCTAAGTCCTCATTTGGTGTTATGACCGCTTATTAATACTAAATACAATTTTTGGGACTATGTCCTCTTTTTAAAAGGAAAAATTTGTAATTTGGAATTATGTCCCGCCACCTCCTATGTTACCAGAAAAGCACAATAAATAGCACTTATGGTATATTTGAACGATTGTAGGATATGGTAATTCCCATGTTATTTTGTGAGAAAAATATCTCGCGTGGGTAAAAAATTCCTTACAACACCACAAATACCTCAAATTACTACAAAATACCACAATAGCTCAAAACAACTCAAAACCCTTCAAACTACTACAATTACGTGATAGAAATACGAATTATGAAACGATGCGTTAATTGAATTGTTTGACGATGATTAACTTTTGTGCGAGTTAACTTTTCCGCGATTCTACTTTGCTTAACACTAATAAAATGACCACCATTATACCATTATTTTTTTATTTATTTATTTATTTAATTTACTGATAGTTGATAGAAAATCATATTAGTCAGAACTTAATCTAGATACAAGGTAATATATATTACAAAGTTAAGTCTTAGCTTAAGTTTACAAAAAATAATCTTGTAATGATTGCTTAAATAATTCCTTGGGCATGGAAAAATCCAAAAGAGTAATTGAAAACAAGTTATTGTACGTTTTAAGTGCTCTAGTAATTGGTTCACATGCTGCATAGTTTGACTTGTAAGCTCTGATATAAGATGGTACACAACAACGCAAGTTTCTTGAAGGAATATTAAAATTTATACGTTCAAGAAGCGATGCACAATCAATATTACCACTTATTAAACCATGAATAAACCACGAATAAACTCTTAGGCCTGAATTGTTCTTCTATCTTTCAGTGAGTTTACATGCAATAATTTACAGCGTTACTATCTGTTAGAGGCTCCGTAAAATTCAACGGCCTTAGTGCAAATTTCATAAATCTTTTCTGAATATACTCAAGTCTATTAATATGAATATCATAGAAAGGACTCCAAATAAACGAGCCTAGACCTTACAAAAGCTATTACGTTTTATAAAGGCTAACATCGAAAAAGCTTTTGGAATGATTTAATCCAAATGCTTAGTAAAAAGGAATTTAGAGTCAAATACGACACCTAAATCACTGATTTGATCATTAAACTTTAGGGAAATATTTTAAATAGCATAGGTAAAAGCAATGTTATTGAATCGTTAAGAAAAAGTAACATGTAAACATTTTTTAAAATTAAGTGCAAATAGGTTCTTATCACACCACAAAACAAGATTGGATAGGTCAGCCTGAAGATTGTTAACATCCATAAGGGAACATATCGATCTAAATAGTTTTCAATCGTCAGCAAAAAGCAAGTAGTTGCAGTTTTTAAAACTGCCATATCATTAATAAATAAAAGAAATAACAGTGGTCCAAGAATACTACATGCCTCAATGTAGTATTCTTGGTTTCCCTGCTATCCCTGAGGTAGCAAGAAAACCATACGAATCGATGTTTTCAATAGAAACTACACAACGACGGTTTGAAAGATATGAATTTATCCATCTCAGGAAAGTAGAGTGAAAACCCATCTTATTTAATTTAGCAATTAAGGCATTATGGAACACCTTGTCGAAAGCTTTTGTGAAGTCTGTATAAATAACGTCAACTTGGCAGCCATTTTCGAAAGAGGAGATGCAATATTCAGAAAAAAACAGCTTTTGTGACAGTGGAACGACCAGCAACACATCCGTGTTGGAATGGGCTGATTGCGCTCTTCACTTCGACATCATTTTTTGAACCTGATTTAAAAACAGAAGTAACATAAGCCAATTTCCATTCATCAATGAAGATACCAGCACTTAGAGATTTATTATAAATAAGTGATAGCGGATTCATCAAAGAAGACACACATTTTTTAAACAGAAACGGTGAGAACCCATCTATATCAGGTTTTGATGATTTTTTTAAGGACATAATCCCATTAAAAACATCAAGTGGCGTAATAGCAAGAGTACCAAAATTAGTACATGGTAAAATATTATTTAAAATTTCTGTTTCCGACCAACATTTAGGAGTTTCATATACCGAACTAAAAAAGTCTGCAAATAAGCCAGATAAAGCATTAGATGTCCTACCTTTGAAGATCATTGAAGATGGAATAGAAGAGCATGCTATTTTTGACACAATAAAACTCCAAAAAGCTTTTGGGTTGGATTTAATGTTATTCTCAAAACCAATCACAAATTGTTTGTACAGAAATTTATGTAGAAAATCTAATGCTCTCATATAATGTTTATATTTTGCTTCAAAAATCTCATTTATCCATTATACCATTATTTTCAAACCATACCACTATACCATATCCATTACATATATTACCCATTCTACTGTACCTATCATGCAATCTAATCATATAACACCAATCATAACAAAGCAACTTTTTTTCATTTGATTGGGCATATCAAGTTTATTTACCTTATTCAAAAGCATTAAACATTATTTTTCCTCAAATGCATGTACAGTTCACATCTGCATTTTGCTTTCATCTTTTCATGTCAACAAGTGTACAAAAAACTTATATTTTATTTTGTCTAATAACTCCACGTACAAACGAACGTTCGTGAATTTTTTCTTCAAAGTCTCATTTTTAATGAACAATTCCAAACGAACGTTTGTTGCTTTTTGTTGTTGTGTGAAAAATTCGTTCAAAAAAATACAAAGCTCACAAAATTTATCAGTGATAAAAAAACGACGCAATCAGAGCGTTCCTTTTTCGATTGCGAACGTTCGTCTGCTTTTAAATTTTTCGTTTGAAAAATTCTCACACACAGCAAAAAGCCAACGATAAGATCGTATTTTAATCGATTGCGAACGAATTTTTCCGCACCATGCTTTAATATGAGATATTATCCAGAATGGTGTCTCTTATGGTTTGGAAGTTATGAACATTTCATCAAGGCAGTGTTGTAGTATTTAACAGGTCTGTGCGAGTAGCAACGAGTTTGAGTAGCACTACTCAACTCGATTTTCAATTCAAGGAACCCTCTGTTCATATTAACTCGAAATTACGAGCTACTCGAGAAATTATTTAGTAACTCGTGATATTTTCGAGTTTCTCGTAAATCTTCGAGTATTTTTTTACTCAACGTTTGTTTTTTTTACATGTTCTCAACTTAACTCTAAACAGGATTGGCAATTCTCTAAGAATACTTATTATTTTGTTGAGATAATTTGGATTCAGGGAAACTATTTTTATCACTAGAACTCTATTAATTCAAGTAGTCAAAAGAATGAGAAAGAGAGACGGTTAGTGGTATAAGAGATGACCATTTCTCATTCACAAAATGCAATTGATCGTTTCGATTTTCATGGACCTCATTGGTGGTTTCTAAATTCATCAAATTTATTTCACTGCTTGACTCTGACATTGTTAAAATATATAAAAATATACAAAAAAACTTAAACCACATTCGCCCTATGCCACTTTCACTAAAATTATTTTCTTTAAAATTTCAAGTTTCCAATTTATCAAATAACGGGAAATACTTAGAGATGACTAAAATCTTGAATACATTCGTAGGTTAAAAAACATGGCAACTCTGATCAGAAAAAACTGAGCTGATATAACGGTATTCGTTTTAAAGTTATCCTTGAACGCACCATATAATGTGTCAAACATGCAGATAAGATACAAAATAATTTTACTGTGATCAGCTATAAGTCATGACTCATGTGTTTTCTAAGCATTTTAACTCAATAAGAAATGGAAACATATTCCCAAAACATAATATGGAAATCCATGCATGGTAAGAGGTTCAAATAAAATTAACAACAAATATTCAAACAAAATTAATACGCAAGCCAATAACATAACATATCTTTATTGTTATCATTACACATCCATACAAAAAAAATGTTTAAATTTTATATTGTGAGAGTATTACGATGTGATTAAATGCTGAAAAACCACTTCTACAGGGTGGCCCAAAAAAGACTGAAGGATTAAAAATAGTTATATCTTTTTTGTTTTTAATAATTTTTTTTTTTTGTCTTTTGCAGGTTATTTACTGGTTTTTGGAGATAAATCATGGCTACATATGATGTGCAGAAACCCGTCAAAATCATTGAATTTTTTATTCTTCTGGAAGGTCAATTATTACAACTAAACGAAATTATCGTCGTCCTTTTAATGTCCGAACAGCACCCAGTGACAAAATTATTAGGAACTTAGTCTCCCGTTTTGAGGAACATGGAAGAGTGTCAGATCTTCCAGGAAGAGGAAGAGGTCGATCTGTGCGCAATGAAGCCGTTGTGGAGGCTGTACGGCCGAGTGTAAACGAAGATCCATCTGTCTCTACTCGTCGTCGTTCTGCTCAAAAGGGAATTTCCAGAACATCCCTGCAAAGAATTTTGAAGCGGGATCTTAAAATGTTTCCGTATAAAATTCAAATGGTACACCAACTACTTCCCCAAGATCATCAGGCACGCCTGCAATATGCTATTCGTTTTAGTCAAATAGCCAGAGAAAATGATAACTTTTTAAACAATCTTATAATGAGCGATGAAGCTCATTTCCACTTAAATGGCTATGTAAACAAAAAAAATTTTAGATTTTGGGGCACTCACAATCCTGAGGCATTACATCAGCGTGAATTACACCCCGCCAGATGTACTGTTTGGTGCGGTGTTATGGCTGATAAAATTATCGGTCCATATTTTTTCGAAGATGTGGAGGGTCAACCAGAAACGATTAACGGGGCTCTGTATAGGACTATGATAGAAAATTTTTTGCGTCCACATGTTGAGAATAATCAAAACATATGGTTCCAGCAAGATGGAGCAACTGCGCATACAGCAAGAGCGACAATGGAACTTCTTCCATTTCCTGTACCATAACGCGTCCGTTTTTGCATAAGTAAATTTTTGGACCATTATTTCGATCGCTTCCATCTTTTACACTAAATATTAAAACATTAAATAAAAATAAAATAAACTGGCCATTTCAGCCGTTGGAAGGACTTTGACCTAGCTTCTATTGCGTTGTGCGTGAATTAAATGTTTGATCACAAATGACCAAGAACTGGACCTACGTGTTTTATGCCGACTCCGAACGGCTTATGTTCTCAAGATGCCTTACATGGCTTTTTTCACTCTAAGGTTTGCCATTGTCTGCAGAGAGGTTATGACCGAACAGAAAAATTAATTCAATTGAAAAAATTTTCTGTCTGAGCTGGAATTGAACCCGGGCTACCGCGGTTCTTTAGCTTAGGGTCCACGCACTATACGCACTAGGCTACGGTCGCCACCATTAAATATTAGAATACTATCCAAAAAATTAAACAGGACAAAGTGGAAATTTTCCTCGCTTTTCTTTATTTTTACCAACATGAAAGGCATACGAACGTTACATGCTCCACTATGGAAATGCCCATATGGTATAAATATTTGGATTGATCCCAAGCCCGAAAGTGTGGCTGTGTTATTACCTCATTATCTTTACACTAAGACAAATCGAGGCTTATAAGAATACCATCGCTTTAGTACATTACAACATTATACTGCTAATTATCTAATTATCTAACTTGAACACCTATGCAGAAGGCTTAGGCAACCAACATTGCGTCGATGCCCAAGAGAGTTGAGAGAGGATGAAATACTTTCATCCCCTATCAAATATATCGCACGACGTTGAATTCGATCCAGAAGATCCAAATAAGATCTTGTAGCCCCTGCCCAAATGTGCGAATTGTACTCCATTTTCGATCTAATATATGAGGTGTAGATCATGCGAAGATCAGCTGAAGTGAAATATTTTTTGCACCGTTTTAAAAAACCTAGGCACTTGGCCGCTTCTTTCGACACATCGAAAATATGATCATTCCAACGAAGATCACATTGAATCGATATGCCTAGAACGTCAAGAGCGGCTGATTAAACAAGTGAACCACACCATTCATATTGAAGGGAGCTAATGGGAAATCCATCCGCTTGTGGACTAACTGGCAGCATTGAACTCTACTCTATTAGCAAGACCCCACTCGGATATTTTTTGTAGATCATTTAGGAGAGTGTCATTCATATTTTGCCATTTCCTCTCAGTCTCCATAGAGCTTGGGCGTTTTTTAAATGAATATGAATGACAAATGCTGCTGTCGTCCGCAAACGAATGTATTGGGTTATGCGTCAACGACAGAAGGTCGTTGATAAAAACCAGAAACAAGGTTGGCGATAGAACTGAACCCTGCGGTCCTTGAGGAAACATGTGATAAATCGAGCAATGCTCCCACCAAAACCATATGCTGTAAGTTTCGACACGAGCGCTTTATGCCACACTCGGTCAAATGCTTTTGAAATATCTAGAGCAACAACCCTGCTCTCGCCGAAAAAGTGAACGCATTTATTCCATTCTTCGGTTAAGAACGCCATTAGATCACCAGTAGAGCGAGCACTACGGAAACCATATTGACGGTCACTGAGCAGTTGCTTGCGCTCCAGATGCTTCACAACGTTGAGATTTATTACGCTCTCCATAACTTTGGAAAGCGTAGAGAATATCGCAATGGGTCGGTAGTTTGCAGGGTTTGTGGCATCACTCTTTTAAGGTTGTGACGGGCAAAACCAAGGCGGTTTTACCACACACAGTGCAGGCACAACCCAAACACAAAAGAAAAAAAAAAACCCCGCGATTATAATAACAATAATATCAACAATGACAATAACAATACAAACGATAATAATAACAAACAAAATAACATAACAACAACGATACCATCAGCTCCTCAGAGCCTCATTCCTTGGCCTAGCCCGGAATAGGTAATTTCCACCATCTTATGAGGGTGAGAAGTATTGAAACTCTGGAAGGAAAATAACAAGAATAATAATGATAATAATGCTAATAACAATTATAATAAGAATAATAATGATAAAAGTAATACTAGTAATAATAATAATAATAATAATAATAATAATAATAATAATAATAATAATAATAATAATAATAATAATAATAATAATAATAATAATAATAATAATAATAATAATAATAATAATAATAATAATAATAATAATAATAATAATAATAATAATAATAATAATAATAATAATAATAACACATAACAACAACAATAAGGATAGCAAATAAAACAAAGTAATAGACTAAAGATAACTTTAACAAAACACCCAGTATACATAATTATGAATTGACATAAACGCAACAACGCCACAACATAAGCTTAAAATATATAAGTAAATATATATTCAATAACGGCCACTGCGGCAAAACGCAGTAAGAACAAGGAAAACAGCAGCCAGCATTGACCAAGCATGGGTAGAGTCCACAGCAGCTACCCACAAATACAACAAGGAAATAGAACCCACAACAAAAGCTTTAAATATATGAGTAAATATATTCAATAACGACCACAGCGGCAAAACGCACTAAACAAGAAGCAGCAAACAGCAACCAACTCATGCCAAACCAGACTACAGCATGCCATAGTTAATTACAAATACAACACGAGAACGAAAAGCAATGACGTCAGAAACACAGCAGCCGGCACTGACCAAGCATGAGTAGAGTCCACAGCAACTACCTACAAATACCACAGGGAAATAGAATCCACAGTGCAGGTAGCCACCAACACTAACGCAGCAAGGCAGACAAACAGCAACGACAGCGACCAGGAGAGTCAAATGCTGGCTGGCAAGAAGACAAGAGTTCAGTTGTTGGCGAACCGTGAAGCAGTACAGAAGTGCAGTCAAGAAGACAAGAGTTCAGTTGTTGGCGAACCGTGAAGCAGTACAGAAGTGCAGTCAAGAAGACAAGAGTTCAGTTGTTGGTGAACCGTGAAGCAGAACAGAAGGGCAGTCAAATTGAAGGATTATTACCGCACAGTGAAGGAGTACGAACGTGAAGTACAGCGAAGGAGTTAAAAGGAACGGAAGACGAAGGAAAAGGTAGTGAGGGAGCATTGAAGCTGAACAGGACAACGTGCGACAGGTAAGGTGTGGACAGGTAAAGACGGTAGGACTGTATTGAAAGTAGGTTGAATTATTTTTTACAACGTATTAGTATATCGGGGTCAACGGATACCGAAGTAGTAAGCCTTATTTTTACAACGTATTAGTATATCGGGGTCAACAGATACCGAAGTAGTAAGCATTATTTTTACAACGTATTAGTATATCGGGGTCAACGGATACCGAAGTAGTACACATTATTTTTTACAACGTATTAGTATATCGGGGTCAACGGATACCGAAGTAGTAAGCCTTATTTTTACAACGTATTAGTATATCGGGGTCAACTGATACCGAAGTAGTAAGCCTTATTTTTTTTTTTTTTTTTCGGATACCGAAGTAGTAGGCCTTATTTTTACAACGTATTAGTATATCGGGGTCAACAGATACCGAAGTAGTACACATTATTTTTACAACGTATTAGTATATCGGGGTCAACGGATACCGAAGTAGTACACATTATTTTTACAACTTATAAGTATATCGGGGTCAACGGATACCGAAGTAGTAAGCCTTATTGTTTACAACGTATAATTATATCGGGGTCAACAGATACCGAAATACGTACGATATCATTGAAAAGAATATTTTGGCGATGAGGTTAAATTAAAGATTAAATTATAAATAAATTCTAAGCAAGAACAAAGACCAAACACTTGACCTGACGGAACACCTTAGTCGCATCTCGCATTCGCCACCCAAGAAAGGACAACGTCACCGTATTAATCCGATATTGTAACCTTGAATTAAAAAATTGAATTAAAGACTCAATAAAACTAGTAAACTATAAACTCTGCACGTCTACAATTTTATTATAAATTTTGTAAGGACCTCGGAATCCCGGCGAGCTTACCTCAGCTATAGACCCGGAAGACCGGGAGCTTCGTTACATGGCGCCCGAACAGGGACGTGCAGAGAATAGTTAAAGGTACGAAACAAGAATTGGATCAACAAAACGGTCAGCAGTGGTGAAGGCAAAAATAAAGTTAAGGAAAAGAAAAAGGAAGAATACATTAGAAGAAAGAAAGTTATCCAGACAACGTAATAGGACTGTGTTAATCAACAAGATGGTGAAGACCACTTGGATCTACTCGCTACGACGCGAAGACCTCCTAAGTTACGCAGAAGAGTTCAACTTCGAGGCAGAAGGCTCAGTAGAGGAGCTAAGGAAACGCTTTGCAGCGCTGGTTAATGAGACCAAGTTAACAGAAGATCAAATAAAACGACTGGCAGAGCTAGAGACAAAACACAAACGAGGAAGCTCACCAGGGCCTATGGGCCTAAACACAGCTATGCCTATGATACTCACGATACCACCGCCACAGGATAACGCTGCTCACAAGAACGAGGAGGTCTTGGAGCAAGAAAGGCAAGGAAGAGTAGCTGGATATCAACCGCCAGCATGGGCGTACGCCGAAACATCAAGGGACGCACAGCGGTTTACTGGCTATGGAGATATCACGGACAGAGTGAAAAGATGGGCAGTGAAGTATCATGGAGACGAGGACCCGCTGGCGTTTATAGAACGGGTAGAAGAACTGGCGGAAGTGTATAATATCAACACCGACTTGCTACTGCGCACCATGCCAGAATTATTGGAGGCCCAAGCACTCTGTTGGTTGCGGAACAATAATCAGCGTTGGAGAAGTTGGAAAGATTTTAAAACCGATTTTCTGGGTTTCTTCCTGACCGCAAGGTTTTTTGAGAGGTTAGAGGATGACATCCGTCGTCGCCAGCAACGACCAGGCGAGAAGTTCAAAGACTACGTTATCGCCATCCAAAACCTTATGCGACACAGTGGTTTAAGTGAGCAGCAACGGTTAGAGAGGATCTATCGCAACAGCCTTAACGAGCTGCAGTTCTACGTCAAGCGCAGGGAGTTTACGAGCCTTTCAGAGCTGATCGTTTTGGCCGGCGATTTCGAGAATCTAGAGATGCCACAACCGAAGCAGAATTTGTCAGTACCAGAGAGGCAAGAACGAGTACCAAGGCAACGTTTTGCCGGCCACGACACACACGTTGACCCACTCATGGCTTGTAGAAGATGTGGACGGAACGGACACCTGGCCCGCGACTGCCAAGGTCCACCAATAGATTTTTGCTGGGACTGTGGTCGAAAAGGTACCCGAACATTCGATTGCTGCCGTCAGACGCAGGAAAACCAGCAAGGGCCCACTCATCGTCGAGGACAGCAGGGCCCAAGCTTTCCAAAACCTCGACAGCATTAGATGGCCTACGAGCTGAGGGAGGCCGCATCATCGCTACAGTCGCGCTCGATGATGCGTGGATGGAGGCTACACTAGACACCGGTGCAACCTGTAGTTTCATCAGCGAGTACTTCGCTAATAAACTACGTACCAACGACAACATCGTTCCCGTTGCCACCAAGGCTTGCATGGCAGATGGGAGCAAACGGAGGATCACCGAAGCACTAAAAGTACGGGTCTCGTTGGGCAATCATGGGTTTCCAGCCACTATTCTAATCCTGCCGGACGTACTAGACGACCTGATCTTGGGCATGGATTTCCTGGTTGGCATCGGAGCGAAAATACAGTGCGGCGATTTTCAACTTGATCTCCGAACCACACGCAGGGTAAACACATCACTAGAAGCTAGCCACCGCATCGCAGCAGCACCTGCGTCAACAACTGCCACAGCAGCAGCCACTGCATCATCAACGGCCATCGCAGCAGCACCTGCGTCACCAACTGCCACAGCAGCAGCCACTGCATCATCGTCGGCCATCGCAGCAGCACCTGCGTCAACAACTGCCACAGCAGCAGCCACTGCATCATCAACGGCCATCGCAGCAGCACCTGCGTCAACAACTGCCACAGCAGCAGCCACTGCATCATCAACGGCCATCGCAGCAGCACCTGCGTCACCAACTGCCACAGCAGCAGCCACTGCATCATCGTCGGCCATCGCAGCAGCACCTGCGTCAACAACTGCCACAGCAGCAGCCACTGCATCATCAACGGCCATCGCAGCAGCACCTGCGTCACCAACTGCCACAGCAGCAGCCACTGCATCATCGTCGGCCATCGCAGCAGCACCTGCGTCAACAACTGCCACAGCAGCAGCCACTGCATCATCAACGGCCATCGCAGCAGCACCTGCGTCACCAACTGCCACAGCAGCAGCCACTGCATCATCATCGGCCATCGCAGCAGCACCTGCGTCAACAACTGCCACAGCAGCAGCCACTGCATCATCAACGGCCATCGCAGCAGCACCTGCGTCACCAACTGCCACAGCGTCGAAAAGTAAGAAGTCGCAAAGCGCAGCAGCACCTGCGTCAACAACTGCCGCATCGTCGAAAAGTAAGAAATCCCGAAGCGCAGCAGCACCTGCGTCAACAACTGCCGCCGCCTCAAAAGGAAAGAATTCACGAAGGGAATCAGTATGGGTGTCGTCAAGAGGAAGGAAGAAGGAATTGAGCGTGATGGCGCCAATCAGGATGAAGGCAACAAAATCAAAAGGTTTTAGGGCAACCACCAAGACACAGCCTGGTGAACGTGCCTCGTATAAAATCGGTCGCCTAAAGGAAATAAGTAGAATTGATAATCAGACCATCGATGGGTTCTTACGAGAAGAATTAAAGAGCTTCGAAGACATTCAGGGGATGTCCAACATCACGGCCCACCGCATAGTGATGCGCGACGACCGGCCGATAAAACAACGGTATTACCCAAAGAATCCGGCCATGCAGAGGATTATTGATGATGAAATCGACGAACTCCTGGAGAAGGGCTGCATCGAGCCATCACGAAGCCCCCATAGTGCTCCGATAGTCCTTGTAAGGAAAAAGACAGGCCAGTGGCGAGCTCTAGATCGTGTCATTGGGGTAGACTTAGAACCCTATGCATTCGCATATCTAGATGACATCATTGTCACTGGAACCACCCTAGAGCAACATATGGAAAATTTGGCGGAAGTTTTTAGACGGCTACGAGCGGCCAACCTGCGAATCAACCCTGAGAAGTGCGAATTCTTCAAGAAAGAGGTGAAGTATCTCGGCCATGTAGTGAGCGAGAAGGGAATTCATACCGACCCAGACAAGGTCGCGGCAATTAGGGAACTCAAGCCTCCAGAAAACGTGCGGCAACTCCGCCGATGTCTCGGTATCGCATCCTGGTACCGCCGTTTCGTCCCCGAATTTTCAGCAATCGTTCATCCATTGACCACCTTGCTAAAAAAGGGCAAACATTTCAAGTGGGGCCAAGAGCAGGAGGATGCTTTCCAAGAATTAAAACGAAAACTCACCGAAGCGCCCATCCTAGCTTGCCCGGATTTTAATCAGCGTTTTATACTCCAGACCGATGCTTGCGACTATGGGCTTGGAGCGGTGCTCACCCAAAATATCGACGACACGGAAAGGGTCATCGCATACGCGAGCAGACATTTGAATAAGGCTGAGCTCAACTACGCAGCCACGGAAAAGGAATGCCTCGCCATAGTATGGGCGATAAGGAAAATGAGACCGTATCTGGAAGGATACACTTTCACTGTCATTACGGATCACCTCTCGCTTAAATGGTTGAACTCCATTCAGAGCCCGTCAGGCCGCATCGCGAGGTGGGCACTCGAACTCCAACAATATTCATACGACGTCCAATATCGCAAAGGAAAACAGAATGTTGTGGCCGACGCCTTGTCAAGGCAACCAGCAGAAGTTGCACTGGGGTGCACAATCGAGCAGAGTGAAGATAAAGTAGGCACTTGGTATGAAAAACGATTTAACGAGGTACAAGCAAGTCCAGAAAGATTTCCAGAGTATACAATAGAAAACGGAAAACTGTATCGCCATTTTCCCAGAACCATCGGAGATGAAGACTGCGCACCATGGAAGCTATGCGTGCCAAATTATCTGCAGAAACGCGTTATGAACGAAAACCACGATGCACCGACTGCAGGCCACCTAGGAATACGTAAAACTATAGCTCGAGTAGCCAACAAATATTACTGGCCTGGAATGTTCCGCCACATAAGCCAATATGTGCGAGGGTGCAATATTTGCCAACGGTACAAAGTAAGCCAACAACGACCGGCAGGCGAAATGCTGACACACCTGGCCGAAGAGCCTTGGAGTACCGTCTGCGCGGACTTTGTGGGACCTCTTCCTAGATCGAAAAGTGGAAATAACATGCTCATCGTATTCACCGATAAGTTCTCAAAATGGATGGAAATGATGCCATTGCGGAAAGCCACCAGCGACCAACTTATAAAAGCTTTTCGCGAAAGGGTGCTGGCGAGATTCGGTGTTCCCAAGATATTAATTACAGATAACGGCGTACAATTCACTAGCAAAAATTTCCAAAGCTTTTTGCATGAACTTGGCGTGCAACAACGGTATACGGCACCATACACACCCCAAGAAAATCCAACAGAGCGCACAAATCGGACTGTCAAGACGATGATCGCACAGTATACAGCAGAGCAACAAAACAGGTGGGACGAGCTACTCCCAGAGTTGACCCTAGCCTACAACACGAGCGAGTCAGAGTCCACGGGGTACAGTCCAGCGTTCGTGGTCCAAGGGCGAGAACCTCGCCTACCCAACTCTTTGTTCGACGAACAAACCAAAGGCACGGGGCAAGAAGCGATCTCAACAAACGAACGAGCAGAGCGACTTAAAGGCGTTTTTAAGGTTGTTAAAAGAAATATGGAGCAGGCATCGCAGACACAGGCCCGGCATTACAATCTCAGACGAAGACCATGGAAACCAGAAGTCGGACAACTGGTCTGGGTGAAACAACACCCATTATCAAAGGCCGTCGATTAATTTGCAGCGAAATTAGCACCACGTTTCGACGGACCTTATAAAATAGAAAGGTTCATATCCCCAGTCATAGTTCAAGTCAAAAAGATGGGTGATAGACTGTCTCGCACAGCGCACATTGGTGACCTTAAAATTTACCACGCGAATGGGCACACGGACGCAGAAATTGGGCCAAATTCAACCACGACAGGATTTTCCCCATAGCCTACGATAGAAAAATAAAAAGAATTTTATAAAACAAAGAAAAAAAAATGAACTTAAGTGCATTAATATGTGCCCAGCCAAGGTTAATCGAGTCGCCAACTGAAGAGAAAAAAAGAGTAAATGAAAAATAATTTAGAAGAACAGCCAGGCGTCCTCACGCAAATTAAATGTAACTGCAATCAGTCTAGTATCAGCACTTAACCGAGACACACGTCCCAAGCACCATACGGAGACAACGAAATACGCGATGAAGAACAACAAGAACAACGAGGGAAAATTTAAGGAAGCCCGGGATCGATTCCGACGACACTTGGTTGAGGAGCAACTACGACAACCTCGCACACGACGGTTGAGCCCAAGTTGGGAAGAAAGAGTAGACCACCCCCAAGCAAAATTCCCTCGAGTAAGACTCGTCCGAGTAACGATGCCGGAGGAAGCAGAGGCCCACAATCCCGAGGTGGCCCCACCAACGGCACAACGCCGCGTCCGCATCAAGGACCCGGAAGAGCATAGCTGCAGCCACGCCTATCGTGCTACGGCTTCGCAGCCCTGGGTGGGCGGCAGCTACCGACGACAGTGGTTTCACGAGGGCCGCCGTACGGGTGGCAGCTACGATGGTGAGGACAGCACCGACAGCGAAGAGGAGCGACCGGAAACAAACGAGGCAGAGGAGATAAATGGCCAACGAATCACACCACCCTCCTCGTACCCAATGGACAACGAGGAAGATAACTCCAACGATAAAGAGTCATCAAATGACGAGAGTGGGTCCCTCCCAAACATGGAACCTATCATCCTGAGTAGCGACGATGACGGACCACAGAACGCCAGCGAAGCCGAAGACAGTGATGAATACGCTCCACCAGAGGGCCCCTGGTTAACCACCAAGGTAGATCGGGATGTCATCAATGCCCGAGGGTGGACCCAATACGTCATGCAATGCCGGGCGATACTGACGGTTCGAGAACCCGAAGCCGCAGACGGAGTAACCGACGAACCCTGGGTCGAGTTCCCGCCATCCCCAGCACCACCATTTATAACCTGGGAGCCCATAAACCCCCTGGCCAACGAACAGGAAGCGGACACCCCTGCCCGGTCTATAGACAACGCGAACGAAATTCCCCGCGACGTTCACGCCGAACTGGTGGAGTTCGCACGACACCCAAACCGCTGGAAAAGGGTAGCCACCGAAACCGACCGAGAGACTCAAACGGATCCTCCGGTCACGACCACCGACAAAGGGTGCCAGACCGACAGCGAGGCCATTCAAGAACCAGCGTATGCAGAGATTGCCGATGAGTTCACAGAGCCGATAAACCTGACAGGCCCCACCCAGACAATGGACCCCAACCAGGAGCTCAGCACCACACCCACCTGGATGTCGCCCCAAACCGAACGGCTCCTTTCAGCAGTTCTAGAAGCTGGCGATGCGGACGAGACCTTGTCATTAGACACCGAGATATGGGAGAACCTGTACGAAGAAGACAACGATGGGGAAGATAGGGAGGTCACCAGAAACACCCCAACCGGCCCCAAACCCACACCAAACCTCGCGGACGCTCGCCAGGATAGCCCCACCAGCAGCCACGCCCACATCATACACGAGCAGTTAGAGGCGGAGGTCCACCGGCTACGACAAGGAAGAAAACGTGGCACCCGTACCAGTGGGCTAAGGATAATCGAAGGGATAGCCTACAGCATTAGGATCTCTAAAGGCGGGAAGGTGAGGATCCTTCCAGAACCCCCGGCGAAGTAGGAGGGGAGTGTGACGGGCAAAACCAAGGCGGTTTTACCACACACAGTGCAGGCACAACCCAAACACAAAAGAAAAAAAAAAAAAACCCCGCGATTATAATAACAATAATATCAACAATGACAATAACAATACAAACGATAATAATAACAAACAAAATAAAATAACAACAACGATACCATCAGCTCCTCAGAGCCTCATTCCTTGGCCTAGCCCGGAATAGGTAATTTCCACCATCTTATGAGGGTGAGAAGTATTGAAACTCTGGAAGGAAAATAACAAGAATAATAATGATAATAATGCTAATAACAATTATAATAAGAATAATAATGATAAAAGTAATACTAGTAATAATAATAATAATAATAATAATAATAATAATAATAATAATAATAATAACACATAACAACAACAATAAGGATAGCAAATAAAACAAAGTAATAGACTAAAGATAACTTTAACAAAACACCCAGTATACATAATTATGAATTGACATAAACGCAACAACGCCACAACATAAGCTTAAAATATATTAGTAAATATATATTCAATAACGGCCACTGCGGCAAAACGCAGTAAGAACAAGGAAAACAGCAGCCAGCATTGACCAAGCATGGGTAGAGTCCACAGCAGCTACCCACAAATACAACAAGGAAATAGAACCCACAACAAAAGCTTTAAATATATGAGTAAATATATTCAATAACGACCACAGCGGCAAAACGCACTAAACAAGAAGCAGCAAACAGCAACCAACTCATGCCAAACCAGACTACAGCATGCCATAGTTAATTACAAATACAACACGAGAACGAAAAGCAATGACGTCAGAAACACAGCAGCTGGCACTGACCAAGCATGAGTAGAGTCCACAGCAACTACCTACAAATACCACAGGGAAATAAAATCCACAGTGCAGGTAGCCACCAACACTAACGCAGCAAGGCAGACAAACAGCAACGACAGCGACCAGGAGAGTCAAATGCTGGCTGGCAAGAAGACAAGAGTTCAGTTGTTGGCGAACCGTGAAGCAGTACAGAAGTGCAGTCAAGAAGACAAGAGTTCAGTTGTTGGCGAACCGTGAAGCAGTACAGAAGTGCAGTCAAGAAGACAAGAGTTCAGTTGTTGGTGAACCGTGAAGCAGAACAGAAGGGCAGTCAAATTGAAGGATTATTACCGCACAGTGAAGGAGTACGAACGTGAAGTACAGCGAAGGAGTTAAAAGGAACGGAAGACGAAGGAAAAGGTAGAGAGGGAGCATTGAAGCTGAACAGGACAACGTGCGACAGGTAAGGTGTGGACAGGTAAAGACGGTAGGACTGTATTGAAAGTAGGTTGAATTATTTTTTACAACGTATTAGTATATCGGGGTCAACGGATACCGAAGTAGTAAGCCTTATTTTTACAACGTATTAGTATATCGGGGTCAACAGATACCGAAGTAGTAAGCATTATTTTTACAACGTATTAGTATATCGGGGTCAACGGATACCGAAGTAGTACACATTATTTTTTACAACGTATTAGTATATCGGGGTCAACGGATACCGAAGTAGTAAGCCTTATTTTTACAACGTATTAGTATATCGGGGTCAACTGATACCGAAGTAGTAAGCCTTATTTTTTTTTTTTTTTTTTTTCGGATACCGAAGTAGTAGGCCTTATTTTTACAACGTATTAGTATATCGGGGTCAACAGATACCGAAGTAGTTCACATTATTTTTACAACGTATTAGTATATCGGGGTCAACGGATACCGAAGTAGTACACATTATTTTTACAACTTATAAGTATATCGGGGTCAACGGATACCGAAGTAGTAAGCCTTATTGTTTACAACGTATAATTATATCGGGGTCAACAGATACCGAAATACGTACGATATCATTGAAAAGAATATTTTGGCGATGAGGTTAAATTAAAGATTAAATTATAAATAAATTCTAAGCAAGAACAAAGACCAAACACTTGACCTGACGGAACACCTTAGTCGCATCTCGCATTCGCCACCCAAGAAAGGACAACGTCACCGTATTAATCCGATATTGTAACCTTGAATTAAAAAATTGAATTAAAGACTCAATAAAACTAGTAAACTATAAACTCTGCTCGTCTACAATTTTATTATAAATTTTGTAAGGACCTCGGAATCCCGGCGAGCTTACCTCAGCTATAGACCCGGAAGACCGGGAGCTTCGTTACAAGGTACCGGCTGGACATTTGCCACCTTCCAACAAGATGAAAATACTCTTGTTCTGTAGGAGATGTTGAAAAGGTTTCGCAAAGGCCGAGCCAGCGAAGAAGCACACATTTTAAGCACAATTGGTGGTATGCCATCAGGGCCAGATGCTTTGTTTACGTTGAGATTTGTAAGGACCATTTTAACTGCTCTCGTTCGAAAGTAGATCTCCTGCATTGCAGAAGATCCACCTTCAACAAAGCGCAGTGCAGCTCGGTTCTGCTATTGGGAGAATGGAATTTCCTGTAAACAATCTAGCCAATAGGTTCGCTTTATCAGCTGGGTCAGTGAAGATTTGGTCATCTTTTAAAAGAGTTGCAATCGATGACGATGTTTGATTCTTCACTCTTTCAACAAATGACCAAAAATTTTTGCTCTCTTTGGGGCAGAGAAGAACCTGTTCTCGGATGCGAGCTTCGTGCAGAAACTTTTCGCGTTTTAAAATTTCATTACAGCGATTTCTTGCCTAGATGCGAAGTCTTTTAGTATTAGTATTCTTGTTAGAACGCCAATTCTGAAAGGCTTCCTCTTTGGACCTGACTGCAATCCTGCAAGTCTCATTAAACGCTGAGTGATCTTTTGGCTTAATGCTTCTCATCTTATTGGGAATGAAAGACCGCATATCCAATAAAATAATTTCTTGTATCATGACAACCGCGGCATTCACATTTCTATCAGCGAAACATAATTTCCATTTAAAGTTGCGAAAAAATTATTTACCGCAGTCCAATTTGCTCTTCCATAAAACCATGCAGTCCTCTTCGGGGCTTTAGGCGTAGAGGTGCAGGGGTTAGAATATTGAAAAACAGCGGAGATGGTACAATGATCCGAGCTACCAAGAGGTGGGTTGACACTCCCATCATATTTTTCATGATGCGAAGTCAGAAAAAGGTCAAGTATGTTATGGCTATGCATATCACTTTGAGGAAAAAAAGTGGGTTCCTTCACTAGTTGAATCAATTGGTTCGATTCAGCAAATAGCTCAACAGATTGCCCAAAAGGTGTCAGTGGGCCCGAATGACATAACCAAGCCGAGTTGTGGACATTAAAATCGCCTGCTACAACGATTTCACTGTCGAGGCCTGAACCTAACCCACATTGAGCTTAACTCTAGATCGGTCACGTTCAGACTCCTCTCACACTGGTATGCTAAATCCATTCGTATAAAAAGCGCGATGCCCCTATGCAAAGAAAACAATGGCAGTAAGCGATACCCAGGTTTATGAAAATCCAGTAGATCTGCATCCTCGGTCATCCGGGTCTCGCCTAGTGCCATTATTTGAGGCCTATGAAGATTACAATGTACATATACTGAGAAAAAATTTGCTTTCAGTCCGCGAATATTGCAGAAATCTATGCAAAAATGACCTGACAAAAATCAATCAAATAAGGGCATATAAGGTAATTATTTACGGCTGCAAGAGAGCTGAACAACATGAGCAATATAAAAAGTACTGAAGGAAGTGTTATGCCTTTACTTCAGCACAATTCAGCCCTCTGAGCAACCTTACCTACAGACGTAACTAATTGGAGAGGATAGCGGAATTGACGGAAACGAAAACAACAACAATTACTTACACAGCGAGGAGCATAGAAAAGCCACTCGCGTGGTCAGCAAAAAAAAACATCAATACTATCCAGCGATGTTGATGCAGCAGCTGGCGGCTCTCTTCAAAACAGGTTTTGCTGTTCTTGGTTATTGTTGTTATTAATGTTGATAGTTTTTATTTTATTTAATTCTAATTATTTTATTTATTGTGTTAATTTTAACACAACATTTAACATTGAATTTTAAAATTTGTTGGCCATTTAAATAAAAAAAAAAAAACACAACGAAACATATAACATAAGTCGCGGTACATTATAAAACAAAACAACACAATTATTAAGGTTAAAAAAAAGTAAAAAAATTTTAAAAAATAAGTTTTTATTTAAAAAGACGTGAACTAAAGAGAAAAAATAAATTTAAGTGACATTTGTCATATATGTATATAGTAGGTATATTCTAGGTGCAGAAGAACCCCTCTCTTGGTTACTCATCATCATAGTTTAAACGTACGTAAATTAGTAAGTTCTAAAGACTTATATAAATTTAGAATTTTTCAAATACATTTATATTTAAAAGCTTGAGGCACCGATGTCCGCGATCCGTTATACAGGTTTACTACACAATATCAGTGCCTTAAGCTTTTATCTATAAATGTATTTGAAAAATTCTAAATTTATATAAGTCCTTAGAACTTACCAATTTACGTACGTTTATACTATGATGATGAGTAACCAAGAGAGGGGTTCTTCTGCACCTAGAATATACATTAATATATTTATTATAAACGTCTCTTATTTTCAAAACTTATGAAGATATAGCATTTTTATTACTTTGTGGGCGGTAAAAGGGGGCATGGCAAAATTTTCCTGAACCATTCTCTACTTGAAGGAAATTAACTACCAAAATTGTAGCTGAATCAGCCCCGTAGATTTGGAGATATAGCATTTTGATTGAATTGTTGGCGGTAAAAGGGGGTGTGGCCAAATGTTTTTCATAAACCCATGGTTTATTTGATGAAATTTTACTATTTAAATTCCAGCTGAATCAGCCCTGTAGTTTTAGAGATATATAATTTTTATGGATTTGTAGGCGGTAAAAGGAGGAGTGGCAAAAAATTTTCCTTTTTTATCCTCTACTCGAAGGAAATTTATTGCCAAAATTTCAGCTGAATCAGTGAAGTAGTTTTAGAGATATAGCATTTTTATGGACTTGTGGGCGGTAAAAGGGGGAGTGGCAACACTTTTTCCGTAATTATCCTCTACTCGAAGGAAATTTACTACCAAAATTGCAGCTGAATTGGCCCTGTAGTTTTAGAGATATAGCATTTTTATTGATTTGTGGGCGGTAAAAAGGGGTGTCGCAAAATTTTTTATCATAATATTGCATTGTCACCGGACTTACATATGTATGCTAAATTTCAGCTTAAGCGGATACCAACAAGTTGTAGAAAAATGGCTTGCAAGTTTTGAAGACATACATACATACATACATACATACATACATACATACATACGAACGAAGCAAGTTAAATAAAAGCTTATAATTAAAATATGTGACTGAAACGGACGGACGCACGTCAACACGCAACGAATTCACAAACGCAACTCTGAAAGTAACAATAATTTAATCCATTTATTCAATCCATGACCATAGAATAAATGTTCATAACTACAAAACCATAAGAGACACCATTCTGGATAATTCAGGATTCAGGGGTTTTATGGAAACCGAAAATTGTCAGAATTAGCTTTGAAGATAACACAGATTTCATTTTGTTGTCATAGAAACCGATTATCGATTAAGAAACACAAAACCAATTTCGAAAATGAAACCAGTTTCTAAATTGATAATCGGTTTCTATGACACTAAAATGAAATCTGTGTCAATTTCAAAACCGATTCTGACAATAGTCGGTTTCCATAACACCCCTGAATATCTCATTTTAAAGGGTAATTAATTGATAATTATTTAAAAATTATTCTAAAAAAAATCGAAGGGGGGTATTCTTTATAAAAAAAAATTTATTTTATATGACAAAAAAATGTTTGATAAAAATCCCTTTTTTTTCTTAAATTCTTGCAAAGGAGTTAAAAAGAAAATCAACTACCTTTCATTTTGCATTTAGTTTGGTCAAATCGGTCAATTCGTTAAAAAGTTAATAATAATTTTTACTTATACATTCTTACACTAAAATCAAAGAATAAACACCCTGTAAAAAGTTTTTTTCGTAAATCTAGGCCAAAAAATGTACGCCGTGAGTATATAACTACAAGCACAATACATGGTAAAAATTTTATCAAAATTGGAATACCTTGGAATTTCAGGTGGATCACTTAAAAAATAATACCCCATATATGTAATGATTATGAGATCCGATAAGTTTATTCATTACACATCTTCCTGGCCCAAAATACACTGTAGGTCTCAGTCTACGTGAAAACAGACAAGAGAGGTGAGGCAGGTGACGTGAGGTTCGCTAAATTTAACGCTGTTCGCTTAAAACATAACATAATAGGGGTATTCACGTCGTGGTGTGTATGTGATTTTTACCTATATACAATATTTAAAAGTTATTGTGAACGAACCTTTAATAAATTCTTGTATTTTTAAACTCAGCTGATTTAAGTCTGTACGTTTGTTTGGAAATATAAATATAAATCATAATTTAACTGTAGGAAATCATAAAAAAATTGAAACAAAACTTATTTTCTATGCATTATGTTTTACAATAAATTTTATGTTATAGAATGAAAATTTTTGAAAACATTTTTTTGATTATAAAAAATTTACAATTGGTGATTTGGCAAGGCACCACAAAACAATAAATTATAATAATTTTTATTAAATAAACTCACAGCGCAGTCGGTAGCTTCCTCTGTATTTAGTAGAAATGCTTTTGCGATCAGCATTAAACTGTAGAAGTGCTTTTGACCACATGAACAACACAATTTACAAAGAATACAGCAATGTTTCGTCGTTGAATTTTAAACACTGCGTTTTGCTTTTGTAATTTTACAAAACGTACTGCATATATTAAATTTATCAAAAATAATAATACAAGGGCAAATAAACCACATCGTAAATACCCCTATTAATTTTCTTGTATAGTTTTGAGAAAAGTTTATTTGAGCGAGCATCCTAACTTTGCATTTTCAACGTACCAATTTATGTGGCCAACTTACTCGTTTGCTAAGCAACTGCTACACCTAATGTTTTTATAATGTTATCATCCTACGCAAAACATTTAGGTATGTAAATGCTCAAAGCTCATAGAATAATTTTGAATAAAATATATGTAGTAAAAAACGCAGCAATCAAATGCGTCTTAAGAAATAACGTATTATGAAAAAATGTGATATTTAGGCAATTGCTCATTTGCTCAATTGTTAATTTGCTGAGAAAACGCCAACATTTCTGGCTAACATTTTCATGTTTCATTTGGCACATCAAAATGATTCTCAAATCAATGCGCCGCAATCGATTTGAAGAAATTCTTCACACACAACATTTTGGAATCTACGCTATGGAAGCAACGTCCAATTATGGACCATCTAAAGTCAAATATATTGAAGAACTTTACCTAACAAAACATTTTTCTTACGATAAAAGTATGATTTGCCTACTATGAACGACACGGTTTTAAGCAGTTTTAGAAAGGTAAACCAATCAGATTTGGATACAAGTCTTGGTCATTATAATTATGTACGCCAAGCGGTTAGATTGTAAATTTTGACATATATCAAGGCAAGATCCCATGTTGTACAAATCAATATAATGAACGATTCGGAAAATGTGCAGCACCACTCATAAATATGATCGATGACTTCTCAGATGATTTGAAAGCCCATCCGTTTTCATTTTATTTCGATAATTTTATCACGGGTTTTCCTTTGCTTGCCTATCTTAAAACGAGAGGGTATAATGCAATCAGAACTATTCGAGAGAATGACATTCCTGCAAGCTGCCCGATAAGACACAAGAAAACCATGAAAAAGGCAACGCGTGGCTCATACGAAACAATAAAAACGAATGAAACCGACATACGACTGACCAAATGGTTCGGTAGCTCTGTTGTTTGCTCCGCTAATTTAGTTAGATAAGCTTTAGATAAGCGTGGAGTGAATCAAAGTGCGCCAGGTATAAACTAAATGAATCTGGAATTTTGGCAGTCGAATTCTTTTGAGCACGGGATGGTTTAGGAAGAAAATTTTGCCACACCTCCTTTTACCGCCCACAAGTATATAAAAATGCAGTAAAAATCTCTTACTAAACATTAGTGTCCGATCGAATATTCGGCTTCGGTTTTCGGCATATTCGGACAATTTTTTAACCTTCGGCTTTGGCTTCGGCTTCGGCCCAAAATAGCCAAATAATTGCGGAATGTTTTTTCTTTTTTGTAATGACAAATAAATTTTATTATTTTTGTTTTTTGCATTTTTCGATAGCTACAACTGTCATTCTAAAAGGTTAAATAGAAATTCGTAATTGTTCAAAAGTTATGAGCCTCCGAGCCGACCGCGTCAAAGCAGGACGCGCACTATGTTTAAAACTTTTAAAGCGTTTTCATTAAAACTGCGTTTTCGAGCTTGTGACTTTCATAACTCAGTATATTTTAACGAATCTTTATGTTGTTTTTTCAAAATAAGAGTTATTAAATTGTCAATGGACCATAATCTCATTGATAAATTTCATATTGGAATTTTTATCAACAAAAAAGTAACGAAAATATTCATACTTAACAAAAAAATATTTTTATTTTTGTTTCAGATGAATTTTACGACCTGAGGGAAGGCCGCCAGTTCAGTTCGTGTTTTAAGAACTGGTCCACGTCGCCAAGTGGCTTGCTGCAGTATATTAATTAAATAATTATTAATTATAATTTGGAAATTTTATACAATCTTCTCCAAAGTACTGTAAATATACCTAAAAAGTTTAGAGTACCTATATTATTTTTCCTATATTATTTTTCCAAAAAAGATTAATAAAAATTGGATTTTTTTCGGCCTGTTTAACCAGACTGGATCTTTAATGATTGCCGTTTTTGTACTGACATTAATAAATAACGAAAGCAAGGCCTAAATTTTATTATTTTTTTTACGTGAAACAAATTTTGTTAGTATTATACTTCGGCTTCGGCCTTCGGGTGATTATTTCTCTTTGGCTGAGCATTCGGCTTCGGCCAAAAATCCACATTCGGTCGGACACTACAAAACATCAAAAACCTCCTAAGCCGCTAAGTATAATTAGAACAAAAATTTGTATATAGGTCTGGAAACCCGATACTACAAATCTTTTAGCCTTATCTATTTTGATCTATCTTTAACGACAGAGACCACTGTAGTACAAATATGAAATTAATGCAAATCTTAATGGCTCGACGGATTTCTCTCAAACATCGTACATAAGTATATTTTATGCACATGGACACATTTTTTATATCTTCATATTAAATCAAAAAAACCGTAAGTTTATATTAAAAAATTTTAAGAGAAAAAATTTCTAAATTGTTAGTTGCGCTTAAACTTCAGGCTTTGAGAACTTTGTTAATAAAAACGTCGGTTTTAGATGTAGAAGTGTAAAATTTTGCGAAACATGTGTTTTGATAAGATGCATTATAATCAATCAAAAAGTCGATTTTGAATTTTTAGTAACTTATGGCCTTTTTTGATTTCATATGACGATATGTTCATTACGTATTTAATATATTTTGAAAATAATACAACAATACCTTTCTTAGGTTTATTTATAAATAAAGCATAGCTTCAAACCATTCATTTTCAAATAGTATGTTGTACCCGTTGCTGTTAAGCCGTGTTCATATTACTCGTTTTAGTCGCGATTGCTCTCATGCTTTTTTTTTTTTGCAAACGCTGCAGAAAAATACTGAATATTGTATGTATTTAAATACATTTATTCATTTAATATTCAGTATTTCTCAGCCGCGTTTGCGAAAAAAAAATTGAGAGTGGTGTCGCAATCGCGTCAAAAAAGAGTAATATGAACACGGCTTAATAAGTTACGGTATCATTTCATTTACCTTTGTTTCAAAAAAACTTTTCAATACGTAATCTTTAATTGAAAAAATTTTTCTACGAATTTTATTCGTAATTTTCAGGCACGAATATAATTCGTAAATGACGTAGTTTGGTACACATTTCAAATATTTTATTCGTATTTGTACAAAAACAAATTTATATTGTTCTTTACATTTACGAATGATCGTAATACCTAGTCACGAAAAAAAAACCTTCTGTTCAGCTAGGGTTTGAACCGTGGTTCTTAAGCGTATTGGGCACGTACTCTTCCAGTAGGCAACGACCACCTTGCAATCATACATGTCCTTATATTCGGTTATTGTTCGACAAACCAGTCTGAACGATTTCAGTTGAAAATTTTTTAAGCCCAACTATAACTTCGTACCTTTTACGAATAATGTGTACGGTCAACCTGCGAATGAATTTTTAAGTAAATACTACGAATGTAGTGAAACAAGTTACGAATTTATTCCTACGAGAAATTGACGAATGTTAAGGAATGATATCCCTTATTAGTCATTCTTCGTAGCAGCAAATAGCAAAGGGCATTTACTTCAATAAGTGATATAAACTTTGACGATAAGCAAATTTATGTTTTAAAGTCATTGTAAACAAGCAGAAGACAAAGTAAATGAATTTAATAAAAAAGTTAATGTTTTTCAAAAAGTCGACTAATTTTTTTAGCAAAAGATGGTCCAATTTGGATTTTTGTTTTTAATTTTTCCTAAATTTAATAAAATGACAAACAATTCTACAGCATTTAAATTTAAGAAATTTGCAGCTATTTAGGCGAGAGCAAAGCTTCTAATTCAAAAGCGAAAGAAAAAATTAGGAAATTTAATAAAGTAGGCTAATTTTGGATGAAGGACTAATTTTTTAAAAAACCTTATTTTATATTAAGCAAACGATTTTACATTAGAATATGTTATAATCAAAAAATTTTTTATGACATAAACGTAAATAGGAGACTCGATTTCAAACAATCATTTAACACTTCTTAAAATTCACGTTATTAAGCAGCGGCCACCTAGTTTAAGAATTGTCTGTACTTTTTTCGCGTCACGTGCTTATATAAAACCAGGATTCAGAATCAAGCCTTGCAGGAGGTTCTGCAATAAGTTAAAAAATTTTTGAAACCCAAAATAAATCTTATATACATGTACCTCTTTGTTTATTTATTAATACTTTTTGAATTATAAAAATAAATTTTTTTAATCATTCAGATAATAGGTATATTTTCTTACTCGCTTGTAGGAACTTGCAAGTTGCTAGAACTGATTCATGATGGAAAAAGAAATAAGTAGATTGGTGGCAATGCGGTGTGAGATCCGGTGTAAAATATCTCCCTTAGCATGCGGGAAACATTTCGAGAAACAACTCAAATTTTTAATTTTTGCGAATGATATAACCTTTGACCTCCTAAATCCAAATCTGAAAAATTTTAGTCTACTCGAAATTAGTTTAGGAGTTAAAGGCTTCTAATGTTAAAAAATGGCTTAAAAATTTAGTTTTTTTTTAGTTTTTCAACAAAAAAATATTGTTTAATATTAGGAAATTTTTGTATTCTAATTTTAAAAGTTGAAATCTTGGGGCTCGATCTCGGAGTAATAAATGCGATTTCATTTAACGATATAGGTCTCATATTATGTTATTTATTAAACTATTAAAAATATTTCCTTTAGCAAAAAATTACTGAAATTTATTACATGACAAAAAAATTAAATAAAATGTTTAAATATTTCGGACATGGTACGAGAAAGATTTTTACACCATCTTTAAAAATTATATTAGATTTTCTAATATTTACAAGAGTGTGTCAACCGGTGTACTGTGCATATCATATTCACAAAATTAGTACCAATAATCGTAGTAAATAGCATTATATAGGTTACATTTTGTTTATGTTCATTCTAGATTCAATTATGCCTTTGGCCCCCTAGAATAAATCCGGCGGACGCCCTTGTGTATGCATCTTAGATTTGATTTTTACATACTTTATTTTGACAACGCCTCTTACGCCTTTTTCTAACTAACGTAAATTTTGTTATTTAAATACTGTAAAAAGTATTAGCCAATTTAATTTAAAAAAGTTTCTATTATTTTGACATAAAAAACATTCACATATCTTCAAAATTGTAGAAATTTTTATTGCAACGACATTTTTATAAAACAACGTTACCTAAGAATGACAAAAAAACGACATGAAAATCAAAGTTTTGACTTTCGATGCAAATATCTCCACTGTTCATAAATATATTTCATAAAAATTTTATTGGTGCAAAAGTTCTATAAAAGCACTTCAAAAAATAGTTTAGATTGTATCGTTAAATCAGTGGATATATTTTTTTATTATTTTTTTAAAAAAAGGTCCAAAATATTGATTTTTTAACAAAAAATGACTCATAAATCGGTTATGTTGTAAGAATAAAATCAATTAAAAAAACGTTGGGGGAGGACTTAATGATACTTTGACTAAATTTTAATGATTTTGAAATTAAATAAATTAACGAATCAGCTGAAGCAGTTCAATTCAAAGATTTTAATACATGGCTTAAGAGGTTCATAAAAATAATTTGTTGATTCTTGTCATTGTACTTGTTACTTGTTATTGTAAACTTCTTAATTTAAATTTATTTTTCTCGACTTATTTTGTTGAAATATCAAAATAGAAAAATCAAATATTTTCTGGAGAATAAAATCAGATCTGAAAAAAGCAAGTCGAACTGCTGTAAAATAAAAAATCTGTTTTATTAATTGTCGCCCAACATGGGCCTGTTGTTAAATATTTTCATTAAAATTTGATCACTGGACTGGATATTGCATTTTCTTTAATCAAGGATCATAAGAAGAATAACACGACGGGCTGAACGATTCGAAAACATTCCAAACTTGGAAGTATTTAAAAGGACCACTTCAACATTTTTGAAGCCAGAAGAAAAAGAAAAATTACCAAAAATTTTGTAAGTAAAAATTCAAAAGTGATTGAAGTTTATACAAACTAAAATATACGTAATTAATGGGTTTAAAGTAAAACTCAGTTTAAAATCTGAAAGTGTGCAAAATTTAAACATAAAATTTTTATAAAAAAACCCAAATACGTAATGCTAAATCTATATGGTTATGTTTATAAATTTTTAATTCTTAATAATTATAATAAAATTTAAAAATTCCATGATATCTAAATTACACCTAAAAGCAAAAAGAGTTATTTCACAAATTTATTGAAATTTTTCCCAATTTTTATTAATAATACACCAAAATGAGCATCAGTAAAGAACAGGTATTAGAAATAGTAAAAGTGACGGTGGAGCGCACTAAGCAAGAATTTACAAAGCAGATTAATCCACTTTCTTCAGCGCTTAGTCGTCTAGAATTACCATGCATTGAACCTTATCTTCCTGTATCCATAGACAATAATATTGACTCTAGGGAAAATAATTCAAGTTTAGATTTAATCAAATCTTTACCTGAATTTAAAGGAGATGCTTCATCATATCCTGCTTGGCGAAGTGCTGCTCATTTTGCTATTAACTATTACAAAGACGGATCTGAAAGGTATTATATTGCAATGGGTATTTTCAGAAATAAAATAACTGATTCAGCTAACTCAACTCTTGCTTCTCTTAATACTGTCCTTAATTTTAAGGCAATAATTGCAAGGCTCGACCAAACGTACTCAGATAAAAGACCAATTTACGTTTTGGAAAATGAACTAAGTATTCTTAAACAGGGTAATTTATCACTAACAGACTATTATGATATAATTGACAAACAATTGACAATAATAATTAACAAGCAAATAATGATTTATAGTGATAATATTGATATAGCCACAGCTCTCAATGAACGCGCAAGAGAAAATGCACTAAGTGTACTCATTTCGGGTCTGCGTCGACCAATATGCGAAATACTTTTCTCTGCAAGACCCAGAGATCTTCCTACTGCACTCGCAGTTGTACAAGAGCTTGAATTTAATCATAAGCGTTATGATTTTGCAAGAACATTTCAGTGGGGGACTCTGCTAAACTGAAACCTACATTGCCTCAGTACCAACACATACAGCGTAATAATCATCCAAATGTGCGGAATTTCCAACATTCCACGCGAAAGTACTAACTTCAATCAGTTTATTTTCCAAAAAACGCAAAAAGTTAATTATATGCCCGATGTTACAGATGCAAATTATAACGAGGTTGAATATAACGACCGTAACGATAATTCCCAGCGAGATGATCATTAAAGGTTTGATTATGATTACGATGATAACTGTTACACTAATTACGACCAAGACAACCAACCAACAAATCAAAGTAATGAAATCAATTTTTTATCGCTCCTTCCTGACAAGAAAACTGCGAATGGTCAGGAGCTTCGCATTTTAATTGACACTGGAACATCCAAAAATTACATAAAAAACCTATCTTTACTTAAGGGAGTCACAATAATGGAACAACCATTTACATTAAATTCAATCAACGGTTCTAATGTCATAGATAAAAAATGTTTAGTTACCGTCTTAGATTGCACTTCTACGTTTTATTTGCTATCAAACCTACGCACGTTCGATGGTATAATAGGCTATGATCTTTTAAAAAAGGTAAATGCAAAAATTGATACTGAAATGGGGTATTTATTTTATGAAAATGGCCACATCAAACTCCAATATGTCCAATGTAACCAAATAAACTCAGTTATGTTAGACAACACTTCGTTCCGGTTCACATTTAAAATCAATTTAATGAAATTATCAACAAAAATAAAAACGCTTTTGCAGATCCCGATAGAGCATTGCCTTATAATACTCCTATTAAGGCCACAATTCGTACCATCACAAGTGATGCGGTTTATACCAAAAATTAACCAAATCCTGTTTCAGCGTCAGAATTTATTAATAAAGAAATAAAAACGCTTTTGAAAGACAGAATAATACGAAAATCTTACTCTCCTTACAATTCGCCAGTTCATGATGTTACGAAAAAAAAGGGTTTCGATGAAAATGGTAATCAGAAGCTTCGCTTGGTAATAGACTTTAGAAAAATTAATGATAAGACCACTTCTGATCGATATCCCATACCTAATACATCGGTAATACTGGCAAATCTAGGTAAATCTCAATATTTCACCACATAAGACTTTAAATCAGGCTTTTACCAAATTATAATGTGTGAAAGGGACAGAGAAAAAACAGCTTTTAATATCAATAATGGAAAATATGAATTTTGTCGCTTGCCTTTTAACGTATTGCCTGAAAAACGCACCAAGTATTTTCCAGAGAGCGATTGATGATGTCCTTCGTGAAGACATAGACAAGAGTTGTCATGTTTATATCGACGACATCATAATTTATTAACCGGACGAAGAAACAGTTTAAGAGATATTGATAATATCTTGAAAAAACTAGAAAGAGCAGGAATGAGAGTTTCAACGGAAAAATCGAAATTTTTCAAAACCGAAGTTGAATTTTTGGGTTTTGTGGTTTCACATACAGGCGTAAAGACATGTCCGACTAAAGTTTATGATATCCTTAATTACAAAGTTCCACAAACACTTCCAGCACTACGCTCATTTCTTGGCCTTTCGGGATATTACCGAAGATTTATGAGAGATTATGCCACTATTGTTATACCTTTGACTAGATATCTTCGAGGTGAAAATGGACATATTGGAGCAAACAAGTCAAAAGGTGTTAAAAAAACTTTTGATTCCGAAGCGATGTCTGCATTCAAAAAAATAAAGAGAGTGTTAGCTTCTGAAGATGTTCTGCTCCGACATCTGGACTATAATCGGCCTTTCGAACTTACAACAGATGCTTCGTCAAGCGCATTAGCTGCAGTTTTGTCGCAAAATGGTAGACCCATTACGATGATATCTCGAACGCTTTCAACAACGGAACAAAATTACGCTACAAACGAACGCGAGCTTCTGGCAATAATATGGGCATTAAAAACCCTCCGACATTATCTGTACGGTGTAAGAGATATTAACATTTTTACAGATCACCAGCCGCTGATATTCGCCATATCTGACAAAAATCCTAACACAAAAATGAAAAGATGGCGTGCCTTTATTGAAGAGTTTTCCCCCAAAATTTCATTACAAACCAGGGAAGGAAAATATGGTGGCTGATGCTCTTCCTAGGCAGTTTGCTCATAACTTGAGCGAAGACTTTTCAACGAATACACACAGTGAAAATTCCCTAAGTAATGCGATAAGAACAGTTGAGTACCCCATAAAGCAATTTAAAAATCAGCTGGTATTATTTAAATCTATCCCTTTTAAAAAAATTACCAAAACTATTTTCCAAACATTTGTTCGCCATACTATTTACTTTGACACAGTCACAAATCTTACACGGTGTTTAAAAGATGCTATTAATCCACATGTTACAAATGCAATCCATTGTGACGTTGCTACTCTAGCCGAAATTCAGAATAAGTTAGTTACAGAATTTCCAGGAGTTAAATTCCTTCACACTGAGTAAATGGTAATTGACTTAACCAATAAAAATGACCAGCTGGAAACAGTAACCGTGCGCACCGTTGTCTGTCAGAAAATTTTCGGCAAATTTCACGTGAATATTATTTTCCAAATATAAGAAATTTGTATGGAAAATAAATATCAGCGTTAACCACATGATCCAGGAATTGGAAAAACGCCAATTCCTAATCTACCAGAAGAGGTTCTTCATATCGACATTTTTATAAAAGACAAACAACATTTTCTAACATGTCTAGATAGATTTTCAAAGTACGCCATTGTTAAACCTAATGCATCAAGAGCAACTGTGGATATAAAAGATGCACTGCTCGAAATGCTATTAATATTTAATAATACTAAAACCATTGTTTCAGATAATGAAAAAGCTTTTAATTCTAATTTACTTAAAACTCTTTTAAGAGATCGTTTTTCAATTGAGCAATTTTTTATACCCACACTTCATAGCAAAAGTAATGGTCAGGTTGAAAGATTTCATTCCACCTTGATGGAAATAGCGCGTTGCATTAAGCAACAACAATAGATTACTGAAACTATTGATCTAGTGCTCTTAGCGACACATAAATATAATAATAGTATTCACTCCGTAATAGATGCTAAGCCTATTGACGTAATTCATAACTTCCCAATAGAAAAACTAGAAGAGGTGAGGAAAAGATTACATCAGATGCAGGAAAGAACTTTAGATAGACTTAACAAGGACAAAGTGGTAAAAACATACGAACCTGAAGAAAAGGTGTTTCTACGCAGGAATAAAAGATTGGGAAACAAATTTAATAAAATTTTTGTGGAAAAAGTTATTGAAAGAAACTTAGGAACAACGGTTTTGATTGAGGGTAAAAAAGTTAATAAAAGTAACTTACGATAAATTTTCACTTAACAGTAGTTCATAGTCTTAATAACGCTCACACTTTCAACTTTTACCTACATACTTTTTAATGATTTCAATAATTTGACATAAAAATATTAAACTTAATCAATTTTGAATATTTACATTTTTGTTGGAATAATATTTACTATCTTAGAAAATATTAATGTAAAAAGCCTTTGAGTCCAAGTTTCCAACCCTGTACAAATATTTAAACCAAAATTTCAAATTCAACACAAGCCTAATCAACAGACGAATGTTTTACAATCTGAAAACAACTAAAAGATTGTATGTGAAAGCATTCAAAGATAAACGCTTCGCTGTCAATTTATTTTGAGGTGTCAAGTAACAAAGAAAATTAATGCAATGCACATTTTTGGCATCATCAAAGAAAGGAAATGAATGAAAACATAAGCAGAAATAATAAAATAATTTGTTGATTCTACTTGTTATCATAAACTTGTGAATTTAAATTTATTTTTCTCGAATTATTTTGTTGAAATATCAAAATAGAAAAATCAAATATTTTCTGGAGAATAAAATCAGATCTGAAAAAAGCAAGTCGAATTGCTGTAAAAAAAAAAAATATTTGGGTAGACTCCAAAACCGCTGAATCGATCTTTATGAAATTTTCAGGGAAACTGAAGCCACATCTTGAGAGTGGGCACATTTTATGGGCGTTTGGAAGCGGGGGCGTGGCAGCAACGCACCGGGTTTCAGCTAGTATTGAATAATCATGATAATATTTCTATACAAATTTTGAATTGTATATGTTTTGTGATGGTCTCTCTCTCTCTCTTTATCTCTGTGCCTTATACTAAAATATCTCTTATTTAAAGAAGTTTCACCTTTTTACTGTATACACGCTATTCTGTACATTTTTTTAATCATTAATTTCAGATCTCATTCATTCGATAAGTTATCGTTGGGTCGGGAATAGGTGTCAAAATAACCAGCTACCAACCCCACCAATTTTTGTTTTTCCTTTTTTTTAAATTGCTTTCTTCTTTCTATCTATTTTATTTTCCATTATTTTTTTATTTTATTCTCTATATAATGGAACTTGTGTCTTAACGCCATAGCTAGTGCCCAGATAGCTTAGTTACATCGTCTGAACGTCCAATGTTGCGTCTCTTGTTTTTTTTTAATGAAAATCGAAAACCCATAAAAACCGTTTACAACTTGGTATTACTTATTTTAACACACAGAAAACTTACACCTTGCTCTAAAATTTGTTTTTTATGAGGTTTTCTTTTTTTAATTACTGTGTAACGAGTTAAAGCGAAGATAATATTATCAATTAATACTCTTGCTAAACAAAAGCTAAGAAAACACACCAATAACATTTTGGCAATATCGAATCATATTATTCCCATGGTTTCTTTTTTTTCAAAAAACGTCAAAGTTCCCACCATACTGATCGATTTCATCTTCGTCCGGTTGTGTCGTGAAAAATGCGGTCATTAGATATGTAGGGTGAATCGAAGTCAAATATGCAACGAAGTATGCTTAAGTCTTCCTTCGTGTTCAACAACGGGAATAACAATTGTCGCTGCAAATGTTGTTTGTGTTGTTGCTTTTGTTGATATGGTTTCACAGAAATTGCTGCCAGAAAACGAATGTCGGAAGTTATACGTAAAAGTGTAAAAATGAAACTGAATATGAAGCAATTAAAATTAGTGGACAAAGTCAACTTGGTTGAACTCTTGGAGCAAATCGACATTTAACCAATATCAGTTTCGTAGAACTCTCGTGAAGTCAATACAAAAGCTTGATGGACTAACAATGCATATATGATCAAATGTTCATGGCTTAAATTTAAAAACATCCTGATATGAAACTGTATACGAATCCATACGTACATAAACATACACAAATGTACAGGCATACGAATTGACATTCATATCTTCCTGCTATTTTCCTCACAACAATACCCAGCGGGGAAAAAAGAGGCCATTACGCACTGTAGTGCGAAGGAATTTCTATTCACTCCACCTCCTCTTGTCAGCAGACAAAGACAAACCTCAGAGAGTAGATACTACCAAGAAAGCTTTTTGAGAACAGTCGGCATAAGACTCGTAAGTCCAATCCTCTATAATTTGTGTTCAAACATTTAATACAACGTAAAACACAAATACTCAATACGTGATAAGTAAATATCATTTTAAGGGCTGATATGGCCAATTTGGTTTTTAGCATTTGTATTTGTATTTTAAAAAACAAATAATTTCTAGTATCTTATGTTTTGATTGCTAATTTTTGTTTTGAAAAACATGATAATAGGTCTGTTCCCGTACCTTTGTAGCAGAAATTGGCAAGTTATAAAATTTGAGAGAGTAAGCGGCAAAATGCTCTCTTTGCGTAAAAAATTGCAGAAAGTACGGGAACAGATTTTAAGCAAAAAGTTGAAGAAAAGTCAAAAATATATGTTCGTTTTTTTTTTGGAACAGTTGAACAAATGTCGGATCAAAAGAATAAATTGGCTTCCATGTCGTTTTTTGGAATGGTGTTGTTTCAATGGGTGGTGCTCTAATTCAATAAACTCCGCACGGTGGGGCGATCCCATACAAAGGGTTGGACATCCAGAAAGAAGTGCAACTTGCAAATTATTATAATATTTTTATACATTTCGATAGCGATATATTTGGGCTATTTGAATTGGGCAGTTTTTTATTTTTAAGTGCGTACTTTTGCTTTTGTAAAGCCTCAAAGTTGATATTTTGTAATATAAAAATATAGTCTTTTTTTTAAAGTCCTATAACATTTTGTTAAACTGCTTGATTGAACAGATCTTTATATTTTATGAAATGGTATACTCTTAACTTTTAAATCAGATATTTTGTTTTTAAGTTTTTTGCTATCTGTTATTGCGATAAGGCATAAAAATAAAAAAAATATTAAATTTGAAAAATAAAAAAATGGCCAGGGCTGGCCAGGATCAATGTACCTTACATTAAAAATAATGACAGTAAGAAATGTTTTAAAAAAGATTAGCGCGCGCTATCCAGCACCTTCTGAGAATTGGAATATCAAAATTGTATTCTTCGGGGTTTTTATAGCATTTCTCACAAAGTTTGCCTATAACAGCATAACTATAAAAACTGATTCAGTTTGTTTATCGATAAAAACTTACGAAAGGATAAAAAACAATTTTGGGATACATTTATTGTTTTAACCCATTCCGGCCCAGCTCCGCGACTTTTTGTAAACGGAAAAAATAGATATTTTGCTTTGATTGCGGCATAGCATCCTTACTAGTAAAGTTACGTAAATTTATTGTGCTAAATAAGTGTAGACAATTTTAATGAAAATATTTTAGTATACTGTTTATTTATCTGAGACGTCTGGTTCTTGAGATATATTTTAGACACGATGCAAATATTTTCAAGAATTCCAGTAAAAAAATTATATAACCTGGTACAGATAAAGGGTATGAAATCCACTTAAAAGTGATCTGCCAATAAACACAGTTGTTATGTCTTTAACTGTCAATAATTTATATGAAATATATTTTAAAAGTAGTGAACATAATTATGTTTGTGACAATTAGAAACTGTTTGCTGCGAACATATTGCTTTTTTGATAACACAGTGTCCATAATATATTCATTGCAACAAATTAGCTTGTTTGCAGTGAACATAACAAATTAATGGCAAACATAATATTTTTCTTGTATAAATAAAATTGTTTGTACAAAAAAGTTTTAAAATACATTTATTTATATTATCTCATATTATGTTTCCAGTAAACATTTTGTTCTGCGCGTATAATAACCAAAATGTAAAGATCATGATAAAGCATTTGAATCAACACCACTGTACTATTTTGCTGATGACGCAATTAAAATTGTTTAAGGTTTGATAATAGACGTGGTATTGCAAGGTTCTGGTAAAAGTCATGACCGTAACACTGCTCGCAGATTTTTTTTACTAATTACAAGAAAAGTTCAGAAATCACTGGAGTAGACGAAAATTTAATGAAACGATTTTATGTTATATTGCAGGTAAAACATTTTAATATATACATATATGAATTATTTTGTTTTACATTAATGCGTAAAAATTTTAATATACTTCAGTTCATAGCATCTGGTCTTAAAATTAATATCACAAAATTAAAAAATTTTTGTTTAGAAACAACAAAATTATACGTTGAAATTTATGATTGGTACTGCATGACTGTAACTGCACATAAAATAATAATGCACAGTGCGGATATAGTTCAAAAAGCGATAATACCCATAGGTCAGTTATCCGAGGATGCGCAAGAGGCCAATCACAAACTATTTCGGTTCTTCAGTCTTCACAACACGAGAAAATTTTCAAGATCTGCTTGCAATTCAGATCTTTTGCATGCCCTTCTGCTCAATTCAGATCCAGTACTTTAATCCTTGGTTTTAATAAAAAATCACCACAAAGCTATCTGATTGTAGCAAAATACCTTTTTAATGAGGAAAGTGAAAACATAACTTTTACAGATAATGTGTAAAATTAAGCAATTGTATAATTATGTGTGGTATAAATAAATCACTGTTTGCTCTTAATATTACTTATAATTTGTTTTAAAGAGAGATGTATGCTGTCTTTAAACATCTTTTGAATATAATAAGCTAATAAAAAAACACACTGTGTAATAAAATACAGGTACGAAATATCGCTAAACAAAAAAAATTTTTATTTTTACCATGAATTTTTGGGTCTCATAGACCTCATATTTGTTGTAGTATTCAATTAAATATTTTTTACTTTTAATCCAATTCACAAATTCTTACCTCTCTCATTGCTCTTTTACCGGCTTCTGATAAGAAATGAATTAACTTTCGGAAAACGATAACAGCTGAGTGGTCATATAAGATTACCAACTCATTTGCTCACCGAAATCGAATAGCAAATATATCTGGTTTGTGCAAAGGCTTCTCCATCCAAATTTGACAGTTCATTTACAAGGCTGATAAACTTATACAGTTTTTACCATTTATAAGGGTATTGCCCATTTGCATGAATACCCTTATTATATGTATTATGTGATCGATATTTACATTGATTATGTACAAAGTAATTTCGTCTTTTTGTTCTCTCATTGAGGCACAAACTTAAAACTTATTAAAAAATATTTCATATATCTTAAAATAATTATGTACTTAAAAAAGGAAAAATTTATTAAATATATGAGCTTCAAGGTATCTTTATGATTTAAAATGTGTACTGACTCTTTTAAGGTGACAACATGGATTTCATCCTTATTGAAACATTAATATGTAATTGAAATTTTAAATAAAATTGTTTAAAAGGGTGATGGCTTTCTCATTTGACGAAAATCTCTGTCCTTAATGCGTAATTTGGGAACACAAATCAGTCACTTGAGTATACACTAAAATTCAGCGTTTTTTTTTTAAAAAAAACATATGTGGATTTTCTCTACTTTTCACGCTATTCCAGCGTGTTGCCGCTCAGAAACTCCTAAAAACGTTATTGGAAAAAAGTGTCAAAATGTATAAAATTAAAACAGTTGGTTGGTCTCACAGCTTGATTACTCAAAACTATTCAAGATGGAAAGAGTAACGCCTTCTGAAACATTCAAATTCTTATTTTCACCATGAAACAGATTTTTTTTTTGGCTTTTTTGTGTTGATTTTGTAAAAAATGTGTTAATTTTTCCGCAATTTCAGCCTTTAGTTTGTCAAGTAATGATGCGGTCGATGGTTTCCTTTTTGAAGGTAATCAATTAATATAACTCCATGCCACAATTTTCATTCAATATGTGACAAACACGTTCTTTGGACGTATTCATCGCCCCTTCCATCTCTCTCACTTCGGTCGTTTCGTAATTTGACGGTAGTTTAGCACCATTTGGTATACTTTAGCGATGTTGTCGTCAGTGGTTGCAGTTCTTGGACGTCCCGAACGTTAGTTGTTTCTCCAGATGGTACGGACACTTTTAAGTTCAGCTGCTCAAAATTGTACGGAGAAAAATGATGGTGCAGAGTGTAGGTGTATTGCTTTTTAAAACCAAATATTTAATGACAGCTCGGTACTTGATTTTTTACATTTTCATAAAAATACTTATGAATATTGACTCACTCAAACGATTGTAAAATAATAACTCTGCATTCAAAATGACTGAAATTTTGGTGAATATCTGTCAAAAGATGCCCAACCACATTTCCTAGCTCTTATGCTTCGTATATATGTTTATTTATACTTTGCGATTCCCTTTAACCCTTTGCTTTATTTTTAACACAAAGCGGTTTCGATTAAAATGAAGCGAGCGTTAATTTTTTTTGTATTAACATCTATTTTGACATCAAAAAACATTTATTATAATACATACCTACAAAAGGTGAATCAGATCAGCTGCAGTGCTGCCGAACGTGCTACTAAAGTAGTTCATGTACTACTTTTTAGTCACCCGTACTAACGCACTACCTTACAAACTTAATTTGTACTACTATTTTGAAATTCCAAAAAAAAAATTGAAAACGTTACTCTCTATTTCTCAAAATTTTCTTGAAGTGAGTTCGGAAAGAGACTTAATATAAAGGTCCAATTATAATAGAATTAACGTAATGTGATCTAATATCAATTGAGCAGTGCGTTCTTTCACTTATTGTTTCAAACAATACTTTCTTATAAAAGTGATTATAATAAACGTAACGTGATGTGACGGGACGTAAAGATCCGTGGAATTCGGATTTCTTCGTTACCTCACATTACGTCTTTTCAAAAAGCAACTGCACATTGAGGTTAGATTCGAGTAATGTGCTATTTGTATTGTTGAAACTAAGTTTTTTGTTGTGTTTTCGTTATTAATGTGACAGTTCTATATATCCACAGCTATGGATGACGAAGTTTTATTTGAACTTGTACGGGAACGTGCGACAAACAACTGCGTATTATAATTGCTATAACGTTTTCATACATTACGATGACAGATGACAACATTTCGTTACTTTACATTACGTCTATTATATTTCGACCTTAACTGTGATGTGTTGCGACCCTTGCACGCACGCTTGCAAATTATTTTCATTGAACGTACACGGAGATAATTATTCCGCTTGAATCAAGCGAATGTTTTGCTTAAAAGCAAATCAGCAAAACTTTACTCAATCACAATGTGATTTTAGAAAAAGATTGCTAAATTGCTAATCACTCCTCGTGCATTTAGGAAAAAGCAAAATTTTGCTAAGTTTTTTTATAAACTGAAAAGCAAATTTTTACTTAATTCAAGCAAATATTTGCTGAGTTATTATAAATTGGAACAGCAAATTTTTACTTCATTTAAGCAAATATTTGCTTAGTTATTGTAAACTCAAAAAGCAATTTTTCTCTAAATACAAGCAAATTTCTTCTAAGCACACGAGCACACGTTTATTCTTAATGAAGAAAATCAGGCGACGATTGGTTTACAACTCCGATGGTCGAATGGATAAGACTTCACGCGACCGAGGTTCAAATCTCCAGATGGTGGTAATTTTTCAATTTAAATTAATGTTAATAATTATTTCACTTCAAAAATAAGCTAGATTTCAGAAATAACTGATCAAAATTTGCTATTCCAATTTAAAATAACTAAGCAAATATTTGCTTGAATTAAGTAGAAATTTGCTTTTGCAGTTTATAATAACGTAGCAAAATTTTGCTTGAATTTAATCAAAAATTTGCTTAGTTATTATAAATTGGAATAGCAAATTTTGATTAGTTTTTGCTGAAATCTAGCATAATTTTGAAGTGCATTAACAGTTTTCTCCGTGTATCTACCAAAAACCTCGCGGTTGCTTTGAAGCTTTTGTATATGCTTGGTAACACTGGCACAAATTCGAAAACATCGACGACTGACTTGCTGCAGTAACCCTTGAAAAATTTTGTTTTCATTTCAATAAATGAGCTGTTATATTTTAAAGTGAAATAAGTCCATTTTTGTGTATATTGAGATATTTAAAGGTTTGCATTCGATAAAATTTAAATATATTGGCAAATATTAACTGATTCAGGATATGTTTTTACCATTATTTATGGGTCAAATTTTATCACACAGTAGTTATTTATAAAATAGTACAAGAAAAAAACGATTTTTTTTTAGCCAAAATTGGACTTGTATCACTTTCAAATATAACATATTGACTATTTACTTTTGATAGTGGAATAAATCCATTTTTTTATTCGATTTTTAGCTTTATACACTTTTATACCAAAAATACCAATGAAACTTACGGATTTTTCCTTCAAATTCAAACGCCTCAACTTTTTCGCACAGGTTTGCTTTGCAACAAGCAGTACTCTTGACATAACCCTCTAAAATAATTTTTTTTTTCTGTTTACATACAAGTCTGCTTCGCAATGACTATCAATAAGGGTCAAGGTAAGTCTTTAATATGGTTGGTGTTGATTTGAGCAAGGAAGTATTTGCGCATGCAATACACCAGCAATTAACTTTAAATAATGTAAAAACGACTAAAAATATTGTTTACCGTGAAATAATTTTAGTTGTGAGCGTTTTGATTGGACTTATTCCATTTAAAAAAATACTTCTTTGATTACATTTTACAGCAAAGTTCTTTTGGTTAATACATATATGGCGAAATCGTGATCCATTAAATATGTGATTAAAAATATAAAAGGGGAATCCTTATATCAAACTAACAAAAGCTTTAACTCATCTTCTACTTTAAAATATAATGGTTCAAATTTCAAACATCCAAACTTATTCAACAAATATTTTTTAAGAAACTAAATTCAAGTGTCTATTTCAAATTCAAGTGTCTATTTTACCATCTGCTAGATAGCTTACCCAGAATTTTTTAGAAAAATTAATTTTTATTTCCACATATAAACCATCAGCAGTAAGTAAAATAAGCCCTTTAAAGTTATATTTCATTTCAGCTTCACATTATTTCTAGCCGCAACTTACGTTTTTATTTGTTTTTAGTTTAGTTTTTACAACAAACATTACAGTAAAATTATAATATTCAAATATGATTACTAAAATATTTCAATAAAAGGATTAAATATGTTTAAAGAAATGTTTTTGTTCCTGATTCCTAGATACTCGCAGCATTCCGTTTGACCCGTTTTGATTGTGTAAGTAAAAACAATAGGATAAATGACATTCAGCCCTATCATGAACAGTTTTTCACGCTGAATCGGAAAAGGGAGTTTCTATTTTTCAGATAAAGCTCCAGAGATTTTTGGAAATTTTTGATGCAAATTTTTAAAAACAAAATTGTGATGTTTTTATCTGAGTGAAAAATTATTCATGATAGGGCTACTAATTTTATTATGAAAGGTTTAATCGCAAACACTAAATACTTTTTAATTCTGCACCAGCCAGTAGTTCTGTTCTTAAAGAAATCGTAAAAGAATCATGAGTGATTTTTCCGATTCATGGTCGAAACATGCTGATTTGGCCATACATTTCATTGACGAAAATCTCGTATAATTGTTCCAAATTCGTGCAAGAAGGCAATGCAGAACGTTGTATAAGTTTCGTTAATGAAAAGAGAGAGAAATTTTATGAAATTTCGTTAATGAAGTGAAAATCAAAATGATAAGGAAATTTCGTTCATTAAAATATTAAGAAAGTTGATAGCACTTCGTTTATGAACTCAAAACCGAAAGTTTAAAAAAAAAAACATTAAAGTGCTTATAACCGAGGCTAGTTTCCACATTTCAGCTGTGAATTTTTAGTTTAAATAATTCTTTAATGTAGTAAAGAACAACGAAAACGTAAAAAACCATACCCGAAACCGAACCGAAGATCCCTGAGTTGATAGTCTAGCGCGCTCTTCACTAGACCACAAAGGCCGACAAAGAAGTTTTGCTCAACCCCGTACGAGAACACGTGTTTCTGATTTGTTACTTTGCTTTTTTTTTTGTTGAAGAATACAAGACATACGCATAGTAGAACTAGACAAGGTAGTGTTAGGGCTGAATGTGTTCTCTTTCTTAGTTACCATAACTGTCAAACTCAGCCATTTTGGTATTTTTCCCAATATTTGCTTTCATATTGCATTTTCAATTGTTGCAGGTTTTGTATGAAATGTGAACTTTGTTTTGACAGTTTCGGTCACCGGCTCTCCGCCCTAACACTACCTAATTTTGTCATGGACATACGCGTTAAAGAATTGTCGACAAGAAACACAAGAGAGAAGACTTATCGCGAGCTCTCAGTTTCCTTTGTTGCTTTGTTATTTTTGTTTCTTTATTGTTGACGAACACAATGCAGATGAGTTAAAGAATTTTCTTCAAGTCTGTAATTGACGAATACAAGACAGACACGTTTTCTTATGCAACAAGTTTCTTTAAGAAATCACCAAAGAACAAATCTTTGATGATGCCCGAGACTGCTGGGCACCCTCGAATAAACGTATATGTATATGCTTTCCTGCTGAAAATATACATCTTTGTTTTATTCGTACTACTAAATATATATACATAAAACGGCAGCACTGATCAGCTGGTTATTTTCTGAATGTGTGATTAATTTTTTCACATCAAGTGTGCAGCATAGACTGCGAGATTCTTCGATGCATGAAGTTAGGGACTTCTTTGGTCATGTGTTGATTGCCGATCTACTAATAAAGACAGCTTGAGATTTTTCAGACAAACTCGGACAGGCATTTTAGAGGTATCTACAGGGTGGGCCAGAAGTTGTTACAATGGGGTTTAAAAATTTAATAACTTTTTCGTTTATTAATTTTTTTTATTTTTTTTCTGAGATTATATTATACAAAATGGAAATTTGTTTACACTAAGTATGAAAAATAATGTCTCTTAAATAACCACCGTTTTCAGATTCGCACAGATATGCTCGTTTTAGAGCATTCTCCATAACATCTTCAGAATTATGGAGAATTTTCAGAACCCCAAAATCTACAGTTCTGCTTATTAACAAAGCCATTCAAATGAAAATGAGCTTCATCACTCATAATCAAATTTTCAATAAAGTTGATTTTATTTCTGGCCAACTGTTGAAATTTAACCGCAAAATTTAGACGTTGCCGATGATCTGCGGGTTTTAATTGTTGCACCAATTTCACCTTATATCGGTATAACTGTAAGTCTTTTTTTTTTAAATCCGCCATAGTGACGTACGAGACATTCTATTATTCTGGTTCTTTGTTCAGTTGTAAATCTCTCCATTATTTATTCTCCAAGTGTTATTTATATAATCTGAAAAAAAATGTTAAAAAAATATATAAACGAAAAAGTTATTATAGTTTTAAACCTTATTGTAACTTCTGGCCCACCCTGTATTAATCTAAAGGCATAACTAACTGAATATGAAGATTTGTTAAAAAAACTTAAAATCATGGTTGGTTGAGTTATAATTCCTTAAAATGCGAACAAACTAACAAAAATCTTAGTAGTTCAGCTTAATCTCTCAGTAAATACTAAAAATCTATGCAATAAATTCAATAATTATCGTAAACGTTACTTACTTTAATGGTGGAATTGTAATTGCTTTAACTGCAATCTACACATTTTTCATAAGAATTATTAATTCCACAATTCGTGGACATAGAATTCGGTTGTATTAAAGTAAAGCTTGTTGCCGTGAGTCTTTTTCTTTCCGGTTGAGGCGGTGCACATATTGTATATTTCCTATTTAAGCACCATGCATCGGCAAATCCTAGCCATCGAGAAAACCTCTATAGTGTTAAATCTTTTATGTCTCCTTTTCAAGATGAAATTTTTAATGTTACTTATCTACTCGAGTCAACATCAAAAATTATAGAGAATTTGGTAAATGTTTATAGACTAATGTTATTTACACGGATTTAAGCAGCGCATTTGACGTTGTAAATCTCAAACTCTTGATCTGAAAAATATCTCTTCTCTAGAATTTACCACACAATTGGTGAAATTGATTGAATCTTTGCATTACACAATTTCTTTTGTTTTGCCTAAGCAATATAATATACTGCAATACTAATTTTCACTTACCACCTTATGAATATCGGTTACAGCTTTTAGATCTTATAAAATCGGAGAATACTGCTTAATAATGTTTAAACTTTTACATGGATATATAATAGTCCATATTTATTGAGTAAAATATACATTAATATTTCTCTTCGCTCAAGGAGATCTTTTGAGTAACTTTATATGAACTTTTGGATAACTAAAAATGAACGATGACCGCAATTACGCTTGCAGTGACTTTAATTTTCTATATAATGTTATATCCTTAATCTCAACAGATAATTAAAGATTACCTGCAGTTCGGTCATTGAATTTGATCAAGATCCCCAAACAAATATTAAATTACTTGGCGACGTATGTAAACAAATTAATATATCATATGATACTAATCTAAATGAACCTAACCTGAATGGATGGTCAATAACTAATCTGAATCGACTTTTATGGTACTTGAACTATCGTCTATCTTTACGAAAATTATGTAAACAAATATATATCTACATCTGGGGGTCAATTCCCGTTCTGCGTTACCGTCATATAAAAAGTATTTTCAGCTGTACACGAAAAACGCGATTCCCGTTGTGTGATAAAAGGGCAACAGCTGTTTATTTTTTGCTGAAATTAAAATAAAGTTAACGCCGGTTGCAAACGCGCGTTATCGACTTGCTTTATTAGTTTCGGCTATTTTATGCTACCGAAAATCTCATCTTGGTTATATTTATTTATGCAAAATTCATTATATTTTTCTTTTTTTTTTGTTTATTTTTAATATATAGTTTTACTTTCTCAATCAAGTTTGTGGCTTTGGGATAGCGATACAAGTCGAAGTGTTCCTTCGCAATTCTCGTGAATGAGTTTTCTTCATCGCGAAGTCTCCTCCTAAAAATCCTTGGGTTTTCTCTACATAAATCAATAAAAATTATGTTGAAGTCATAATAAAGTAATCATCATGTTCAATAAAGTCATTGCTGTAAATGTTTTCTACCATCTAATACGTTGTTTACATTGATTTTTCATAAAAGCTTTGTTTAATAGACATTCAGCAACTCTCAAATGCTATTCAGCAACTACTTTCCATTAGGCCAACAAGAATCGCGTTTTTGTGCGCAGTGAAGTGAAAAAGTGAAATCGTTAAATGAAAACTATTGTCAAAAGCTTTTTTTTACGCAAAACGGGAATTGACCCTCTGCTAGCAAAATAATTGCAATCCTCTACATTATTTTTTATAGTTACTTGTAAAAGTGCCTCCACACAATATGTTCCATGCATTTGACACTTAAAAAATTACAAATAATTTTTTACTACAGTAAGTGTGGAACATTTGAAATTGTGGTTTTGAAATGTAGTTTGTATTTGCGTCTGTAAATTTTTAAATTAGAACCGTTTCTAATTTCATGTTTTTCCATCTGTGCAAAATGTCAGTTTGATAAATTTTTTGAAAATTTTTTGTGTGATGGCCAAAGGAGGCAATTTTAGAGCTAATAGAGATATATGGCGTGGCTGCAAGTGCTTATACAACACGCAAGACAAGTTTTACCAAAAAGCACGCAATATTCGAGGCACTGCACAAAACGGCTAAAAAATATCCATTAAATAGAAATGACATGACAGATAGTGTGGTGACAAAAGAAAAAGACTGTCCGACAAAAACTTAATTTTGATATATAGATGAAATTCGGCAACCAATTCTTTTGACAAGTCATCTGTATGAAACATATAATCTGGGGGCCTCTAAAGTCTACTTGTTTTTAGTTTTTCAAATAGTTTTTGCACAAATACATTTACCAAAACTTGTTTTCTCTTTCTAGATATTTGAATATAGAAAAATGTAGGTGTTACATTTCATTAACATTACATAAAACTATTAAGGAATTATCTTTGACTGTACAGAAGTTAAAATACGCTCACAGCCGTATTTTAGTATATTTAAAGTTTTCAATGTTGTATTATATTGATTACGTCAAAAAAAAAAAGTATAGCAGTGAGGGGACTGCCGACCGAAGCGAAAACCTATATATAAATTTAGTGTTCGCTGGAAGACTTTGTCCTGCCACGGACCGCCTTTCTGCTATATAAGAATTTTCATGCTAATCGGAAGAAAATTTTATAATTGTACCCCCTCAGCCCTTGATTATTTCTTTCAAAATAGTTTTTATTCAGATAGAATTTTTATTTTATAACTACACCAAACTATATTATTACATTTAAATTGAATATTGTTGATATAAAAATAAAATACAGGGAGCACTATTGAATAAAAACTAATCCTCAAAAAGGATATTTAATTTTTTTCTTTGAATGTATATGTAGAGCTATAGCTAAAATAAAATACATCTTTTTTTTATATATGATATTTTGTTTGATGGGTCTTGAAGTCTCTTTTATTGCCTGCATTTGAGATCTTGCTGCAAGGAAAACAGAAAACATAGCAAGCAAAGTGCAGTTTATTTTCTGCCCCCGATTCGGTTCATCCGTACATCCGGTTCATAATTAATGCACATTATTTTCTTCTTTTATCATTTCATTATGTTTTAAATTATGGGGATTAATATAAAAACAGAGCAACAAATGAATAAAAATATAAATTAAACTTATTTAAATAATTAATATACACATAAAATACATAGAATTTGTATTTACATAAATTTCATTGAATTTCATTTACATTATTTTCACTGTTTGCGTTAATAATTGAATTATATTCTAAAAAAGATACTGTAGGCTTATGGTAGCTGAAATAAGAAACAAAAAATTTTTGGACGATGCAGTCCCAGTCAGGATAAAATTATTATTAGGTAGCCTTGACAACTACTTATTTTCTCACGAACTGCAACCATCGAATTTCACACAAAAGAAAACATTATAAAGTGATTGTGTCACACACATTGGCAGCTTTCAGCGGAGTCAATATTTGGCAACTGCTTTATTTTAAATTTGAGTTTGAAACCTTTGCAATTAAATGATCCATTCACAATAGGTGACTCCTCTGAATGCGGCCAATGTGTGTGAAACACGTTCTCTATTTTGTTTTCTTTTGTTTGACATTCGATGGTTTAAACACGAAATGTCACTCCTACCTATTACTTATTATACCATGGTCCCAGTCAGAGAATATGCTGGCGACATTTATAAAACTAAAAATGTTTTTATGTTGGTCATAAAACTCAAACACACGCTCTTGGATATTGGCTACCAGGTGCTCAGCTTTTTTCGTTTGACATGATTTTGACAGAATCCTAGGTACTGCTGAAAAGGAATCAAAACAAACACAGAATATAAGGGGTACGGTTTAAAGTCTCTCCGTATCGAGCCTACCTGGGGCCGAATAACAGCATCCCTGATCGAGCAAAATTACGAAGAGCACGACGAGACAAGTGCCTATATATCTTGTACAATTTTGCTCGATCACGGATGCTGTGATTCGGCCCCTGGTTAATATGCCTTCCTGAGCGACTGGTAGTCAAGATCCAAAAGCATCATTTAAAACCTACTTGCTATCATTTCATAATAACCAGGTAGGGCCGGCTCGCTTAGTGCCTTCAAGCGTTAAGGGCCAAATAGACTACACAGATTGTTTGAGCAAACAAGACTTTTTTCTCGTCATAGCGACGACCATACACTACACAGACTTTGTTTGAGCTGACTTGATTTTTTAGTTCAAAACATTAAATTTTTCTTTTCTGCTTCCATTTTTATAAATTTTCCTTCACGCACGTCTTCACTCTATAAAACTTTCGGGATTATGGCAAGTCAGTGTGATTTTCACTACACACTATACAGACGGTTTGCGCAAACACAAACCTTTGCGCAGACATCTGCACAAACCTAAAATAGCCGAATACACTGTCGAACAGTCTGCGCAAACACGTGTTTGCGCAAACAGTCTGTGTCGTTTGTTTGGCCCTTTAACGAAAAGTGGAAAATGAAAAAGTTGAAATAAGAATATTAGGGGTATTCACGATTCAGTGCACTTGCCTGTGCAGTTGAGGACTTGAGGACTTGTGCAGTTGTGTAGTTAGGTTTCCGTGAATACACCACTATCACTTTTTCAAAGCTGTCAAAATTTGTCAATGCACACAATTTGATTTTATTTTATTTATTTATTTATAATGGTGTACATTAAGACTTGGTCTTTTTTACTACTACATAAGATGTGGACAATGATATTTAAAAAGTTAAAAAATTAAAATAAATAATAAAATGGTGGCGACCGTAGCCTAGTGGGTAGAGTGCGTGGCCCCTAAGCTAAAGAACCGCGGTAGCCCGGGTTGAATTCCAGCTCAGACAGAAAGTTTTTTCAATTTAATTAATTGTTCTGTTCGGTCGTCACCATCTTAGACAATGGCAAACCTCCGAGAGTAAAAATTGCCATGTAAAGTTTCTCGAGAATGTAAGCCGTTCGGAGTCGGCATAAATCACGTAGGTCCAGTTTTCGGTCATTTGTGATCAAACATTTAATAACACGCATAACACAATTGATCAATAGAAGCTAGGTCAAAGTCCTTTCAAGGGCTGAAATGGCCAGTTTATTTATTTATTTATTTAAATTAAATAAAATAGTTAATCGATTGTATATAATTATCTTAGTGGCTTTATATTACTATAGAACACAACTAGAAGGAGGTATTTTATAGAGAGAGAAAAAGAGAAAGAAAGCTAGGATTTGAGCACAGGTAAGATGAGAAAATATCATAGAAAAAGAAACATTGTTTATTGGTTTAAAGTATTGAAATAATTATTAATATAATGTTTAAAACTGGTTCGTGAAGTGATTTGTTTTAGAGAATTAGGTAATGCATTCCAAAGTCTAATGGCGCTGATGAAGAAGTATCTGCTACTATTGAGGTAGTTATACCAAGGAACAATAAGATTATGAGAATGAAAATATTATAAAAATAGTGCAAATAAAACTATAAAATGCCGAGGAAGTGTTCAATTTGCAAAAAAGCAAAAAAACAAGTTTAACCAAAAATCAACTGCAAAACATGAACATAAAGAAACTCGAGATAAACAGCTGATTTCGAAAACTAGCTCGCTTTAATCTAACTAGTTTGCTTTCTACTTCATACCTCTCTGAGTCAGCCCTACCTGGTTATTCTGCCATGCTCGCTGTCTATATTGATGACGACAGTTACTCGGAAAATCACGATGACGCAAACCAAAGATTTACCCTCTACCAAAATCGTTCAACGCGCCTAAAGAAGTTTTAACTTCAAAAAATTTAATGCAGTTCGTTGGCCTGCGATGCACTGTTGCACGACTCAACTGATTTGGCTTAAATTTCTGAAGTGAACTTCTTTAGACCTGTTAAAAACAACTGTTATATCATAGATGTGAGTTTTGACTTCGATCAACAGACCCTTCACTGTAACACTTTTTATACCTTTCCAACCTATCGCTAAGCTACTGAGAATTTTTTATAGTTTTTTTCGAGTAAATATTTTTTTTATGATATGAAAACATGCCCAATGCCTAAATTTTGATATTTTCATATCCTTCAAGGATTTTCGAGAACCGAAAGTTCGTACTGAAACTAATTTTTTTTAACCAAATAACCTCCAATCATTTGAAATTTTAAAAAATATTATTTTTTTGTAGTTAAAATGTGTTCACTTCACTAAAATTTCGCTACTAATATTTTAGTAAATGAAAAAACATTTAACTTCCGCGGCTCATTAAAAAAAAAAAATAAATGTGAAGCGAGAAATCCTTGAAAATATAAGAAACATCAAAACGAACAGCGAAACAATATGAGAGGCAAACATAAACAATAATTAGCGCAATCGATACATGTAAATTTGTTTAACATTATTGAAATAGAAGTGAAGATATTCAAACTTAAAATTACTCGCACAATTGTGCGTACACGGGTTATTTTAATTACCTTGTATTGCTAATGAGAGATGAAAGATGAGTGACAGCTGGAAGAGGGTTGCCACCAAATTATATTTTGTCATTTTATGTTCGCAAAATTTGGACAATTAATTGGGCGTACAAGAAAGTTATTTTATATACGAGTAATTTTTGACGTGAACTTCGAAGCATTTTATAATTTAGTAGTAGTCTCGGGCAGGACAACGCCACAACCCGTCTTACTGCCATATAAGAATTGTCATGCCAATCAGAAAACACAATTTTATATATCTGAACTAGCATAACTGTATTGCGACCATGACCAATTTTAGTTCAGTTTCCGAAAGTAATAATATGCAACAAATTTCCAAATTTTAGTGTAAGAAGACCAAAATCGTTGGAAATATTTTATTTTTATTGATTTAAGGGAGGTAAAAGGGGGTGTGGCAAAATGTTACCCATAAACCATTTCGTACTCAAAAAAATCGACTGCCAAAATAGCTGCTTAATTTAGCTTATAGCTGGCGCACTGCGCTTCACGCAGTGAACTCCATGCTTATCCCATAAAATGGGGCGTAAGTTCGACCACACCCATTTTTAGTAAAAATTCCGCAAGTAACATACAAACTAAATTATCAAATTTTAGTCTAATGCGACCAAAACCGTCTGAAATATAGCACTTTGATCGACTTGTTTGCGGTAAAAGGGGGTGTGGAATTTTTTATTTATTAACCGAGATATTAACTTTAATTTACAGATATTGTAAGCTGGTCTTGGGTGTTACCCTTCCTGAGATCTTAGGAGACACTGCATGAACTATTTCATATATATAGAAGGGCGGTAGAAGTAGGTATGGTAACATTTATATTCATAGAGACCACCACTTAGTCTCATAGCACCATACACACATAGTTCCATTATAAAAACATGGAAAACTCAGGAATTATAACGATTCTTGAAAATTAGGCGTAGTTATAGTTTGAGCACGCACATTTTTGGTTGAGTTTCCGATAATAACCATACGAACTAAATTAGAAAATTTTAGTCCAGTACAACCTAATTCGTCTGTGATATAGCGTTTTTATTGATTTGTGGGAAGTAATAGAATGGTGTGTAGAAGAAAAAAATACTCCGAAATATATGATTTGTCTACTGGAGTGTGCAGAATGTGTTGCTCATTTTGCAATTAAGTTCATATATTTCGAATATGTCTTAAACGCAATAAAGAAAAAAATTAATTTGTGTTTGTTTTAATCATACATTTATGATGCTAAATATAATTAAGAACATACTTTTTTCAGCGTGTGACGCAAAGAAGACAATGACGCTTCAAGAAAAAAGATGCGCTTTTAGCACATCCTCATTAGTGCTTAAGTGCTACTTTGTCCCGCTGGGTATGTTCATCTATATATTTGTGTGTGAATAATGCAGAATATTTGTTTGTCTGACTTGTGAACAGTTTGTTTATTCAACTGAATGAAAACAGGACATGAAAGGGTTGAACTACCAAACAATTGTAATATTTAATGACAAACTGTTGTTTTTGATGAATATGAAAGTGGAATGAAAATAGGGATGTAAGCGGAGGTTATTCAAACACAAACAAGTACACACAGCAACATAATATTAATTTGTCCATCTGACATTGATATCATAAACATAAGTTGAGCACTTTCTGGCATTTCAAGACGCATGAATGTGCAAGCATTAAGCAATTATAATATTATCTATACCTTGGCCGAAAGATCCTTAGGCAGGATGCATAGACATTAAGTAAATTGTACACAATCGACGAAACTTCATGCAAATACAAGTTGAGATATTGATATATCAATCAATTTAACTTCGGTCGATGATGATTATTGACAATAGACAAATGTCACCACGCCCTTGATTGTACGTTATCTTTAAAGTGAAGTTTATTTATAACCACAGTTAAGAGAAATGTGCTCGAGGAATCTAACAGAAGTAAGGAGTCTTAAATGGCTAGTTTTTATATTGAGAGGAATTGTTTAACCCTGTTGTTTTCAACAGCTTTTTGAAGGTGGTGACTCGTACATGGTTAAGTGGGTGTCCCGTAAGCCAAGAGAACACGCTCAAAAATCTTGGACTAAATTCTCGTCAATCCTGCATTGTATATATAACGACACCGAAACCGTATTACAATTCAATTCAGGTCAAATATTTAAATTGAGTCTTATTCTCACATGGAATTTAATCTCAATAAATGCTTGTATTAAAATATTTTCCACAAAAAAAAACAAATTATATAAAGTTAGGGTTTATGACTCTAACAACTGCTCTATAAAGCCACATGTATAAAGAAATGATAAACATACATAGGAACCGAAACAAGCCGAACGCTGCATTTTAAGAGTATTCGAAAATATATAAAATATTATTCTAAGTTTTGTTAAAAAAATATCAAATATTTTTAAAGTCTCAATTCTCATAAAAGAAGTAATAAAATATGCGTGATTCCAACTGTTGTATTAAAAATTAGTCCCAGATTGTGACTGTGTACTTAGTTCGATCCCACTATCTGAACAAAATTTTTTATCAACTGAAACTTATGTTTCTTACTGCCGCCAAAATTGCCAAAATGCAATGTTTAAAATTTGTCTATCTTATATGCAGTTTGATTATAAATACACAAATAAGAAGAATTTAGAAGAAGCTTAGTATTTGTAAGAGTTAAGCTTAGTATTTGTAAAAGTTAAGCTTAGTATTTGTAAAAGTTAAGGGGTATTAATACTTTGTAAACAGCTCTAAAATATTTTATTAATATGCCAAATTTAACCTCACACATTAATGAGTAACATTTTTTAGTTATGAAAGTTTTTATAAAAAACTTTTTGATTTTTATTATATATACGGAAATTCTAGTATGGCAACAATAATTAATCTTAAGTTAAGTATTTTGTTGTTGTTGCATCGTAATAAAATAATAAGTTGAAAAGAAAAGTTAAATAACTTTATGATTGTCAACTTCTGAAGTGAATTAAAAAAAAGACCAAAAAAGCCCTTCTCAATTTTTTATATTGTGCTGTTGCAAGCATTCCCCTCAAATTTCCTCTTGGTCAGCTATTTTAGCTAGTTCAAAGAAATCTTTTAGGTCGCGTCTTTGCTCTGTAAGATTCAAGGTTCTGCAAGATTCAATACAAGGCTCGAGCAAGGCGAAAAGTGAGAAACATATAATTGCAAAGCGGCGCACGGTGGGGCGATCCCATACAAATGGTTGGACACCCAGAAAAAAGTGCAACTTGCAAATTATTATAATATTTTGATACATTTCGATAGAAATATATTTGGGCTATTTGAATTGGGCAGTTTTTTATATTTAAGTGCGTACTTTTGCTTTTGTAAAGCCTCAAAGTTGATATTTAGTAATATAAAAAATATATAGTCTTTTTTTAAAGTCCTATAACATTTTTTTAAAGTGCTTGAAATGTTTTTAAAAAAAATTAGCCCGCGCCATCCAGCGCCTTCTGAGAACTTAAATATCAAAATTGTATTCCTCGGTTTTTTGTAGCATTTCTCACAAAGTTTGCCTATTACAGCATAACTATAGGAAATGATTCAGTTTAATTAGCGATAAAAACTTGCGAATGGATAAAAGACAATATGGGATACATTTATTGTATTAACCCATTCCGGCCAGGCTTCATGACTTTTTATAAACGAAAAAATTAGATCTTTTGCTTTGATTGCGGCATAGAATCTTTTTAAATTAACGTAAATTTGTTATACTAAATAAGTGAAGACAATTTTAATGAAAATATTTTGGTATACTTTTTATTTATCTTAGACGTCTGGTTCTTGAGATATATTTCAGACACGATGCAAATATTTTCAAGAATTCCAGTAAAAAATTACATAAACTGGTACAGTACAGATAAAAGGTATGAAATCCACTTAAAAGTGATCTGCCAATAAACACAGTTGTTACATCTTTAACCGTCAATAATTTATATGAAATATATTTTAAAAGTATTGGATATACATAGTTATGTTTGTGAGAATCAGAATATGTTTGCGACGAACATATTGCTTACATGATAATACAGTGTACATAATATATTCATTGCAACAAGTAAGCTTGTCTGCAGTGAACATATCATATTTATGGCAAACATTATATGTTTCTTGTATAAATAAAATTGTTTGCTACAAAAAAGTTATCAAATACATACATTAATATAATCTCATATTATGTTTCCAGTAAACATTTTTTTCTGCGTGTATAATAACCAAAAGGTAAAGATTATGATGAAAGCATTTGAATCAGCACCACTATACTATTTTGCTGACGACGAAATTAAAATTCTTTAAAGTTTATTAGTATACGTGGTATTGCAAGGCTCTGGTAAAAGTCATGACCGTAACAATGCTCGCAGATTTTTTACTAATTACAAGAAAAGTTCAGAAATCAATGGAGTAGACGAAAATTTAATGAAACGATTTTATGTAATATTGCAGGTAAAACATTTTATTTTGTTTTGCATTAATGCGTAAAAATTTTAATATACTTCAGGTCATACCATCTGGTCTTAAAATTAATATCACAAAATTAAAAATTTTTTGTTTAGAAACAACAAAATTTTACGTTGAAATTTATGATTGGTACTATGGTAATGCTTTGGAGTCCCCCGTCAGTAAAATGGCGGACCAATTCCAAAGCATGTCATGCGATCCACCCCGGAGACGAACGAGCGGAAAAGATTCAGGGAGCAGCCTGGACCTTTCGGCGAAGTCGTTACAGGGACGACTCGAACCGGTGAGTCGGAAGGTGGACAGCTTACGGCTGTTAGCTCTTCGGCTAAGGATGGGGATTTGGAAGGTGGACATCCTGTAAAGGTTGATAGCCTTCCACATAAAGGAAGGACGTTGGGAGCTGGTGGACGACCCACAAAAGTCGATAGCCAGGGCAAATCGTGGAGGGCTGATAGCCAGAAACCGAGCGGTAGTAAAACTTTGCCAAAACAAAGGGTTGCGGACGCGAATTCGAAGGCTTTAGCTGGAGGAAAATCCAACCAGGTAGGGGTTATTGGAAGCTGCTGGACATCCTATGCTATGGTAGCAGAAAAAGACCTCTTAAGTTAGCGGTCTTTAAATCCGCTTTCTCGGAGTCTCTCGACACCATCAATGAGAGTGATGGCGATGTAGGTTTTGTGGGCAATGCAAACTTGGAGGATGGAATAATTGTACTTAAGTGCAAGAACCCATCATCCAAGGTATGGCTGTGCCGAAACGTGACAAAGCTCAAGAACTTATGGGAAGGGGCTGAGTTGCGGATCGACCGACTGTACGCATTGAAGAACGTTAGAAGGATGTTCATATTTGTTTACGGAATTTCTGAAAGCAAGGAGGTCATCCTTAGGAGGTTGCAGACCCAGAACCGGTGCGTTGCAGACACTTCTAAATGGAGAGTTAGTAACGTAACGAAGTTCGGAGATGCAAAGGAAGGAGGCGTCAAGCTCACCGTGTGGTGCCGGACGGATGAGGTGGAGGCGATCAGGTTGGCAGGAGGGAAACTCAACTGCGGCCTTGATCAAGCTTGATCAAGCTCTCGGAAAATTCGGAAAGGATGCAAGGTGAGTGCGATGGAACCCCTGGTACGGGGCTGGTGGGGAATCCTGCAAGGGAAGAACCACCAGGGCGGGTGGTGGGCCCGTACCAGGAAAACCTCGTTGTGTGTCAACTCAATCTACACCAACATCAGCAATAATGATGCGTTGCATGGAGGAGGATGGAATTGACATAGCAATGCTTCAGGAACCTTGGATTTTTCACAATAGAATTAAAGGTCTCTCAGAGCGAAAGGCCACGCTGCACCAACCAGTAACAGATGGCAGGCGACGGACTTGTGTCTTGGTGAGACATGGTATACTAGCGGTACATATGCCACACCTATGTTCCCCGGATCTCACCGTTGTGAGAATTGGGGATGGTGCAGGTGCTTGTATGGTAGCTTCAGCGTATCTTCCCTACGACTCTCCAGACCAACCACCTTCAAAAGAGGTGGAGAATCTGGTAAAGTACTGTGAGGGAAGGAACATTGGAGTGATGATAGGATGTGATGCTAACGCGCACAATACTGCGTGGGGTAGCACCAACAACAACGACAGAGGAGAGCAATTGCTTGAGTTTGTGGAGAGGTACAATCTGTTGGTAGCAAATAGAGGAGCACAACCGACTTTTGTTGATGCGAGGCGAGCGGAAATCATTGATGTAACTCTCATCTGCAGGAAGATTCTGAACAGAATAAAAAATTGGAGGGTCTTGGATAGGCTAACCATGTCGGACCACATATCCATACAGTTTGAATTCAAGTACGGAATCCGACGCCAGCGGAATGGCAGGAAGGTCAGGATTCCCAAAAATACAGATCCTGTGAAATATAAGGCGAAGTTGAGGGAAACACTGACCCAAAAAGCGATAAAAGTACCAGGGAATACGGTGGAAGTAGAAAGTCATGTCAAACATTTTAGCTCGGTCATGGTCGAGGCCTACGAGGTGGCATGCCCAATACTTTCAGTAGACGATGGTGATCCAACGCCATGGTGGTGCACGGAACTCGAATCTTTGAAGAAGAAGGTTAGGAAGGCCTTCAATCTGCACATGAGAGGGGGGAACCTCAGAAACATGGGCAAATTACAAGGCACGGAAAAGGGAACTGAAGTACCTCATACGACAACGGAAAAGGCAGTCGTGGAGAGACTTCTGTTCTGGGATGGAAACTATATCAGAAGCATGTAGGCTTCAGAAAATGGTTTCAAAAGACCCATTCTCCAAAGTGGGACTGATCCGAAAGAAGGATGGAACCATGGCAGAGAACCTAGAGGAGTCCATGGAAGTTCTGATGGAGGTGCATTTTCCTGGAAGTTTTAAGTCTGATGACCCGTGGACACCCTTGAAGAAAGGAATGCACAGGGTTGACAGGCTGGAAGCCGAAAGGATGATCACTATGGACGGGGTGAGGAGTGCTATACGCTCATTTGCTCCGTACAAAACATCAGGGATGGACGGTATATTCCCTGCTATGATGCAATGGGGGGAAGATCTCATTGCACCTAGGCTGTGGGGTATATTCGTTACTTGCCTTTCGACTGGGTATGTTCCGAGAGTCTGGAGAGAGGCGAAAGTTGTCTTTCTTCCGAACCCCGGAAAAAAGATTATGCGGAGGCGAAGTCGTTCAGACCGATCAGCCTAACATCTTTTCTCTTGAAAACGATGGAAAGAGTGATTTTTTACTGTCTTGAGAGCACCTCGCTGATGCAAAATCCTCTGAGTAGATGGCAACATGCATATAGAGCAGGTAGGTCTACGGAGAGTGCTCTTCACGAATTGGTAAGAGTGACTGAAAAGGAGGTATTTTCAGGAGGCATTGCGATGGCCACATTTATGGACATCGAGGGTGCTTTCGACAAAATATGCTTTGGAAGGCTGCGGCAAGCCCTGACAGAACGCAATGTAAGCTCAATGATAGCAAATTGGGTGGACAATATGCTCAAACACAGGGCTGTCAACATGCAGAATGGTAGAGTAAAGACTAGAGATAGAGTAAGTAGAGGATGTCCCCAGGGCGGGGTGTTATCGCCAACCCTGTGGAACATAACTGTGGACTCACTACTGGTTAGACTGGATGAATCGGGCATACACACGATAGGGTATGCAGATGACATTGCGTTGGTGGTCCGCGGCAAGTTCATTGACACCGTCTCTGACATCATGAAGGGAGCACTCCGAATGGTGGAGGAGTGGTGTCGAGAACAAGGCCTTACCGTAAACGCAGGCAAGTCAGACAATATTCTCTTTAATAAAAAGAGGGTAGGCCTGAGGACAGAACCACTCAGACTTTGTGGAGCTGTAATCAACATGTCCACGAAAGTTAAATATCTAGGGGTAACCCTTGATAGCAAACTGAACTGCAACGAGCATGTAGAAGATAGGATTCAAAGAGCCAAGAGGGTTCTCTTCCAGTGCAGACGCGTTTGTGGTCTCAAATGGGGGCTAAACCCAGAGGCTATGAAATGGGTTTACACTATGATGGTTAGACCTGTCATCACGTATGCTTCGGTGATTTGGTTGACAAAAGTCAGCCAGAAAACCATTAAGAAGAGACTGGACAGAGTCCAACGGCTGGCGTGTGTTGGAATAACAGGTGCAATACGCACCACTCCAACAAGCGCAATGGAGGTTCTGTTAGGTATGCTGCCGTTGGATTTAGAAATAAAGAAAACAGCGGCACTGTCAGCCCTCAGGATGTTGCGAAATGCTACGTGGCATGGGGCAACGGCCCTGCATGGTCATATTCGCATCCTTGATATTGCACAGAGAGATATCAGGGAGGCGTTTATGCCTATGGACGGAAGGCAGAGAGTAAAAATAACAGAAAAATGTTATAAAACTCTTATAACGGATGGAGCCGTTTGTGAAGAAATCGCTGGTAGCGATATCAGTATATTCACAGACGGCTCTCTGATGAATGGCCGGGCCGGGGCAGGCGTGTACTCAAAAGAGTTAAGCCTATCCTGTGCACTGAGGTTGGGGAGGTTTGTGTCTGTATACCAGGCAGAAATGCTTGGCGTAGTGCATGCGCTGGACCACCTGATAGATGGCCGGATCAGTGGCAAGAAAATTGTCATCGCTCTCGACAATCAGTCTGTGATTAGGTGTATGCAACGGACAGACATCACTTCCAGGTTGGCCATAGAATGTCTTACAAAACTCAATAGGTGCGCCCAGACGAATGAGCTCACACTTATGTGGGTGAGAGGACACTCTGGCATAGAACAGAATGAAGAAGCTGATTCTTTAGCAAGAGCAGGATCAGCAGAAGAATTCTGTGGACCAGAACCACGTATCGCCATAGGCGACAATATGGTGGCAGGCCTTATTAAACAATGGACGGACTCGGAACACATTACAAGGTGGGAAGAAGCTGTTAATTGCAGGCAATCAAAGGCGGCCGTAAAGTGGTCTCGTAGTGAGGCAGCAAAAGTTATCCGATACAATCGAAGGACTTTAAGCTGGCTTACTGCACTGGTCACAGGACACGGTCCCTTCATGTACCATCTCGGGAAGATGACTCTGACCGAGGACGATGCGTAAAGGTTATTCCTAGAGGAGCCGGAAACAGCAGCACACATTCTGTGCCAGTGTCCGGCGCTGGCAAGCATAAGATTGACCACTCTGGGACGCCCATTTATTGGCGAAGCCGAGATTGGTCAACTAACCTATAAGGATATGCTTGAGGTGACAAAGGATGCTTACACAAGGAGCATGCTCACGTACGAGTACTCCGAGCAGTAGTACCCTTTGTCCAATGGGGGACGAAAAGGGACCCACTGTGGTCTGCTTCGGCAAATCCCCAACTTATTATATTATTATGATTGGTACTACATGCCTGTTACTGTACATAAAATATTAATGCACAGTGCGAATATAGTTCAAAAAGCTATCGTACCCATAGGTTAGATATCCGAAGATGCGCAAGAGGCCAATCACAAACTATTTGGGTTCTTCAGACTTCACAACACGAGAAAATTTTCAAGATCTGCTTGCAATTCAGATCTTTTGCATGCCCTTCTGCTCAATTCAGATCCAGTACTTTAATCCTTGGTTTTAATAAAAAATCACCACAAAGCTATCTGATTGTAGCAAAATACCATTTTAATGAGGAAAGTGAAAATATAACTTTTACAGATACTGTGTAAAATTAAGCATATTGCATAATTATGTGTTTTATGAATAAATCACTGTTTGCTTTTAATATTACATTTAAATTGTTTTAAATTGAGATTTATGCTGTCTTTTAACATCTCTTAATTGTAATAAGCTAATAAATTCTTGTTTAAAAACACATTGTGTAATAAAATACAGGTACGAAATATCGCTAAATACAAAAAAAATGGTTTTTTACCATGAATTTTTGGGTCTCCTAGACCCACTACGGTCATAAAGGTTAAAGGATTTCATGAGAAATTCTTTTAAGAAGACATTTTTCAAATTTGGCCAAAAAACATTAAATGGTTCCAGAGTTACAATCAATTGTTTAAAGCAATATGCGATGTCCAAACCTTTGTATGGGCTCACCCCACCGTGCGGCGCTCCAAATCAAAACAAAACAAAAGAGAAAAACGACAATTTCACAGATAATAGGACAATAGTTGCAACTAAGGCAAATCTACGGATTTTTATGAATTTCACACAGAATTTTCGATTTTTTCACCAAATTTTATGTAAAAATTAATCTGAATGCAAAAAAATTTACTTTTCACTCGAAAATATGTTTACTTAATTTGTAAAAACATTGTGCTTATCAACACTTCCAAATAATAAAAATATGCAGCCCTGAAAGTGACATGTAAGTAAAGTTTACAACGATTAATTTGTCCTTTGGTTTGTCAAGCAGAAAAAGAAAGCGCGAACATTTTTCGTTCTTAATTTGAAATGAAAATATTTTTTGTAATTTATTATAAGTGCACAAATGCAAGATATACAGTTTTTTAAAATTGAATTAACGTTGAATGTATTGTTAGTAAAAAAATTATACAAACAAAAGTATAAGGCGGAGTATTAACTGAATGAAGGTGTCATTGGCTGGCTTGCCAAGAGTTCAAAGGAACCTACTGGTTCCCACTTTTATTACAAAATTTGTGATCGTCCTGGCATAGCCAAGCTAACCGGAATAAAATGACTCGCTGAGGCTACAAGAAGAAAGCGGAGGCAATAAAGTGCGCCGTTCCATTGTCATCCTCCTTTGCCAAGCAATGATTGTTTGATATAAAAATAAAACAAAAGGATCTGCTGCTCTCTGGGTTTCTAGTTGAGCACAACCTTCCGTTTCTCTTTATGTCGCATTTGCAAGGCATAACCAAAAGAGTACAGGAATAAGAATACAGTTCCAGCCAAATGCAAATTAAAAAAAATAATTGTCGGCTTTTGTAATCTAGTGAAGACAGCGCTAGACTATTACCTCCGAGGTCCCAAGTTCGAATCTGGATTCGGGCATGGTTCTTTTTGCTTTCTTTGTTCTTTAATACATTTAAGAATTATTAAAACAAAAAACCCAGAGCAAAACTGTGGAATTATAGGACAAGAATAACTGAGAACTGGAAATGCTTGCCGAAGTTAAGGTATAACACTATTCTCGGTTATAAGCAATTCGAATTGTCTTACACGTTCGTTCCACCTAATCGATAATTCACGTATGGTTCCAATCAATTCTTCCCCTTATAATCTAACCCTTTCTTTACAGATCAAAGACTAAACGTTGTTTGTATAAGGCACATGCTTTGGTTCTTTACTCTTTAAAAAAATAACAAAAAAAACTATTAACGAGTTTAATTAAGTAATTTTATAAGCTGCTACTTTTATATTAAAACTAAAAAAAAACAGCGCGCTTACGTATAACCAAGTGTCATAACGTCACATGTTGCTTTCATTGCCGCACAGTTTTTCATGATACAGCGAAGCGTTCAGACGTACATTGTGTTGCTCTTCCAAAATACTGATAAACATTTTTTCCAAAAGTTTTTTGATCGAGTGAATTTATCGTGTTTGATGCCAACTACTCAACACAAATTCAAGGTAGATATATCAGTCGTGTTGGTTTAATGTTGTTCTTAAAAAATATGAAGTGTTTGTGAAATATCTGTTTCACAAGCCTTGTTTTCAAAATGAAACGTTTCACCACAAGCTCCGTTTTAATTCTTATTTAGTGTTTTTGTGTGTGTTTACCGCGGCTGCTACACCGGTCGAAACTGCGACTCGATATAAGCGATGAATATTAAATTTGGATTCGATGACTTTTATTCAGTATTTTAGTTTCGTGGTGGCAGGCTGCTACCCGAGGCCATTACACGGATTTATGTTGATGTTTATACATGAAAACGGAAAGATTCTTTAGGTGAAACGCTTCACTTCACCATTTTTCAAAAATCGAAAAACGAACATTTTCGAAATATCCTCATAACTTTTTGCCGAAATCGAAAATTTTTAAATCCTAACGCATAGAAATTAAGAAAAGCTCCTCCCTTTGATCTTTTTTCATATTCTTAAATGAATGAATAGAAGCAGAAATGAGCGGTTCAGGAATGAACAAATTCGAACCCTGGGTAAAAATTACCACATGTGTGAAAAAATTGTCCAGTCCTTAAGGCTTTTAGGAGATTGATAAAAAGACGTCCGCAGACAATAGTGGCCTGCTAGTAAATAAAAAAATTTCTTCATATTATTAATATCACAAACAAGATAATCTTCGATAATATGTGAATATCGTATATTATAGTATGATAGCTCTTAAATTACGGGTGTTATCGAGACGACAGAAAGATGGACAGACAGGTAGTTAATTTTTGACTTTTTTCGTAATTATTTAAAAAAGTATTTCAGCTTTTTTCGGAAATATCTTTGGTTGCCCTAATAATAACATAGAAGTAATTTAATTCATAAATCCTTATTTTATCAGTAAGGGGACTTAACACAATCAAGTTGGGTTTTTTTTAAACTGGAAAATATAAGGATAAAGCGATGAATTTATGAATTTTTATGTTCTTAAAGTATACAAAACAAAATTTTCCCGGGTTTTTTTAGCTGCCGGAAAAAAACTACTGTGCCATGTGTTTTTTGATATGTTATGACAAAAAGCCTTGATTTACATCAGATTTTCCGAGCAAAAAATGTGTGATTTTCGAAAAAAACTGTGGTTTTGTTATTTTTCGGCAGAAATTTTTTCTTTTGTTCAATCTCTTGAGCTTTTCATACTGATTGAAATCCGTTCTTATTTTATTTTTACATACGATAAAATAGTTAAAACCCGTTTTTTTAAAATCCTTTTTAAAATTCCAAAAGCTAAATACAAGTCAGGAAAATTAAAAAAAGATTTGTTTGTATACTTTGAGAACCCCAAAATTTATATCCAAAGTTTCATTGAAACATCACCTTAAAACATATTTTATTATTTGGTTGGTGTTTCAAGTCCCCTTACATACTAATTGGATTATATAACTACAGTATGTTTCTGCGAACATTGGAAGGCTCTTTAGACAAGATTTTTCAAGGCGTACTTCTTTAGAGAGTCAGTTTTTCATTACTTCACCCAAAAAATTTATATTATCCAAAAATAGTCAAAATGCTATATCAAAAGAAGTTGTTATTGGAGAAGTTTATGATATAATAAATGCTCATATTTTGTTAGATTTTAAAAGATATCATGCTTTTGAATGCCGGTATTAGGGAATACCAGTCTTTTTTTTTCTGATCAAAGTTCCTTAAGCCTGGTTTTCACTAGGTCAGTTTTCAATCACAAATGTTGCCAATCTAATGGAAACGTATTGTCATTTACATTTGTTGTCATATATGACCACTGATTGTCATATCAAATCACAAGAAAGTGAGAACAGATAGAATTTTGCTTGTCAATTAAAATATCGTTGTATGACAAGTAAAACCGAAATGCCAACATGTTGGCATTTTGTGTCAGTTGTTGCCTACAAAAAAATGTTGTTTTAATTTTTTTGTTTCACTGCTGACAAAGTTTTTCAAATATTGTTATTTTAATTGGTTTAAAAGGAAAAGTGCACTTAAACAGGGATTATCGCAGTGGCTGGTGTCGCTTCCAAGGAATTTGTTGCAGGACGCATTTTCGGGATTCACGTTGTTGTGGTCGCTTTGCCAGGAATTTGTCATTTGCGCGAATCTTGAAAACGTATCTTGCGATAGAACGTGGCGATGGTGCCTTTTGAGCCAACACCGGCCACTGTGATAATCCTTGTTTAAGTGCACTTTTGCTACTAATCTAATAAAATTAACAGTATTTTATAAATTTCACCAAAAAGAAACATTTTCTAACAATCTCAAATATAAAACATCAGCTGTTGTTGATGAAAAAAACATAACTGAACAAACAGATGGCATTTCACAAATAACATCGAAAGTGAAAACAGTATGGCAATCAATTGACACATAAATTCACGTCAGTCTTTGATTTTCGATTTTATGTCAGTTTTTAGGTTTCAATGTAAACGCATTTGACGTCATATGGTCAAGATGCCTACTGACATCAGTGATTGTTGTCATTGAAATTGACTTAGTGAAAACCAGGCTTTAGTGATCAAAACTTGCGAATGGATAAAAAAATTTTGGATATTTTTGGCTTTTTTTTAACCCATACCTTCTCACCGCCGTGTCTTTTTTTAAAAGCAAAAAATCAATTTTTTGCTATATTTGAGGCATATCATCCATTCTTTTGAAGTGATGTCATAAGGCAACTACGACGCAATAGCGTAAAAAGTTGCAAACCACTTCAATTTTAAACTGAATTGATTGGCATAGATTGTAATTTTATGTTCGGGTAGGGTTACGATGGTGAGGCTGTCATGATTGGTACAATACAAGGAGCACAAGCGTATGTAGCGGAAGAATAGCTACAGGATGCTGTTGTTAAGGCTTAAGACACTGCAACCGAATTTCGAAATACCACAATCTCGCCTCTCCCATTTCAACTTATAAAAAATTAAAAACTTTTGATTTTTAGATTGCTATTAATGTGGTCGCAGTTCCAACTAAATACATTTGTGATCAAGATTGTCCAATCACATACTTTGTTGTTTTTTCACAAAAATTAATAACTAGAACAGAAAAATTAAATAAGCGTATTAATCACTAGTTTAGTTACTTCAATTGAAATATTTAACAGCTATATATCACTTTGGTTATGTTGTAGAGTTGCTATTTTAAAATATTTAAAACAACTATATAAATTAGTACTGGATTTTTTTTTAAACGAAAATCAGAAATATTTGTTAACATTATTGAAATCATTTTAAATGATAAATATAGTTTTTTTAAATGTCTTATGTTTTTTTTTATTTGTGTTTCTGAAATGTCCAAAAAAAGGCACTTTGAGGTTTTTTGAAAAGTGTATGAAGTTGAAGAAAATTGAAAAAAGTTTAGTTTTTGTTGTGTCGAGCAAGAATAAAAAATTTTAATTGTTTCAAAGTTATAGGGACTTCATATTTAAAAATATATCCTCTTGTGCAGTCACTGAAGAAATAGGCGTTTTTATAAGGTTTTTAAGCATTTCATAAAATGAACACAATAATAAAATATACATAAGACCCCAGCAAAATTTTTGTTACAAATATGACATGCATTCTTAGGGACACTGCTTCAATTATTTCTTCAATTTCAATTCGTTCAATTATTTTTTGATGTATTTTTACATTTTCCGTGGGATTTTTTAAGCCACCAACAAAATGCAACCACTTCCTACTTCAAACACCAACATGCCGTGAAAATCGGGAAAAGGGATATTTTACGTGGATTTTTTTTAAACCAAACACTTCTCAATTTAAACACTAAAATAGCGAGAAAATCAGGAAAAAGGATATTATCGGTGGAAAACCACCAAAATCCTTTAATTCCATGGAATGCCTTCTAAAAGTTCTCCTCTAAGGCCTCTAGGAAATCTTCCATTGAAAAAATTCTGGAAGCGCTTTTAGAGAAGACTAAGGAAAGCATTCCTCCCAATGACATGCATATGCTAAAAGAATGCCTTTTGGGTATGAAAGTGAAAGGAATGGAATTCAAGACTTTCCCTTACACTTTACCTTCTTTTGGAAGCACTTTTTTTGCTGGGAAGTTTTCACAGAAATAATTCATTCACTAAATACTTGAGTGCCCTATGTCGGGCTCAATACGTTCACATACTTCGTCGGTTTTTCATTGTAGTAATAGGGATTCATAGAGGACTTCCATTCATTGAATAATCAGTTTCTTACCTTAAAGGGAACTTGTTATTGAGTCTTTTTAAAAAAAAATTTGGTAAGACCGTTTGATTAAATATTGTACAAAAACTAAAACCTTGCATGGAAATTAGTCCCTTTTGTTTAAATATCTTCAAAAGCAATTTTTCAGTATGCATATTTAAGCCCTTTTGAACAGAAACATAAACTATTATGCACAAAATATTGGAAAAATTTACGATTTTCTTAATTTTTTTATGCAAATGATAGGATTTATTTTAAGTGCTAAGCCATAGTAAAAATAGCTTTTTTCAAAAATGTGAAATAGGAACTTTTGTACAGACATTTGTATTAAGTGTTGTTTCAGAAAATATTTCAACAACATTTCATTGCAAATTCTCAAGTTCGGATTTTTACAATTTTATTTTTATTGAAACAGGAAATAAAATAACATTTTTCGAAAAGTTAAATATCACAACTATGGTACTTTTAATCCGCTTTTTTTTGTTAACTCATTTAAAAGCAGGGTTCGTATTTGCTCACTCATGAAGCTTCATGAATATGAAGGAATTTTTTGCTCAAAAAAAAAACCTACTCATATTCATTTTTGTGAAGAGATGAGCAGATTTTTTTTGTTCATGAACTGAAGAAGAGCAAACTAGTTTATGAACAAGAATATTTTTTACTCTTTTGAAGAGACTGTTGCTATTCATCTGTTCTTCAATGCTTCACTTGTCGTTCGTTGGCTCTTCATTTGTTCATGAAATTTTCATGCAGTGGTGAAGGCAACGGATGATCCTCTCGTTCGTTTCGTTTAATTTTGTTTTTTAGATACACACAACGTTTGCATGCTGTGTTGTATTGAAGCGAGGCAATGAAATGACTTGAATGTTTGTGTGTATGTATGTTAAGCAGCGTGGCAACAAGAATGCAATAACAGAGCATAGTGGGATTCTATGGAAAGTTTAATAAACAGCCACAGATTTGTTTTTGGTACGCATGCACAGTGGCTCATATGATGGTTGATAGCAAATAAAATTTACCTTTTCTATTTTGGGGATTACAAATTCCACCTGTAGGGTAAAAAATTTAGAAATATGTAGCCACCTAATAATATGTATTTTGACGTGTTTTAAACGTCAGTTATCAGTTTTAGGAGGTCGCTGATTTCGAATCTGAAGTCAGAATTTTAAAATTCAAGTTAGTTGATAGGGTTCCCACCTTATTTTTTTTAATTTTTACGAATTTGGGGCCGGCAAAAAAAATGGTACACCAAAAATGGGTCGCTGAATCCAAATCCGTCGTCAGAATTTCAAAATTATAAAATTTTGAAATAATAGGGTTGCCACCTAATAATATGTCTTTTTAAGAGTTTTAAACGTCATTTATTAGTGTTAAGGGGTCGCTGATTTTGAATCTAAAGTCAGAATTTTAAAATTCAAGATGGTAGAAAGGGTTGCCACCTTAATTTTTTTTAGTTTTATAAATTCGGGGCTGGCAAAAAAAATGGTACACCAAAAATGGGTCGCTGAATCCAAATCCACCGTCAGGATTTCAAAATTATAAAATTTTGAAATAATAGGGTTGCCACCTAATAATATGTCTTTTTAAGAGTTTTAAACTTCATTTATTAGTGTTAAGGGGTCGCTGATTTCGAATCTAAAGTCAGAATTTTAAAATTCAAGATGGTGGATAGGGTTGCCACCTTTATTTTATGCATTTTTATGAATTCATTTTTATTTTAAAAAGTAAAAGCAACCCTATTATTTCAAAATTTTGTAATTTAGAAATTCTGACTGCGAATTCGGATTCAGCGACCCCCTTACACTGATAAATGATGTTAAAAACTCTTTAAAATACATATTATTAGGTGGCAGCCCTATTATATCAAAATTTTATAATTTTGAAATTCTGACGACGGATTCGGATTCAGCGACCCATTTTTGTTGCACCGTTTTTTTTTGCCAGCCCCGAATTTATAAAACTAAAAAAAATTAAGGTGGCAACCCTATCCACCATCTTGAGTTTTAAAATTCTGACTTTAGATTCGAAATCAGCGACCCCTTAACACTAATAAATGACGTTTAAAACTCTTAAAAAGACATATTATTAGGTGGCAACCCTATTATTTCAAAATTTTATAATTTTGAAATCCTGACGGCGGATTCGGATTCAGCGACCCATTTTTGGTGTACCATTTTTTTTTGCCAGCCCCGAATTTATAAAACTAAAAAAAATTAAGGTGGCGACCCTTTCCACCATCTTGAATTTTAAAATCCTGACTTTAGATTCGAAATCAGCGACCCCTTAACACTAATAAATGAAGTTTAAAACTCTTAAAAAGACATATGATTAGGTGGCAACCCTATTATTTCAAAATTTTGTAATTTTGAAATTCTGACGACGGATTTGGATTCAGCGACCCATTTTTGGTGTACCATTTTTTTTTGCCGGCCCCAAATTCGTAAAAATTAAAAAAAAATAAGGTGGGAACCCTATCAACTAACTTGAATTTTAAAATTCTGACTTCAGACTCGAAATCAGCGACCCCTTAACACTAATAAATGACTTTTAAAACTCTTAAAAAGACATATTATTAGGTGGTAACCCTATTATTTTAAAATTTTATAATTTTTTAATTCTGACGACGGATTTGGATTCAGCGACCCATTTTTGGTGTACCATTTTTTTTTTGCCGGCCCCAAATTCGTAAAAATAAAAAAAAATAAGGTGGGAACCCTATCAACTAACTTGAATTTTAAAATTCTGACTTCAGATTCGAAATCAGCGACCTCCTAACACTGATAACTGACGTTTAAAACACGTCAAAATACATATTATTAGGTGGCTACATATTTCTAAATTTTTTACCCTACAGGTGGAATTTGTAATCCCCAAAATAGAAAAGGTAAATTTTATTTGTTATCAACCATCATATGAGCCACTGTGCATGCGTACCAAAAACAAATCTGTGGCTGTTTATTAAACTTTCCATAGAATCCCACTATGCTCTGTTATTGCATTCTTGTTGCCACGCTGCTTAACATACATACACACAAACATTCAAGTCATTTCATTGCCTCGCTTCAATACAACACAGCATGCAAACGTTGTGTGTATCTAAAAAACAAAATTAAACGAAACGAACGAGAGGATCATCCGTTGCCTTCACCACTGCATGAAAATTTCATGAACAAATGAAGAGCCAACGAACGTCAAGTGAAGCATTGAAGAACAGATGAATAGCAACAGTCTCTTCAAAAGAGTAAAAAATGTTCTTGTTCACAAACTAGTTTGCTCTTCTTCAGTTCATGAACAAAAAAAATCTGCTCATCTCTTCACAAAAACGAGCTCCTCACTTTGATTTTTCTTCATATTCTTAAATGAATGAATAGAAGCAGAAATGAGCAGTTCATGAATGAGCAAATGCGAACCTTGTTTAAAAGAGCAATTGCATTAAAAACGAAACGCATACCTGTTTTTCCTTTAAATTACTTCAAGAGATGTTTTGAACTCTTGTAAAACGCTTCTCCATTTATTGATGTCTTGAGCTAGTTTTAAAAGCCTATCAATCGGTACGAAACTTTACAGATTTTATTTTTATATCAAATCGACTTTTTTTAGTCTATGGCGTCGACAACTTGGTCTATGGGGGAGCAAACATTTAATATAAATATAAAACAACATATAAAAATACCTTTTGATTTATCGATATCCATAACTTTCAATATTTTTTTTAATCAAACTCCCCCCCTTCGGCAAATCCTGGCTACGGGCCTGGTATATTGACTTACTATCTAAGTCAGATATATGTTTATTTTTATAGGAAAAATCGGAGGGCTACCAAAATTAAAATTTTTTTACTTTTTGATTTTTAATAAAAAAAAATATTCCAGATAAGGTATTGAAATGTTCAACACCAATTTTTATTAATGTATTACGCATCTTCTGGTTGTAAACACTTAACTCTTAGACTGTATCTTAACCCATACCGGTCCAACTGCGCCACTGTACCCACATTTCAATATCTTGAATAGTTTATTTGTTAAAAATCAAAAAGTAAAAAAAATGTAAATTTTAATAACACACTGATTTATCCTATACAAATATATTTATGTATAAGAAACCAGATGTCTCTGATAGAAAGACAGTATACCAAAATGTTCATATTCAACTACGTCACTTCAATAGAATGGATTCTATTGCGCAAAATTAGCAAAAAATAGATTTTTTTGCGTTTACAAAAGGTCACAGAGGTGGGCCGGTATGGGTTAAAAAAATATATCCAGATTTTGTAATTATCCATTCGCAAGTTTCTATCGCTAATCAATTTGAATCGGTTCTATCGTTAAGCCGGCATGCAAAATTCTAGGCGAATCGAAGGAGGTCGGATTCGCAGAAGTTAAATTATTTTTATATTACCCTACACATAAATATATTTTAATCATAAATCTGAGAATTAAGAAAACGATAAGTTGTTTCTAGTGTGTGTCATGTTCTTTAATTATAATGTTGCGCCCAATGGACCGCTTCTATTATTTAACGGTAACAAAAATGGTCATATCTTTTTATTTGTTCTTTAGACTGCGTTGAAACAAAACTTAGACTGCTTAACATTATTGAGTCAAACGTGATAATGGCTTTTTGCTGAAATAATAAAGGCATTAATATTTAGCCTACGCTTAAATATGCTAAAGTGAAATCGAGTCGTTTTTCTGAGGAGGCATTAACTGGAAAATGACAAAATTGCCAGCGGCTTAAAGGATTTCAAATACTCGTGCAACGAATGAGAAAAGAAGCTTAAAATACCAATAAAGTTCTAGGGTCACGCTCGACAAGCGGCCAAGGCAACAAAAGAATGCCTTAGTAAAAAACAAAAAGCGGAAAAGGGTTAATTAACAAGATAATTACTAAGTAATCCAATATGTCAACAATGTGAATGAGCACGGCAAAGGCAAGAAAACTGGAACTAAAAACGACGACAACAAAAGCAAATTATGATGTTAATACCAGGCTGAAAAACTTAAGGGTAAAATAAACAAGTATCAAATTTATAAGTAGCTCTCGAAAGCATAATTTAATTACTTAGAGATAATTGTCTTTTTTACTTAATTTTATTTTTTATGTGAAATAACAAAAAAATGTGTGCATCAAATTTATGATTTAAATTTTTTATAGAATTGCATATAAATTTATCTACAAATATGACCCAAATGTAAATAATTTTTGTTTCTATTACATAGGGAAAATCTTAATTTAAAAAAAAATTGTTATGACATTTGAGTGATAGTTAAATTAATAATATCATAAACTCCACAAACCATTTTTTCTAAGAGCGGTCATTTTGATTGGTGTGGGCTTATCTCACATTGGAAAATTGTCGGAATATCTAGTGTTAAGGAGCGCTCCAACAGCTTTCAGACACTCATGGCTGAATTTAGCGATGAAAGTTTTTATTTAAAATCAGCTTCAAATGCCTTTTAAATTTTTATTTGGCATTGACAAATAAATTAATGCACACTGTAGCCAACATAGTGCTGTTTAAACCAGATTTGGTGCATTTTGAAAATTTTGGCTCAAGAAAAATTAGGTTTGGTGCATTTTTTTGTAAATTCAGATTAGTGTAAAGAATTCTCATGGATTTTGCACCCTGATAACACACCATCTTACAAGGAGCGAAAATTCGTCGAATTAGCCACCAAAAATAGAAAGTCGTAATTTTTATATATTAAGGGCTTATTGCAGAAACATGATAAACCACAAAATAAAAATTTTGAAATAATCGCATTTGAATATTTAAAATAATATATAAAATAGACGTTTCATGTAATCTTACTTTTAATACTTGTAATTATTCGTAATGGAAGCCTTTTAAAACATGTCCAAAAAATTAACGACGAAAGTAAAGTGGAAACCAATCATTTAAAAAAAAATAAAATTTATTTTCAAAAATTAATAAAAAAACAAAAAATTTGTAACAAAAAAGAAGCAATATAAACTAATTATGTATAATCCTTCAACAATTTCTGGAATTTCCTTTCCGTTTTCTATGTTTGTTGATTTTAATGTTAAAAGGAATGGTATATTGGTGGAAAATAGGGTAATAAAGATTTCACGTTTTGAGTTTTTTTTCACTTCTATTTTAATGCATACACGCGGTCTTACTTGTTTAAAGTATATTTACTACTATATACTCTTGATTTACTTTATTAGTATTAAGTTAAATTTAGGACACAAATATCGGTGTTTCTTGCATAACCTGATGCAACAAGACTTAAACATCGAAATAATTATCTGATTTAGGATAATCCGCAAAAGTTTTGATTCTAGATGCCACCTCAGCAAACTACTGCACTACAAAGCCGTTATAAGATACTACAAATTTGAAAGTAAAAATTATTTCTGTAAAAACATGATAAGCCATACAAATTTGAAACCAAGTTTTCCTTGAAACAACATGATTATCAGCAGAAATAAGAAAAAGGAAATATGCGTCGCTGGTTTCTCAAAGCACTTCATCAGTATTTATAGGTTATTTATAGTTACAAGCTTACAAACAATTTTCCTAAATGGAAAAACATGATAAGCCACTAGAAATTTGAAAGTAAAAATTGTTTGCGTAAGAACATGATAAGCCACATAAATTAAAATAAATATTACTCAATGTTTTCTTATATATTTCCTTTAGCAGTTAATAATAAATCTTCGTCTATCATACCGCCGTCATCGCTTTAGTCAACAAAATCTTCAATATTGATATAACTTGCAGTTATATTCACAGTAACTATTTGAGGGGTAGATTTTGTATGTGGCTTATCGAGTTTTTGAGTAGAAAATTTAATAAAATATATAATTGCAAAATGATACTTACACATATAAGTTCGCAATTTATTGAAAATAAGCCTCAATCTTTTCAGCAGGTGTTACCATGGTAAAATGTACTAGAAATACACAAAATACCAGTTTTTGATATTAAGAGTATATAATGTATACAATGGATATTAATGAAGTGTAGATAAAACAAAATCTTTGAATGATCCAAAAAGATTTTAGTTAGGCCACTGTTTTTGTAAAATTAATTTTGCTAAGTAACGGCTTGTTAATGATGATTGATGATTGTTAAAAGATGTTTTGGTAGCTTCACTGGGTCTAAAGATATTGTTGTATGGATATCCTTCATGTGTCATATACTTGATAATTGTCTAAATTTTTGTTTTCGTGGCTTTACTGGTTCTTCGGGTATAGTGAAAAATGTGATCCATTTGTATGGAAGGTGCCACGTCCACTTGTCATAAGATCTTAAAAACCCTTTGTTTGTACTTTTCTATGCTTAAAGCACTAAAAACGTCATCAAAATCATTTATTCCCTCTTATTTGTCCCAATCATTTCTTTGTGCAGGGCTCTGTATGGCTCGCACAAGACTGGCAGGGCAGATTTAAAATATTTCATTACATAATTGTTTGTGGAGAATACTAAATTTTTTTTTGGGATATTGTTTTTAAATACTTACACACATGGACAAAAGTGATCGTCGCCTAGCTTCTGCACCATTTGAATCATCACCATGGTCAGAAAATAATTGCAAAATAAAATTAAAATTTTTTTTAATATGTCAATGCATTCACGTATTTCTAAAATAAAAAAATTATTCTCGAGCAGCATTTTTATGTGGGTAAAAGTGCTCGTCAAATTTATGGCATTCAAAATGTTTATAAAAGCACGGCGGATAAGGCAATTCGAAAATTTGACTACTACCGATTAATTAACTATATTTTCAATAGGTTTCGTTAAAAAACTTTGCAAAAACGCGTGCGATTTGCAAATATCGAGAAAATGAGCAAAGCAAGAAAAGAAATTTCGATGGAAGTGCGAAAAAATATTAAATTGCCTATAAACAAAATAAAACTATTAAAGAAATTTGTGAGTTACTGCAACGACCACGAACAACCATTTCAAGTATAATAAATCGGCAAAAAAATGATCCAGAGTGTCAGAATCATCCCAGAGGTGGGCGACTTTCGGTGCGATATGTGCGCGAGAAACGCGAAATCATAAAAATTATAAAAAAATAACCAAAAATTCATCATCAGAAATTGCGGCAGTAGTGAAGGATACAACTGGAACTGCTGTAAACATTCGTACTGTTAAACGAAGAGGCTTGCCTTTGCTAAACAGCATATAAGCATGACAAATTATTTTTGGGACAAAGCACTCTTCACGGACGAGAGTAAATTCTGCGTGTTTTCGTGCTTTGGTCTGGTGCACTGATGATAAATTCAGTATTAAAGAACTGAATTCAGTCCTTTTTGCTTTTCAAAAGTACCGCAGTACGCCCCCGATGATTTCAGTACTTTTACTAATATTCTCTAAAAACAGTACTTTTAAAAATAATTTAAAAATTTTAAGATGCAGGTGCAATTAAAAATGAAAATTATTATCTTATTTGTGGTAATATATACAGAGGTGGACAAAATTATTCACACAACGCCCATACTTTCATTTAATTAGATTAGTCATTATTAGTCATAAAAATAGATTAGTTTTCAAAAATCTTATTCTAGGAAAAACATATGTCTTTATTATTTATTTCAAAATAACAAAAAGTAAACAGAATTGTTTTGCATTAAATAAAAAATACCATTAAACATAAGCATCTTCAGATTTTAAAGGGACAAAATTATTCACACATTACACTTTAACCAAAAAATATTAGGTTCAGTAAAATATAAACATATAGTTGGCATGGCGTTTTGCTTGATAGCTGCGTTTAATCTATTTGGAATGGAGTGAACCAATTTTTTAGTCACACTTTCATCCAAACTCTTCCATTCCTATTGGAGTACTTGTTTTAGTTGGGCTTTGCTGGTTATGTTATTTTTAGCGACACACCTCTCGACTTCATCCTACAAATTTTCAATGGGTTTAAATCTGGAAACTGTGGTGGTGTTGGGAGAATGCGAGGCGCTTAATGCATGTTTCACATACGCACGTCGTGGTCAGTATGCTAGAGATCATTATCTTGTTGGAAATAAAAGTTGTTAACAAGGCTCAGGTTCCGCGCACATTTAAAAAATTTTCTTTTCAAATACTGAGGTAAACCGATTTGTCCATAATACCGTCAATATATACAAGATTCCTGAAACCTACCGCTAGCATAAAACCCCAACCAATGACTCCCCCACCACCATGATTCGGTGTACCAATTGTAATTTTTTTTTTTTGAGGTCAGTGTTGGGTTTTCAACAGACTCGAATCCTTCCATCTGATTGAAAGATGTTAAAATTACTCTTGTCGCTAAAGAGTACGCTGCTCCAGAAATCAAGTTGCTAATCTTTATATACCTTTGCGAAATCTATTCGCCACTCGCGAACTATAGACGGCACGTTTTTTGGTCCTCTGAAAGGTTTTCGGATGAATTACTTCATAAATTTATTTTTGAACTTCTGCTGCAACCTGTGTTGAAGTAATTTTTGGTTTTTTTTTTCTTTTTAGTTTTTACTCATCAAAGGTGGTTAGTTTGCATGTTCTACCTGTATGAAGTCGGATTTGAGGAGTTCCCTTTGCTTCAAAACGCCTTATTATACTATAATAGTACAACGGCTTCGATTTTCTTTTAAGCCGATTTCTGCACTTGATTTATACTCATTGTGAAGATGTAGAATTATTTTTTTTTTAGCTTCACTTGTTTCTTTTTGTTTCCGAACCATTTTTAACCCTCCGATGGGTGAGTCATCCGTTGCCCTTATATGCAGTACAAGGTCCCTAGGGACCTATTTGTATTTGTATTGAATTTTGTAGGAAAAAAAATTTTTTTAATTATTAATTATTTATTAATTATTAATTTTAAATGAATTCCTTTATCCTTTATGCACTATCACTTCCTTAGTATATATATCCTTTTTATATACTAACACTATGAATTTTTTGGATTTTTATATGAAAAAAGCTTAAATAACTATTGTTGAGTAGATTGTCCCTCGTCCAAAATATTTTCTGTGCAGGTGTTGCATCGATGCATGAGTGAAGAATGCTCTGCACAAACTGTATTTCCGCTGCCGTCCGTACTCAGAACGACATAGGCGACATGAAGGTCTGTTTCCTCTAGGCGCAAATGGCGGTGCAGCTGCTTTTGCTTCTGTAGGTCTTGATACTATCTAAAAAGAACAAAAAGGAAAAAAAAAAATGTAGTTATACTGTTTTTGAACATTAAGAATTGATTTTTCTCACCTTTGCATCAAATACTTCAATTGCGTTCCGTATCCTTGGATATGCGGTTGTTGAGCGCTCGTTCCTCTATGTCTTGTACTGCCAATTGTTGTGTCAGCATCATCAGGAATAACCGTCGTCTGTCACTTCTTCGAATTGGCATTATATAAAATAAATACTGCTAATGTAGCAACGTCCACCATATTATAAAACATGGCCAGTGGCAGGCCTGTAGCCAGACCAAGAAGACAGAGAGGGCAGGCATGAATCTTGGGTGGCAATTTTTTGTTTTTTCATATAAATAAAAAAGAGCAATTTTTTAACGTGTGAAATAAATACATTACACATATTTATTAAAAAACAGTTAATTTTATAGTATATACATGGATATGTAGATCTTTTCATACATAAAAAATAATATAAGAATTAATTCAGGACTTTGTAATAAAATTAAGATAAAAGTACAAGATTTTTTTAAATTGGCTAGAAATACAAGAAAGAGTAGCGAAATTAGCTAACATATGTTTAAGACATTTTTTAAGTAAAACAAATAAAAAAATTGAATTAACCCGCATCCGTCGTTTGCATCAATGCAAACTTTTTATTCAGATTTATATATTAAGAACAAACATACATGTTTTGATTTAAATATTTTGCTTCTTTACATTTTTGCTAGAATTAAGTTTTTTCTTATTTTAAAATTAATAAACATTCATCATGCATAAAAAAATTTTAAAATTAAAAACATTTCAATGAATTATATATTATTTTTGTATCTGCATCAAATTGGTGCACAACGTGCTTTTCGTTTCTAGAAAGTTCCTAAACGCAGAGAAAAGACATGGTTAAGATATGATTACTTAAATAATAATTTTTTTACTAAAATTATTGTATTATTTCTGCAAACACAAATTTCTGCCTTAATAAAGTCATTATTTACTAAGAATAGTACCAAAAATAACATAATAGTTGAAATCGTTAACATACTATGCTGCCTCGACTATTAGTTGCAAAAAAAATGTAGTTCTGTCAATCATGATAAATGTGAATATTATTATAGAGACAAACATATTAGAATTTTGAATGTTTTTCTGAACTATTCTTTGATTGTTGGCAAACGAAGCAGAACATAACCAAAAATCGAAAGAATTTATTGTGTCTTAAGGCGAATTTACACGATTCACTATCATCGTTCACTTTGGATGAATCATCTGAATTGTAAAATGTAAATTGAGTTTCATCTTTAAAATGAAGATGATTGTCATCCACACTGAACAGTGAAAGAAGTAGAAGGTCTTCCTACTTTTGATGAAAGTGAAAGCAAACCGAACTGATGTGTCATTCGTACTAAAACACAATTGAAAGGTGTTAACATAATTTAAGCAGAAAGTTTATATTTTTTTTTATTTAATTGCTGAATAGCTTTTATTTATTTAATTTTTTTAAACGTCAATAAAATTAATCAGCCAACGAATATATTTTGACATTCAACACCGAATCATCCATCAAATTTCAAATTTACACTTTGAATAATGTAAATTAAAAATTGATTCACTGTCATCGTTCAACGTTCACTATCATCGTTTTGAGTGAAATGTGTAAATTTGCCTTTAGCAGTTTGCAGGAAAAACTTTCACTTTATTTAGACACAATAAGTTTTATCCATTCCTGGCTATGTGTCGTTTCGGTTGTCAACTGTTCAATTATTGTGTTTTGTTTTTGATCAACTTTACCTAAAAATAGCACGCAGAAAAGTGACATTTTTGACTTTAGTTGTAGCAAACATATTTCTATTTACCGTAAATATATTTCGCAATTCTGACCATATTTTGTTTATCACACATATTGCTTTTTTTGTGACAATGCACTTTATGTATCATGTTTATAAATGGCATTAGTCAGGCTAGCGATAGTAGCGGCTGTGGCCTACTGGTAGTGTGCGTGCCGCGGTTCAAACCCTAGCTCGGACAGAAAATTTTATCAAATGATTTCTTAATTGAATTAATATTTCTGTTCAGCCCAGACAATGGAAATTGGAGTGCATGAAAATAAAAAAAAAGTATAGCAGTGAGGGGACTGCCGACCGAAGCGAAAACCTATATATAAAATTTAGTGTTCGCTGGAAGACTTTGTTCTGCCACGGACCGCCTTTCTGCTATATAAGAATTTTCATGCTAGTCGGAAAAAATTTTATATTTGCACCCCCTCAGCCCTTAATTATTTCTTTCAAAATAGGTTTTATTCAGATAGAATTTTTTTTTTATAACGACACCAAACTATATTATTACATTTAAATTGAATATTGTTGATATAAAAATAAAATACAGGGAGCACTATTGAATAAAAACTAATCCTCAAAAAGGATATTTAATTTTTTTCTTTGAATGTATATGTAGAGCTAAAGCTAAAATAAAATACATCTTTTTTTTATATATGATATTTTGTTTGATGGGTCTTGAAGTCTCTTTTATTGCCTGCATTTGAGATCTTGCTGCAAGGAAAACAGAAAACATAGCAAGCAAAGTGCAGTTTATTTTCTGCCCCCGATTCGGTTCATCCGTACATCCGGTTCATAATTAATGCACATTATTTTCTTCTTTTATCATTTCATTATGTTTTAAATTATGGGGATTAATATAAAAACAGAGCAACAAATAAATAAAAATATAAATTAAACTTATTTAAATAATTAATACACACATAAAATACGTATACATAGAATTTGTATTTACATAAATTTCATTGAATTTCATTTACATTATTTTCACTGTTTGCGTTAATAATTGAATTATATTCTAAAAAAGATACTGTAGGCTTATGGTAGCTGAAATAAGAAACAAAAAATTTTTGGACGATGCAGTCCCAGTCAGGATAAAATTATTATTAGGTAGCCTTGACAACTACTTATTTTCTCACGAACTGCAACCATCGAATTTCACACAAAAGAAAACATTATAAAGTGATTGTGTCACACACATTGGCAGCTTTCAGCGGAGTCAATATTTGGCAACTGCTTTATTTTAAATTTGAGTGAGAAACCTTTGCAATTAAATGATCCATTCACAATAGGTGACTCCTCTGAATGCGGCCAATGTGTGTGAAACACGTTCTCTATTTTGTTTTCTTTTGTTTGACATTCGATGGTTTAAACACGAAATGTCACTCCTACCTATTACTTATTATACCATGGTCCCAGTCAGAGAATATGCTGGCGACATTTATAAAACTAAAAATGTTTTTATGTTGGTCATAAAACTCAAACACACGCTCTTGCATATTGGCTACCAGGTGCTCAGCTTTTTTCGTTTGACATGATTTTGACAGAATCCTAAGTATTGCTGAAAAGGAATCAAAACAAACACAGAATATAAGGGGTACGTTTTAAAGTCTCTCCGTATCGAGCCTACCTGGGGCCGAATAACAGCATCCCTGATCGAGCAAAATTACGAAGAGCACGACGAGACAAGTGCCTATATATCTTGTACAATTTTGCTCGATCACGGATGCTGTGATTCGGCCCCTGGTTAATATGCCTTCCTGAGCGACTGGTAGTCAAGATCCAAAAGCATCATTTAAAACCTACTTGCTATCATTTCATAATAACCAGGTAGGGCCGGCTCACTTAGTGCCTTCAAGCGTTAAGGGCCAAATAGACCACACAGATTGTTTGGGCAAACAAGACTTTTTTCTCGTCATAGCGACGACCATACACTACACAGACTTTGTTTGCGCTGACTTGATTTTTTAGTTCAAAACATTAAATTTTTCTTTTCTGCTTCCATTTTTATAAATTTTCCTTCACGCACGTCTTCACTCTATAAAACTTTCGGGATTATGACAAGTCAGTGTGATTTTCACTACACACTATACAGACGGTTTGCGCAAACACAAACCTTTGCGCAGACATCTGCACAAACCTAAAATAGCCGAATACACTGTCGAACAGTCTGCGCAAACACGTGTTTGCGCAAACAGTCTGTGTCGTTTGTTTGGCCCTTTAACGAAAAGTGGAAAATGAAAAAGTTGAAATAAGAATATTAGGGGTATTCACGATTCAGTGCACTTGCCTGTGCAGTTGAGGACTTGAGGACTTGTGCAGTTGTGTAGTTAGGTTTTCGTGAATACACCACTATCACTTTTTCAAAGCTGTCAAAATTTGTCAATGCACACAATTTGATTTTATTTTATTTATTTATTTATAATGGTGTACATTAAGACTTGGTCTTTTTTAGTACTACATAAGATGTGGACAATGATATTTAAAAAGTTAAAAAATTAAAATAAATAATAAAATGGTGGCGACCGTAGCCTAGTGGGTAGAGTGCGTGGCCCCTAAGCTAAAGAACCGCGGTAGCCCGGGTTGAATTCCAGCTCAGACAGAAAGTTTTTTCAATTTAATTAATTTTTCTGTTCGGTCGTCACCATCTTAGACAATGGCAAACCTCCGAGAGTAAAAATTGCCATGTAAAGTTTCTCGAGAATGTAAGCCGTTCGGAGTCGGCATAAATCACGTAGGTCCAGTTCTCGGTCATTTGAGCTGTTCAGAGCACAAGTGGCGTAAGTCCATTTTTTAGGGAAATTGAGTTAAGTACGTTGAAGTGAAGAGAAAAATGTACCCTATTTATGAGTACGGGCTAGAAACTCCTAGCTTACGTAATCTCTGAATAGAATGCAACACTTTGCTATTGCTCTGACAAATACCATTTTTTTTTTCAGAGCACAAGTGGCGTAAGTCCATTTTTGGTAGTTTTGAGAAAATCGACATTTAGAAAAATTCTTAAGATAAATTCCAAGTGTGAAGAACTCAGTTTTGCTTATAAGCTTGGTCAAGAGCATAATTGGAGCTATCCATATCGTAAAATATAAACTAAATAATACACCAAAATAGTGCAGAATATTGCATATTAGTAAAAACATTTGGATTTGCGCCACTGAAAATTATTTTAAATTTCTCGTTTCCGCTGTAGGAATCTAAAAGGAGATTTTTCAAAAATTTTTTGATGAGGAATGGCAGCATTTTTGCCTTGAAGTTGAACAAAACTACCCATTAGCGATTATCTTCATTATTAAGGAAGATATAAAATGAATGGAATTACGCCACTTGTCCTCTGAAAATTTTTAAAAATTTCTCCTTTCCGCTGTAAAAATGTAATTTACAATATTTTTAAGAATTTTTTGATAAGGAATAACAGCATTTTTACATAGAAGTTGGACAAAACTACCCATAAGCGAGTATCTTCATTATTAAGGGAGATATAAAATGAATGGACTTACGCCACTTATCCTCTGAAAATTTTGTAAAATTTCTCCTTTCCGCTGTAAGCTTGCAATGGAAAATATTTTTAAGAATTTTTTGATAAGGAATAACAGCATTTTTACATAGAAGTTGGACAAAACTACCCATAAGCGTGTATCTTCATTATTAAGGAAGTTATAAAATGAATGGACTTACGCCACTTGTCCTCTGAAAATTCTCTAAAATTCTTCCTTTCCGCTGTAAAAATGTAATGGAAAATATTTTTTAGAATTTTTTGACAAGGAATGACAGTATTTTTACATAGAAGTGCGACAAAACCATCCCTTAGCGATTCTTTTCATTATAAAGGGAGTTTTGATATAAACCTTTTCGAAAATTTACCAATGCTCCAAATAACGACACCGATAAAAAAAGATAACGATAACGATGATAACTTATATTTGCAAAGATTTTTTATTACATCTTTGAATATATTAATAAATATTACATATTATTACATCCCTACTAAATAGAAACAACTGTGTTTAATTTCAACTGTAAAACTTTCATAAGAATAAATGCATTCTGGCCTCCTCAATTATTCAAAAAATCACAAACGGATGCTAAAATCGCACTTCTGAAACTAAATTTAGTCAATCCTTACCAAAATATTGTCTATTATATTTTTACAGCGGAAAGGAGAAATTTTAAAGAATTTTCAGAGGACAAGTGGCGTAAGTCCATTCATTTTATATCTCCCTTAATAATGGAGATAATCGCTAAGGGGTAGTTTTGTCCAATTTCTATGTAAAAATTATGTCATTCCTCATCAAAAAATTCTTAAAAATATTGTCCATTACATTTTTACAGCGGAAAGGAGAAATTTTTAAAAATTTTCAGAGGACAAGTGGCGTAAGTCCATTCATTTTATATCTCCCTTAATAATGAAGATAATCGCTAATGGGTAGTTTTGTCCAACTTCTATGTAAAAATGCTGTTATTCCTTATCAAAAAATTCTTAAAAATATTGTCCATTACATTTTACAGCGGAATGGAGAAATTTTAAAAAATTTTCAGAGGATAAGTGGCGTAAGTCCATTCATTTTATATCTCCCTTAATAATGGAGATAATCGCTAAGGGGTGGTTTTGTCCGACTTGTAGGTAAAAATGCTGCCACTTCACATCAAAAAATTCTTAAAAATATTGTCCATTACATTTTTACAGCGGAAAGGAGGAATTTTACAAAATTTTCAGAGGAAAAGTGGCGTAAGTCCATTCATTTTATATCTCCCTTAATAATGGAGATAATCGCTAAGGGGTGGTTTTGTCCAACTTCTAGGTAAAAATGCGGCCATTCCTTATCAAAAAATTCTTGAAAAATATCTTCTATTAGATTTCAAAGCGGAAAAAAGAAATTAAAAAAATTTTCAGTGGCGCAAGTCCACATGTTTCTACTAATATGCAATATTCTGCATCATTTTTGTGTACTATTTAGTTTATTTTGTACGATATGGATAGATACATTTATGCTCTTGACCTAGCTTATAAGCAAAACTGAGTTCTTTATACTTGGAATTTATTATAAGAATTTTTCTAAATGTTCAATTTTCTCAAAACTACCAAAAATGGGCTTACGCCACTTGTGCTCTGAACAGCTCATTTGTGATCAAACATTTAATAACACGCATAACCAGTGATGTTCCTCGACGCGTCGTCTTTAATTGTCGACATTTTGGTGTCGACAATGCAGAATGTGTCGACAATGTAGACAATGTCAAGAATTGTGTAAACAATGTCAACAAAATGCAACACTGCGAAAATGCAAGTTCCATTTAGATTATGCTGATTCTTAAAACCTTTTGAAAAGTCGTTTAATTAACACAAAGTAACAAATTTTACAACTAAACAAACAAAAGCCATGCCCAGAAGGCGTAAAAATAAGGAATACTTCGAACTTGGACTCAATTTAATTAAATATTACAATAAACATGCAGCCTTTTACATTAATTATCTACACGTCGTTAAAAGCAATTGTCTACACGACATTCTCGACACCGTCGACAATAGTATTGTCGACATCATGTTCTCTACGCCGCACATCACTGCGCATAACACAATTGATCAATAGAAGCTAGGTCAAAGTCCTTCCAAGGGCTAAAATGGGCAGTTTATTTATTTATTTATTTAAATTAAATAAAATAGTTAATCGATTGTATATAATTATCTTAGTGGCTTTATATTACTATAGAACACAACTAGAAGGAGGTATTTTATAGAGAGAGAGAGAGAGAGAGAGAGAGAAAGAAAGCTAGGATTTGAGCACAGATAAGATGAGAAAACTAGTATAGAAAAAGAAACATTGTTTTATTGGTTTAAAGCAGTGTCGGGCAGCTTTGCACACCTATACTTTCTCATCTTGAGTGTGTATTAATGAGCGCTTTAAAGCTCACACTGAAAATAAAGTAGTGCTAAAGCGCTTTTTGCAGAAATCTTAATAGGCATTATGGGATATTTTTTTGCTCGGATTTGTATTGCGAAATTAATTAAATAAGTAGTGGACAGAATGTCAAATGGAAAAAGACCGACAGACGGATAATGTGAAACACAGATAAGCAAACGGAAATGTAAAAAGAGCATACTTATTGTAAAAAACAAATATGTTTTTATATTGTGCTTATGTTGCTTATTGTGTTTTGTCAAGGCCAAACTGACAGCGCAAGATGCTTTCATTATACGTACTTGGAACTGATCACTATATAATATTATATGTGGACATGCCGCTTTCAAATAATTAATTAATTTCTCCATCGCATGCCCCACAATTACCTTATATTGGCTATGCAAATTATCGTAATGCCTTGTAATGCATAATTTTTTTAATTTTAACTATAATGCCATGTCGTTATTTTCTAAAAATAAAAAATTTTTCATACATACTTCCAAAAATGTTGCATACATAAAATTTTATACAGTGTAATCTTACGTTATATCTGTGTCGATGAGCAATAACAGCTTAAGTCTTTTTTCAAAGTTTCCAGAAATCTTGCTTCAAAGTTTTCAATCGCCATATAAGTTATATGAAAGGGTCTTTTGTTGTTGCGTCATATCTTTGACTAAGATCATGCTAGAAGTTCGAAATTTTGTGTGTTTGTAATGATATATACGTGGAACACAACTATATCAATAACTCAGTTCTGTCTTAAGTTGACTTAAGCTATTATTGCTTATCGACACAAATATAATATAATATATTCAAGGAACAAGCAAGCGCAGATCTTATCTGCTTGACATTCGCTTGAACACTGAAGTTTTAATCGTTCTGTAGGTGAGATGAATACATATTTTACTGCACAAACACAATCTCAAGTGTGCAAAGCTGCCCGACACTGGTTTAAAGTATTGAAATAATTATTAATATAATGTTTAAAACTGGTTCGTGAAGTGATTTGTTTTAGAGAATTAGGTAATGCATTCCAAAGTCTAATGGCGCTGATGAAGAAGTATCTGCTACTATTGAGGTAGTTATACCAAGGAACAATAAGATTAGGGGAATGAAAATATTATAGAAACAGTGTAAATAAAACTAAAAAATGCCGAGGAAGTGTTCAATTTGCAAAAAAGCAAAAAAACAAGTTTAACCAAAAAGCAACTGCAAAACATGAACATAAAGAAACTCGAGATGAACAGCTGATTTTGACAACTAGCTCGCTTTAATCTAACTAGTTTGCTTTCTACTTCATTCCTCTCTGAGTTGGCCCTACCTGGTTATTCTGCCATGCTCGCTGTCTATATTGATGACGAGAGTTACTCGGAAAGTCACGATGACGCAAACCAAAGATTTACCCTCTACCAAAATCGTTCAACGCGCCTAAACAAGTTTTCACTTCAAAAATAAAATTATTGTTTCAATAATACTCTGGATCCTATAAATAAATTCATAATATAGTTGTTGCAATCATTCTATTTTCGAACCAATAAGAGAATAATGATTGTTTCAATAATAGCTGCGTTCCTTTCGCCTTAATATAATCGCGATAACAAATTTTCTCAAAGGAACGGCATGAAAATAGACTCGTAGAGGGCACTACCGTTGCAGTCAAAATTAAATTCAAACAAGCAATCATGAACCAATAACTATTGGGTGTCATGAGAATGTGTGTCGTTCAAAACTGTTGTGTAAAAAAATTGTAGCGATATCTTAGTGAACGATGTTTTTCTCTGAATGGTCTTACTCTAAACGTCAGAAAAATTGTAAATTATTTAATTTAATTATTATTACTATTAATTATATTATTACTATTAATTATATAAATAATTTAAGTGCAATTGTGTGTGCTGAATGCGTCTAATGTGTGTGACACACGCGGTTTGTTTTGTTTTCTTTTGTTTAACATTCGATGGTCGCAGCTCGTGAGAAAATAGGTAGCCGTCATGGCTACCTAATAGTCATTGTAACAAACAAACAATTAATTCAAAAAATCAAATGTTAGCTCATAAAAATATACAGGTGCGGCATCTGTGTTTCAAATTTTTTATACCAAAAATAATCCTATTTGTTATAGGATTAATATTTTTGTTTTTGCTTTGCATGTAAAAAAAATAATCTGGATTATTTTGAAGCGGATGGAACGCAGCTAATATTTTGGTTCCCACAAAAAAGTTCCTTTTCTAAATATAGTTGTTGTAATTATTTTATCATGATCAAAGAAAATATTATATGTTTAAGAAAATGTTAGCAACATCATAATCCGAATCATGATTCTACTATGATCCTCTTAAAACATGGTTGTTGCAATTATGTTTTTTTCTCTGCGTGTATGGATTCGGGTTAAAAAATTATTACAATTCAAATCTTGTAACAATTTGAAATATTGTAACAATTTGTCTGAAATGTTTTGTTAAATAAATTTCATATACATATTCAAGTCATGAATAAGGTGAATGTGTATATTTTTCTTATTTTAAACTAGACTAATTTAAAAGCAATAAACAAATATATCAACAAAATTCATATTAATTATTAATTTAAAGTTTTTCATTGTCTGATTTGGCCAGGGGGAAAACGGTTGTAGTAGGGGCATTCCCCCCCTTTCCCCACCCTGGCTACAGGCCTGGCCAGTGGCCAGCGGTTTGTTGAGCGCTTGCATGTATACGTACCAAGCATCTAGTCCATTGTATAAACGCCTGATTTGTTGGCGTTGTAGTCCAAAATAGCAAACGGTTTATGATTCTTAGATTGCATGTCCACACCACAAGTATAATGTTGTGTGGACAGCAAAATGACCGCTTTGTTTTTCTTGGGCACATATGAACACAGCGCTACATCGCCTTCGTTGAAGCCGAACAATGTTATGTTGACAGGACGCATACGATTTTTTTGGAACTCCTGTGGCACAAATGTCTTATTCGAGCGCACTGTTACAACAAATGCAGTTTTCTTCCTGATCAAAGTACGCACCAATTCCAAGGTGGAGAAGGAATTGTCAGCATAAATTGTGCGGCCTGCATTCAAATAACTCTGCGCAAGTTGAAGTACAACATTCTGCCCTTGATTGACCTGTCGTGTTTAATCAGGCCAATTAATCAGAGTAAATTATTCCTTTGACAGGATAAAATGATTTCGAGTCGCACAACCATCATACCTTTATACCATACTTGGCAGGCTTCGACGGAATGTATTGTGTGAAGCGGGTGCGACCTCTGTATGGGAATAACTGCTCATCAACGGTCAGTGCATCATGCGGAGTGTAAGCTGCTGCCAAGTTAGACTTGTAACATTTGCCAAACATCATCAATAGCTGCAGTTTTGCTTCTGGTTAATCGCTGCTTTCGCGTATTTCCATTGTCGAATCTAAGACATTGTAGCATGCATCTGAAGCGATCATACGATAATGCAGCTTTGTATATTGGACTGCGCGTTGTGCCCTATAGCTCTGAAGCAGGTTCACTATTCGATTTGGTGAGTGCAGCATACAAAATAATAGCCAAAAAGGCATCGATTTCCTTTAAAGTGATAGTTTTCCATTCTTTTGTGTTCGTTGAATTTGCCAAATTCCATGCAGCTGTCACTTCACGGCCTTTTCGATTTGTTTCACGTATTATGATGTACGCCATGTCTTCGTTGAATATCGAGCGGAAAATGGTAACGGGATCATGTGTGGTTCCTACTGGTCCCGGTTTCCTCCTTGTAAAGTCGACCTTGTTATGAGCATGAGTGCGGGAAGTCGGTGGTGCATTTTTACTCCATTTGGTGCCATCTTTGGAAATGAAGTAATTGTCACTTGTTTGCGGAGCATCAGTTTCTTTCTCTTCATCATCGTCGTCATTACTAATATCTTCATTGATCTCTACATCTGCTTCACTTTCGGCATCAGAATTATCAACATGAAAACATTGGAGGTGGCTTAGTAATGGTCTGGGGTGCATTCGATAAAAGTGGTGCGCTCGAATTACAATTCACGAGCTCAAGATTTAATAGTGGAACGTACATTTATGTAGAAAAACCAGTAGAAAAACCTAAAACTTTTATGCTGGACAATGTACGTATTCGTATTTATTCTTTGGTTATCATATGATGATGTATGGAATGGAATACTTCATCTAAAACAGTCGTCTCAAACTGATATCGATGGCATTTCTCCTCTTTTTATTAAGAATTGTGCTGCTTCCCTACTGTATCCGATTAAGGTAATTTTTAATAAATCTCTTGCTTCAGGAGTTTTTCTAGATGACTGGAAAATTGCTTCAATTGAACCTATTTTTAAAAGTGGTAATAAAAGTAATGTTTTGAATTATAGACCAATCTCTAAATTATCGATTATTTCTAAATTATTTGAGGGTATTGTTAAAAACAAAATGTACTTCGCCATCAAGAATTTAATATGTCCTCAATAGCATGGTTTTGTTGCAGGTCGATCAACAGTAACAAATCTAATGATATTTACAGAAGACTGTATCTCTGCATTTCAAAGTGGGAATCAAGTTGACACGATTTATACTGATTTCTCAAAAGCGTTCGACAAAGTGTCTCATAGAATTCTACTTTCAAAATTGGCTCATATCGGTTTACACTCTAAATTTTTAGCCTGGTTATAGTCTTATTTAACTAATAGACTTTCTCATGTTGTAGTTGAAAATATTCAATATTTCGCTTTTATAGCAACATCTGGTGTTCCTCAAGGCAGCATTTAAGGTCCACTGCTTTTCTTGGTATTTATAAATGACATTAGCAGATGTTTCAACTATTCCAAATATTTTTTATACGCGGATGACTTAAAAGTCTATTCTGTCATCTGTAACTCTCAAGATGAAATAAACTTACAATCTGATATTAATAACCTTCTGGATTGGTGTTATAATAATAAGCATTTTCTAAATATATTTATAAATGTTGATATATATCAACAAGTGCTTCTATATTAAATTTGCGAAAACTCTTAATGTGTCTTATTATTTATATAACATTGAGTGAGGGCTCTATATTAAAAAAAGTTGATGAAATTACTGATCTTGGTGTAATATTTGATTCTAAATTCACTTTTGTCAGCCATTTTAACTATATTATATCTAAATCTTACTCTGTGTTAGCTTTTGTAATGCGTAATAGTTCTGATTTCTCTGTTCCATTTACTCTGAATTTATTATATTCTTCTTTTGTTCGTTCAAAATTAGAGTATGCTATTGTTATCTGGAGACCTTCTTATTCAACACATATACATCGCTTGGAGCGCATTCAAAAGATATTTACTCGCTTTGAAGCTCTTCAATAAAATAAATCTGTGTGATGCTTATCACTCGTACTTTGATCGTTGTAAACTTTTAAATCTAAAAACGCGGTAGATCAATGTAGAGGTACCATATTGTCATTATTATTCATATATGATATTGATAGTGGTTTAATAGATTCTCCTGCACTTTTGCAGTTAATACATTGCAATGTACCTATCAGAAATTTGAGAAATTTTGTACCGTTTCTTATAAGTATCAAAAAAACTAATTATGCATTAAATGCCCCCATTTCGAGAGCTCTCACTGACATAAACTTAATCCCAAATTCTTTTGCGTTAGATTTTTATTTTCCTAAATATATCATTAAAAAGTATTTTAACAACATTTACTATTAGATTTAGTATATTTTTAAGTTATAAATTGTCAGTATGGAATTAGTTATTCTTTGACTTAAATAAATAAATAAATAAATATTAGTCGCCAGACTATGGCCTTTTTGCAAGACTTCTCCATTGAGAACTGGTCTGCATGATAGCCGGACTTAAACCTGATAGAAAATGTTTGTGGAGTCTCGTCACGGAGAGTATATGCTGAGAATAAGAAAGTTGAAAATGTTTTCGATCTTAAAAGGGTAGCTTTAACTGAATAGAACAAACTCGAATCAAACTTGTTCAATACCCTAATAAATACAATGAAAAAACCCATTTTCTATGTTGGAAAAAACCAAGGTGGCTATATTGGATACTAAATTTCACTATGTTAACGAATATTTTTTTATAACTATATATAATTTTTAGTTATTTTTTTTGTTTTTGCTGTACTTTATTTGTCTGTAAGTAAGCTTTAATGTTTGAAAACAATAAGAAACTGAAATATTTTGTTACACAATTTTTTTTTGATTAAAAAACTAATTGTTATCGAACATGATATAAAACAACACCTGCCGATTTATTTCGCAATGACTCCTGTCCTGAATACTATCAACAATATTTTCTTCATCCTTATCAATGCTCGTTTTTTTTCAGCACAGAAATGATTCTTTGGCAAAGTTTTATTTTGTTTAACACTAATTAAATATGTTTCTTCAATTATAAAAGTGTCGAAGTGTTGTATTAAAAATATATGCCTTCTAATAATCTAATTTACGATGTAGAAAAGATCATATTTAAGTGGAAAAGGTAGCAGCTTAGAACAAAAAAATCAATCAATTACCTAAACTTAGCACATTTTTCACGGTTGAAAATCCTGATGCGAGATTTCTGACATTTTTACCTATGAAAGCACATAAGGCTCAATATTTTGCAGATATCATTTTACACTTTTTTTGAATGCCTTTACTAAGGGAGAAAGTATGTAGTGGGTACAGAGACGACTATGTAAAGTCTACGTACTACATCTTGCATCGGAACGCAACTAAAACTATATGTACTGGGTAAAGTAAGCATGTGCTGGTTACATATTAATTTTTTTAGTTAGTATAATGAATGAAAAATATATCCATTATATCGAATTATGTGTTAAATACATTTCTGATTTTAATCAATAATTCTAGTAATGTTTTTTAATAAATATACTCAATACATAAAATAAAGACTCAGTAAACGTCTCGATTATGCGATTAAAGTGAGAATTGTATTCAATACATAAAGTATGAACTCCGTACACTTCTCGCTTATGCGATTAAAAAAGGACATGTATTCAGTACATACATTTTATGATAATATATGAACTCAATACATTCTCTCTTTTACGTCGACTTACAATTTTGGCGTTTTATGTCATTCGTTTCTTGGTGTGCAAAAAAGCAACATATGTGTGAGTGACACATATAAATATAAGCGAAATTAAATACGTTTTAAATTGTTATAAATTAAGTGTAGTTAAGTGATGTAAGATAAACCAATCAGCAAGTACAATTACGAATTGTAAGTCCTAGTAAATCAAGTGCAAGTTTTTTCAGTTCATGCTTGTTCATGTTCCTGAACATTTCAAACTTTTCATTTATAACTTTTGTGCGCTTAGCCATCGATATATATCTGTGCTCACATGCAATAATCGCGTAAAGTCGGTTAAAGACAGAACTGAGTTATTGACTGAGAGCTGACCAAAAAACCAAACAACCATTCATGGAACATATATGGATATTAAAAACTAGCAAGATTTCTCGAAACATTGATATCCGTCTTAAGCTGTTATCGTTTGTCGACACAGAAATATAATTTAAAGTAACGAATTTCAAAGATATTACCCATCCATGTTTTCATAGGTACCATTTTGTTTTTATATTGACACATATTGTTTTAAAGTGTTCCATGTGCAAAATATAAAATATCCGGACGACTGCCGAAACATCTGGACTGCCGAAACATCTGGTTCATTGAGATGTGGTTTTGAAAGCCACTCTTTGTTGTCACCAATAGTAGACGAAACAAAATGGTCAATGTAACTACTAACAATTTTATTGCAACTCTACTGTAAATTATACCAAAATTTACATAGCGTGTTTTTTATTTTTATTTACGTATATGGGGTCATTCTTTTACAAACCGACCGAACACCATTCTGACCGCCACATTTTTGATTTGCATGAATTTTTTACGGGTTCTTTATCGAAAAAAAGAGACACGTGTTCGAGAATTTTTTTTTTTTGAAAATAGAAGGCGTTAAAAGTTTGAGATTTTCGTGATTTTTTAATAATTTTGAAAAATTCATAACTTCGGTTCTGATAAAGCTAAAGACAACTTTTTTGTTTCATTTTGAAGATAAAAAAATTAATTTTATTAAAAAAAACCTTTTAAAAAATAGATTTTTTATCGATGGAGAAATGATTATTACTGTTGCAAAAAAATAAAATAAACTCTCGCGGTATCTGACGTCGGCGCGCCAGTTGCAAAGTACACCTCATATTCTCGCCTCATATCATTGTTGTCTGTATTTTAATATAATATAAATTATGTAGGGTCAAGGGCTTCCAATTTCGGTACTCAAAAGCAATTTCGGAATTACTAATTAAGAATCCGGGGATCCCGAAATTAGTACCGGGATTTGAAAAACAGATATAAAGTTATTTATTTAACAAAAAAAAAAAATCGTGTGCAAGGTATGAAAGCTAGGATATTTTTTTAATAAAAAATTGTCCAAAGGAATTAAAAAAACAGTTTACTTCCATTTTTTATAAAAAGTTAATTTATTTTATTTCTTTATATATATAAAGGACGCAAATATATAATTTTGATATATATCTATTTTATATTTCATAAAATTCATATTTTCTGGCATAATAATACTAGCACAAGAACGGTAAATTTTTTGAGATCACTGAAGTGATCTGAAAGGTGAATTCTTTGGTAGCAAAATTCCCAGGCGAAGAGAAATACCTCTCGAACTCAACACTAGTTGGTGGAATTTTTATCAATCATATCAAATGCTTTTTGAAGCAGATTACTGCTAGTGCCACCATTTAAATATATTTTTATTACATTTTTGAACATATGGGGTAAATTAGTTTTTTTTTAAGTTTTTACTCGAATGTCAAATTAAAGTGTTGCATTTTTTCAATTTGAGAGCAATCCCGGGATCCCGAAAATTCTGAGATTTTCGGCCTTATAATCCTGGGATTGTCGGGACTGGAAAAAGTCCGAGATCCCGGATTGGAAACCTTTTTAGTGTGTAAAAATTATGTACAATGAAGGTATAATTTAATTATTATTTAATTAGATAATATTGCTATTTAATAAATCCATCTATTCTTTACTTCAGCTGTTGCAGCAGTTGCGCCCTGTCTCTCACCAATCCATTACACTAATCTCACCATCAGTAACACGCCGACAAAACACATAAAACCATGCCTGCAAATTAGTCTAAAAGATCTCGAGGCAAAAGTATTCGTTATGATGCTTGTTTCAATCCTTTCAATTTAACAAAACATTCAAGAAAAGAGAACTAAAATTGCGAAAAGTTACTGAAAGTCAATTACATGCAATGAAAATACCGGTAGTTAATGAGTTATTGTAAAAAATCTGTGATTTCTGCCGCTAAAAAGCTATAATGCTTTAAGATACTTTAAAATACATTTGAATGATTACAATCTCACTTCAAGAGTTAGAAGCAAAGCAATTCTCTTTGAATGAAAAAAAAAAATATTATAAAAATTAGTAAGTAAAGACTGATGTTATATTGAGACAAAAAAATTTACGTGTAGAATACTAATGAATTAAAATCGTAATATATCACTTTATTTGCTGAAATAATGTAATTGTTTATTAAAGTTTGACCCAATTTTCTATAAAGCCTCATTTATTAATAAATAATATTGTTCAATTAAAAATATAAAACATACTACATACATATATATACTATTGGTCATATAATACAGACAACAATGATATGAGACGAGAATTTGAGGTGTACTTTGCAACTGGCGCACCGACGTCAGGTACAGCGCGAGTATATTTATTTTTTTTGCAATAGTAATAAACCTTTTTCCATCGATAAAAATATCGCTTTTTTTAACGATGGTTATGTTTAAAACATGCTAAATGGTGGGTAAGATTGGTTAAAATTTATTTAAAAATTGAAATTGCGTATAACGATATAAAATTTTTCATAAATTTTTAATCTATTTTTTCTCAAAATTTACTTTGTTATCTTCAAAACGAAATAAAAAAATTGTCGCTAGCTTAAACATAACCGAAGTTATGAATATTTGAAAATTAGTCTCCAAGGCAAAAATAAAGAAAATCTCAAACTTTTAACGCCCTCTATTTTCAAAAAAAAAAAATCCTCGAACACATGTCTCTTTTTTTATATAGAACCCGTAAAAAAAACTTCATGCAAATCAAAAATGGGTCGGTCATTTTTTGTTCAAATCTGTACGGTTTGTTAAAGAATGACCCAGGTACGAAATAACGATAAACAAAATAAATGGTTTTTTAGCATGAATTTTTGGGTCTCCTAGACCCACTACGCTCATAAAGAATAAAGGATTTCATGAAAAGTTCTCTTAAAAAGACATGTTTAAAATTTGGCTAAAATGCATCAAATGGTTCCAGAGTTACAATCAATTATTTAAAGCAATATGCGATGTCCAACCCTTTGTATGGGCCGTATGTGGCGGCCGTAAACAGAGCATAAAAATACGAGGTACAAAAAACACGTCCAAGGGCTACTTTAGTTTACGCGTGTTTGCGTATTTTCGTTTGCATGCAAAACAAAAACAAAGCAAAATATTGGCGTACAAATAACAAATCGTACAAATAGCAGACCAGCGTATTCAAACTGTGAATAACCTTTATGTGTTGCGTAATCACCATTTATTTGGCTGTGTGCTAGCTGCTTATCTGCGTTGCATGCACTGCTGTGCCATGGGCGTACCGAGAAAATTTTATTGGGGGGTAGCAATGTATTTCTGCCGGCTGGATGGCCTTAAGTCCCGAATTTTTTTTAAATGCAACATAGCTGAATTAAATAAAGTTACTTATCCGTTCGATCAATATAAATAAATCTTAAGGGGTCTTTTCATTTGAACGGCTAAGAAAAATACTTTGTAATTTTTTTATAAAAAACTTTTTTTAATGATGAAAAAAAAATTGTGTACATCAAAACACTTATAATTAGTATGGTTTGAATATTTTGTTTTTTTGTTTTTTCTTTTATCTGCTCTTTTAAGCATTTCGCAATTTGGACATAATTTTTCGAATTCAAAAAGGTGACAACGATTTCTCAGCTTTTACAACAGGTAACTGAAATTTTTTTTAGTTCATTTAAACGATTATACTTGAAACTATAAGATTACGTATAATCAGCCAACTAAACCTCGTACCTATTTTTGGCGCCACAAAACATAAATTGAAAAATTATCCTATTTTTTACATATCTAACGCTCTAAAAATTCTAGTTTTAGGTTTTAATAGATGATTGATGGTAACTATCTTAGCGATTTTACAATAATAAATATAATGCAAAACAGTTTCAGCTCAAACGGACTTTTTCGTTAATCTTTGGTACCGTTTTAAGAAGTCCGGAAATTTGTACACGTATTCTACCCACACATAGTAACACTTTCATATAAACCAAAAAATTGAATTTTTTTCAAGTGAAGAAGATCCCTTAAAGGCAGTTTTCATATCGTCATATCTATCAAAGAAAAAATATAAAAGAATTTAAATTTTTTAATGCTGGTTCGATAATGCAGCATTAAAAAATTTATTTTCGTTTTGTTTTAATAATTCATAGTGTATGTGTTTTTATTATATGCGTTAAAAAATAAACAGAGATATCAATTTTATTAACACTTTATCTTTTAGTTTTTTAAATTCATTAAAAAAATAATGTTTTAAATTTAAAATAAAAACTTAATTTTTAAGTATAACAATTATATATAATTCTTCTTGTTTTTTTAATTCCGCTTTCAATCGAAGTGAATCCAACAAACAATTTTTTGGTAACACATTTTTCATAAAAACAAGTTCACAGAAATGAGCCGGTTTGATAGCGAATATGCAGCATTTCGAGTCCACTTGTCAAATTTTTCAGAGCTTTAGGAAATTTCGTTTGGAACATCAACCATGACATAAAGTGATGCCCATATAGATTGCAATGCTTCAGCACGCGCTGTCCATCTTGTTTTTGACAAGTTACACTACTTTAACTCATTGTTCAATGTCCGAAAGTTTGCTTATTAAAGGTGAATATCTTTTTGTACTGGATGAAAAAAAGACATAAAGCTCTTGAACTATTGAAAACACATCAACAATAATATGACTAGATTCACCATGTGCTTAGTATGGAATATATGGTATGTTTCGATCAAGTAGCTCAGAAAGTTTTTGTTGGGCTCCATTTAGAACACCTGACATACTACCTCACAGAGTAGTAATGTAGGTAAAAGTTTTAGAAAGTATATCACATACACTTATCGGTGTAGAAGTCATTACTTTAAAAAAGACGACTAGATAACAAAATCGGTAAGTCACACAGAGAGCAATTGAAATGAAAAGAGCACCAGGAAGAAAAGTAATCAAATTAAATTAATTTTGAATGCAGATTTAAGAATGGTGTTCTTTTTGCCATTATCTCGGTTTTAAAAGTTAAAACGGACCTTTTTTCAATAGTTTGACTGAATCCTTTAAATTCATTATTTATTTATTTATTATAATTGCATTTAAATTAAAATGTTAAGTCTATGAAATTATTGATTTACATCAGAGTTCTTGAGCTAAGAAAATTTCTTTAAATATTGGGGTTTTTTTTTTATTGCAAATGTTGGGTATTTCTGGATAAACATTTCAATCTCAGAAAGTTCTATAAAAATGTATTAATTAGGTTTTAAAAAAAGGAATATGTGTGACTGAGTAAACCTTTGCTCGTTTGGGCTTGTTTTATTATTATTCCACTTATTTTTTCAACTTTTTGCCAAGTTTTTTGTATCGTTGACTGTTATCATTAAGCTGTATCTAAAAACTTAAGCATTAATAATTTTTTAATGGTTTTCAAGTTTTTTCTCAGACTTAAACATAGTACCCCAACAAACATTTCGGCTTCCAGAAGACTTTAGCGAGGGCATTTCTCCTCCCTCTTTTTCAGCAACGCGAAGCTTTCTGGAAGGTATTTTGGCGCACTTATGCAGGTTTAATGCTATCGCAACAGGCCTCTATATTGTTTCTTTGTAAAAGCACGTCACAAGCAACTTAACGAAGGACGTCTAAAGTAACTTATCGAGGCTGGGCAGAAGCACGTCAAAAGCAACTTATCGGGGCTCGTCAGAAGCACGTCAAAAGCAACTGATCGAACTTTGTCAGAAGCACGTCAGAAGCAATTTACCGAAACTTAGCGAAGCACTCCAGAAGCAACTTATCGAAGCTAGCTATGCTTCGCTTACTCTTCGCCAAGACACCTTAACGAGGTCGAAAAAATAACAAAGGGTAGAAGTTGTAACAACTATATTTTTGCTTTATTTTTTTTATTTAAAATTGCAAAATATAAAATACAAAAATAAAAAACAACAAAAATAGTCATAGTATTTTACATATTTTTTATTAATTTTTTATTTAATTTATTAGCACATTTATTTAACGTATGCATGCTATAACTATTCACTATAATATAACAAAAAATTGCGGCGCTGATTTTAACAGCGTAGTCCCTCGATAATACTTGTTTTTGCAAGCAGACGCTGTCGTACTCCTTTTATGCGTCATACAGCCTCTACAACACTTGCTGTTACAAGTGAGTTATGAGTTTCACAAAAAAAGCTTCGATAAGACTTGTTGTTACAAGTTTAAATTGGTTAGCCAGATATCCTCGATAAAGTGCTTCGCAAAGGTTTCCTCGAAGCAACAAACATAAGTTCACTGCACGAAAATGTGTTATCCTCGATGAAATGCTTCGCAGGGGTTTCATCGAAAAAACTGAAATGAGTCAATGCTCCGATATTTGAAACCTGCATTCACAAAAAGCCATGGAAACCTTATCGAGGAATAAAGTGTTTAACCTCCATGCACAAGTGCACTAGAAGCGATTAAGAGGTTAAACCTCTTTAAATTTAAAAAATTAGCCTCTGGAAGCTCAAATGTTTGTTGGGACTCTGATTTTATTTTTTAAATCTTAAATAAAAATTGCCTTTTCATTAATATTTTTGGGGTCAAACAAAAATATCATTTTCGGTTTTTATTTTTGGTCAAGGACATGGTTGCCCAATTGGACTAAAAATGGTCCATTTTTGACATTTGGGCAACTCTTCTCTCTTACATTACTATGCATTACTATTTCCAAAATTATTACAAAATGTATACTACTTTTCTGAACTTTTTCTGCATTTTGTCACAAAGGAACACTGGATTCGCTTACGAGAACTCAACACTGATACGACTTAAAATGAGTTGGCCGACTGAAGTTTGTTTAAGGTACGACTGAAAGTGAGTTGTCCTAATGAAGTTTGCTTAAGACACGACTTAAAATGAGTTCACCGACTGAATTTCGTTTAAGGTACGACTGAAAGTAAGTCAGCCGAGTGAAGTTCGTTTAAGGTACGACTAAAAGTGAATTAGCCGACTGAAGATAGTTTTGGGCTGATTTTCTTCCAATTTTAGTCAATACTATCACAAAATGTATAATTGTGGTAGTAAAATCTCGAGGAAAGTCACCACTTCGGCGATATTTCATATGTTAACTCACCACACCGCTGAAATTTTTGTGGTTCAGAAATTCTCATCAGAGGTGTGTGCCAATTGGAAACTTTTCACTCGTGGTAGAATAGAAAATTCCAAGTTGAAGAAAACTTATATCTGTTAAAATGCAATTGTCATTTTTGCTGTGCCAAATGAAGCATGAAAAGTTTATTCAGAAACTTTGACGTCTTCTTAGCGAATAAGCCCTCAGTTGCCTAAATATCATACTTTTTCATAAAACGAGATTCCTTAAGACCCATTTGACTAATACGTTTTCTTCTACTTATTTTGTTATTAAAAATTATATTATGAGTTTTAAAAAATGTGACTGGCGTAAAATAACATTATAATTACCAAATTGTGTAAACATTATTAAATTGCAAAAAAAAAATAATTTTTATTCATGATCGATTGTAATACGAAAGAAAATATTGACTCATACTCAGTCGATCAATCAGCCAACCATAAAACATCCTTGAACGCGAATTAACCCTTTATCAGCCATATTTTTTAATATTCAAAAGGTGTATTTAAGGCATTTGTGGGTCAAGTTTTGTAAAAAAAGAACCTATGTTGGACTTTTTTTTTAACAGTTTTTAATAAGAAGGTTAACATCAGTGCTGCCGCGACGATTTTGAAAAAAGTATCCGTGAAAAGATCAAAAAAGTATCCAAAAGTATCCTTTCTTGAAAAAAAGTATCCACAAAAGTATTTAAACGGATGACGCCCTGGTAGGGAATCTGTTCCAATGCAACTAGAGATTTCATTTTGGTGTCAAAAAATTCTTAAAAATACCCACTTTTCGGCTATATAGGTGTCACATGTGCAGAAAACTACTGGAAAGCATAAGAGTCCAGCGACGATTTTGCTATGCGGATTACAACCTGGTAGGGAATCTACTCCAATGCTGCTAGAGAGTTGATTTTGATGTCAAACATTTTTAAAAAATACCAACTTTCTCACTATATAGGTGTCATATGTGCAGAAAACTCTTAAGTGACCCAAATCGGACTTAACCTGAAATTGATGACCTAGTATCGAATCTGCTCCAATGCAGCTAGAGAGTTGATTTTGTTTTAAAAAAATTTTAAAAAATAAACACTTTCAAACTACATAGGTGTCATATGTGCAGAAAACTTTTTTGATCCTTTTAATGAGTTTTTCAAAACTAGGTTACGACCTGGTAGTCAATTTGTTCCAATGCAGCTAGAGAGTTGACTTTGGTGTCAAAAGATTCTTAAAAATATCTATTTTGCTACTGCATAGCTGTCATATTTGCAGGAAACTCCTATATATAACAATTACATATTAAATATTCGCGTTTTTGACCTCCTTTTGTTATGCAAATATTAAAGAAACCAAAAAGAATGAAATCATTATTTTGTTCTTAAAATGTTGCTTATATGTTTATTATTGATTACTGATACTTTTTTTTAAATATGCCTTATTTTATAAAATAAAGATTTTTACTTAATGCTTAATGATCATTATCTCTATTACTGAAACACCCTGTGCCGCACCAAAAAAAAATTCGTCGCTAACTCAAATCGTCGCTATCTTCACGGACGTTCGATGCAACAACACTTGACAGCTATGAGGTGAACTCACTTACACAATACATGATTTTTACCAAAGTACATAACAAATGGAAAAAATGCATGCAGTCATATGTTTTGACGTCACAAAATGTAAGTTTCCCATCTCTTTATCTATGGTACTGAGCACAGATAGCCTGATAGGAAACTTCGATTTTTCAGTCAAAAATCAGCTGATCTGAGATTGGCGTTTGTAGCAAAGAGTAGTAAAGAGTTGTCAGTTCTGCACAGTTGCGTTTGTGCAGACATTTGTAATCAGAGGATTGAGCGAAAGTGGATGTGAAGGAAAATAAAATTGAAATTTTTCGGCTGACCTTGCTCAGTTCTGCTTAGCTGACGCAGCTTTGTGGTTTCGACGCTTAGCGATGTATGAGCTGTATTAGTGCGAAGAAATAGAAAATAGAAAGCGTGTGATGAAGCGAAAAGAAAATAGTTTGCTATTGTTTCTTTTCGCTTTACTATGACTTTTTTTGTTTCCTATAAGAATTTTGCACTCATATGAATGTTTGCATTTTTTAGCTAGATTGGGTTTGGTAAATTGAATGAATTTACCAATTTCAATCTTTTTAAATGATGAGAACATTTTATGCCCCCCTTTACCTATAAATTTATTTTATTTCTTGCAGGTAAGAAATTTTTTAATTTTAAGCTTCATTTTTTACCAATTTCCAGGTACTATAAATTCAGCAAATTTTTTCATTTGAAGCTAAATTTTTACCAATTTACAGGTACTATGAATTTAGGAATTTTTTTTAATTTAAAGCAAAATTTTTTAACTAGATTGGATTTGGTAAATTAAATGAATTTACCAATTTCCAGCTATTTAAATTATGATAATATTTTTATATGACCTTTACCTATAAATTTCTTTTAGTTCTTGCAGGTACAATGTATTTAAGAAATTTTTTAATTTAAAGCTAAATTTTTTAGCTACATTGCATTTGGTAAATTAAATGAATTAACCAATTTCCCTCTTTTCAAATTATTATAAATTGATTTAAATGATTTTTAAGCTACATAGTATATACACATACATGAGATGTATATACTTTCTTTATGTAAAAATATATATACAAATTTCTGTCAATTGTTGCAGGTATTTAGAAAATTATTTTAATTTTAAACAAACTCCGAATGTTTACGAAAGTGTTTAAAATATTAAATACCATCTAAAAGTCTGAAACATTTAAATTTATGAAAGTATTTTGTTGTGTTTTCAAATCCAAAATATAAAACTAATTGTGTTTGTTTAATAATCCAAAAATAGTATTAATATTTAAAGATATTTTTTCATTTTAATTACCTTCTTTAAACAGTAATTGTTATGGTGACATAAAGTTCCTTGTTTTTTTTTTGTATTTTGGGATTTTTTAAAATTTTGTATAAAATCTATTTGCTGAAGGTATTTAAAAAGTTTTTATTTTTAGCAAACAGATTTTTTAATAAATTAATAAAATTAATCAATTAATAAAGGAAGCAACAAATTCATCTTTTATTCATTTTAAAGCAAAATAATGTCTTACATACATATGAATTTATTTTGCAGTTTTGGTTTTTGAATTGTTGGTGTTTTAAAACTTACCTCATTTTATTTTTATTATTCAATAAAAAATTAAAAAATTTTTAAACTTGCTCTTATTATTTAATATAATACGGTGCTTATTATGAAATCTTATTACATAATGTAATAATTTAAAACTAAATGAAAATCTTATAACATAATGTAGTAATTTAAACCTAAATGAAAATCTTATTACAGAATGTAATAACTTAAAACTAAATTGAAAACTTATTACATAATGTAATAAATTATCAACTAAGGCAAACACTTTGAATGGATTAAACTAACCTAAGTAATGCAATAAAGTATATTTTTGAATTGTAAAATATATGTAAATGTATATACAATTTAAAAATTGTAAATACATTTCTGTAAATATTTACTGTAAATATTGTATAAAGTTAATTTCATAGTAAATATTGTAATTCCTTTAATTTCTGCTTAAGACTTAAAATTCTTGTACTGAGAAATCATTTTTTTTTAATTGTGACGTTATTGAAAAAAACGAGAGATATGTTAACGTAGAAGTTCTATTTCATTTTGTCACAAATATATAATTTTATATATTTTGAAACATTAATAAAATGTCAAAAAATGTGCCTGGTAAACGCCCCTATTAAATATTTAATATTGGGGTCAGCTGTGTATTTTCTCAGTTGTGTACTAAAGATATATAATACTCAGCTTAAATCATGATTAGTACGGATTTTTCTTAATACTCAGTATTTTTGAAAGTTTCGAGTATTAAATTTTGTTATTGGTAAAATGACTACGTTTTGCATAACCATGATTTTTTTGCCGTATACTAGCCGCTTATATAACTTTCATTCGCTGCTGTACCCTGCGAGGCTAATTCGATCATAATATTTCGAAATCTTTCTTATGGCATCGCTTACAAACATCTTTTTTCTTTTATAAAAATGACCGTTTTCAACTTTAGGCTCGGTAGACTCATTTATAATTTTAAAAATTTTCTATCTACTATTTCAGTTTATTAAATTCTTTCCTTCTTTCAAACACAACAAATTCTTACTTGTCTTTTTTTCCCGGACTATCAAAAGCTTTTTGTATATACTGTAAATATTGTAATTACATTTTTGTAAATATTTACTGTAAATATTGTAAAAATTAAATTTTATAATGTAAATATTGTACATAAATTTTGTGGTTGCAATAACCGTTTATTAAATTGCTTTATGTAATTTACATATCTGTAAATATGTAAATACTTTAAATATTGGAAGTACATTCAATGCTTTTACTTTTCTAGTTTTAAATTGTAAATATTTACTTTATTGAATTACTTAGGTTAGTTTAATCCATTCAAAGTGTTTGCCTTAGTTGATAATTTATTACATTATATAATAAGTTTTCAATTTAGTTTTAAGTTATTACATTCTGTAATAAGATTTTCATTTAGGTTTAAATTACTACATTATGTAATAAGATTTTCATTTAGTTTTAAATTATTAAATTATGTAATAAGATTTCATTCTAGGTTTTAAGATATTATATTATATAATAAGCACCGTATTATATTAAATAATAAGAGCAAGTTTAAAAATTTTTTAATTTTTTATTGAATAATAAGAATAAAATGAGGTAAGTTTTAAAACACCAACAATTCAAAACCAAAACTGCAAAATAAATTCATATGTATGTAAGACATTATTTTGCTTTAAAATGAATAAAAGATGAATTTGTTGCTTTCTTTATTAATTGATTAATTTATTAAAAAATCTATAAATAAATTCATAATTCATAAAAGGATGAATTTATTGTTTCCTTTATTAATTGATTAATTTTATTAATTTATTAAAAAATCTGTTTGCTAAAAATAAAAACTTTTTAAATACCTTCAGCAAATAGATTTTATACAAAATTTTAAAAAAATCCCAAAATACAAAAAAAAAACAAGGAACTTTATGTCACCATAACAATTACTGTTTAAAGAAGGTAGTTAAAATGAAAAAATATCTTTAAATATTTATACTATTTTTGGATTATTAAACAAACACAATTAGTTTTATATTTTGGATTTGAAAACACAACAAAATACTTTCATAAATTTAAATGTTTCAAACTTTTGGATGGTATTTAATATTTTAAACACTTTCGTAAACATTCGGAGTTTGTTTAAAATTAAAAAAATTTTCTAAATACCTGCAACAATTGACAGAAATTTGTATATATATTTTTACATAAAGAAAGTATATACATCTCATGTATGTGTATATACTATGTAGCTTAAAAATCATTTAAATCAATTTATAATAATTTGAAAAGAGGGAAATTGGTTAATTCATTTAATTTACCAAATGCAATGTAGCTAAAAAATTTAGCTTTAAATTAAAAAATTTCTTAAATACATTGTACCTGCAAGAACTAAAAGAAATTTATAGGTAAAGGTCATATAAAAATATTATCATAATTTAAATAGCTGGAAATTGGTAAATTCATTTAATTTACCAAATCCAATCTAGTTAAAAAATTTTGCTTTAAATTAAAAAAAATTCCTAAATTCATAGTACCTGTAAATTGGTAAAAATTTAGCTTCAAATGAAAAAATTTGCTGAATTTATAGTACCTGGAAATTGGTAAAAAATGAAGCTTAAAATTAAAAAATTTCTTACCTGCAAGAAATAAAATAAATTTATAGGTAAAGGGGGGCATAAAATGTTCTCATCATTTAAAAAGATTGAAATTGGTAAATTCATTCAATTTACCAAACCCAATCTAGCTAAAAAATGCAAACATTCATATGAGTGCAAAATTCTTATAGGAAACAAAAAAAGTCATAGTAAAGCGAAAAGAAACAATAGCAAACTATTTTCTTTTCGCTTCATCACACGCTTTCTATTCTCTATTTCTTCGCACTAATACAGCTCATACATCGCCAAGCGTCGCAACCACAAAGCTGCGTCAGCTAAGCAGAACTGAGCAAAGTCAGCCGAAAAATTTCAATTTTATTTTCCTTCACATCCACTTTCGCTCAATCCTCACTGATTACAAATGTCTGCACAAACGCAACTGTGCAGAACTGACAACTCTTTACTACTCTTTGATCCAACTCGAAAAATAATGCTCACTGAGGTTGGTGTCTCAGACAAATTTTTTTTTGACTAAGCTGCTTACTGGCTGCAATAAAATAATAGTAAAAATAATGTTTGCAAAGGAGTATTAAATAAATTTACCTTCTTCTCGTTCCAATAAATTGCTTCTTACTTTCTTTTATTTTAATTATAAAAACTAAAATGTATGCAATTTTCATTTCTGTGTAGAAATCGTATTGCAAAAACAGCATTGATATTATGACGTACATGCGCAGAAAGTCAATTTTGTTGTACTCTTTTTCTTGTATTTGGTGCAATATTTGTATTCTATCATTCTTGGCCACGCTCATGGTAGAAGAATACAGGTAGATGCACCAGATGAGAGCATACTGCCGGAAATGTCAAAACGAAGCAAACATTTTTATTTATTTTCTTTTGTTTCCATTCGTCACAGCTGCAGCTACCTCTTTCCTTATACCAAGGCCACGCTAAAAAAATTTTCTCGATTTTTCTAGATCTTCTGCTTCTCTTTGCTTTTTTCTTCTTTTATTGTTAGGTTTTCTATTGTTAGCTTTTTTATTGCTATTTGCTTCAGTATTGATGCTTTTTCACAGATTAGCATTAAACTGCAATTGCCACACTTTTATATTGAATTTGTTCACGTTTCACACTTTAAATTGTTTTATAATAGGGGTATTCACGGGTTGATGCGAAATGCAAGATTGCAAACTTTCGCATCACTCCAACAACAAACACATTTGAAGCATTTTTGCAACTCTTCTTGAATTACGCACTGCCCAAACCTATTGCGAGAACGCACAAGCAGTGATTCTAAACAGCTGATTTATGTTTTGGTTGTTCTCAAGCATAGTTACCACCTGGGTAAAACTTTAAAAAGCTTAAGTTTGTAAGTTGATTCTAACAAGTTTTTGTGATTTTGAAATGAGGTGGCAATATATTTACTGTTCATTCGACATATAATTTTGATTGCATAATTAAGTTGCAATATTGATGATCACGCGTTAGTGCGCAAAATATTTTGCATTTTCACACTCTTGCAATTCGCAACAACCCGTGAATACCCCTAATGTTTGGCTCTGTTCATCCCGGTTGAGACCCCAAAATTCTGTGGGATTAAAACACACTTTAGGGTTTAACTTAATAGAAACAAAGTTGATTTAACCACTCTTTAATTCATTAAACACAGTTTTTATATTATTTTATAGTTTTAACAATAAATAAGGCTTTTATTTAAACAAGTTGTGTGTCATTTGTCATTTTGCGTCCAGTTAATTTCGCGGCTAATCAGCAACTGTCCTTTTCCGTGTCTCTGTTTTTTAATTTTCGCTCTTTTTCTTTGTCCGTCTATTCAGTAGTTGATCAGTGTTGTCAACTGTGTACATAATTAAAACGTCAGTCCGCTTCTTGTGGTCTTTTGTCCACCTGCCAAACCTTCACATCCATCTCCCATTCCTACATACCTAAGAACGCTGCTTTTCATATTCCAACATGTATTAAATGACGCGCTTAAAGCAAAAAACGTAAATATCTTTTGTGAAAGCAAGAATGCCGTTCATGGTAGAAAAATAAGGTAGGGTAAAGAGATTCACCACACTGACAGCTAATGTCAAAATCATGTCAAAATCACAAAATACAGTGCTGCCGTATCTTCAAAGAAAAATCCATGTTTTTTCCTAGCGTTTTTGATGCAGTTCTAAACTGAAAACGGGGAAGTACAAGTTTGTCATTGTAAGCAAACTTAAAAGCAGTGTCTTAAAATTTGCTTATGTGATAAAGTGGCGTGGACCATTCGGTTCAAGTTCATCAGGGGTATTCACGATTCAGTGCAGATGAGAACTTGTGCACTTAACAAAAACAAAACACACGTACTCCAAAATGGACAAGTGCTTTTCTACCATTGCCCTTAACTTGAGGACTTGAGCCATAATTGCCAACTTTGTAGAAAAAACCTTTTTTGTGGTATTTTTTAGTTGCTGTGAGAAAAGAAAATTGTTCTTAAATTAAAAAAATTGTTTGCCACACCCTACTTTACCGCCCATAATTCAATAAAAATTTTATATTTCGAACAGTTTGGGTCGTATTAGACTAAAATATGATAAAATATTAATGATAATTAAGTTCTTATGGTTACTGTCAGCAACTGTTCAAAACATTGGCCTATTTTCCAATATTAAAGTCATTTATAAAATAGCTTGCGTCATTTGTCAAAAACAAATTTTATAAGAATAAGGAAAAAAAAGATTGAATAACATTATTCTCACGTTTTGTATAAAGACAGTAACACTTAGTTGTTGCAACACTGAAAATGTTGTGTCAAATGACACCAGCTGGTTAAACACCAACATCATGATTACTTTCACGATTGCTCAAAATCTTACTGCTTTTAAAGCGAAAAATACTGGTTAACTATTGCTATTTTACCAGAATAGTGCTGTAAGAATGCATAGAATAATTAAATTCTTAATTAAAATATTAATAATTAAAAAAAAGAAGAAAAAAAAAATGGGACGTAAGCAATTAGTGATAAAAATACTTCGAAATAACATAAAAATTTATTTAATTAATTAAAGATCCATATGTTGTTACTTTATCCTATTTTGCCTAGTATAATTTCCCCTTAAAGCATTTGTCTCAAAATAATCAACAATACTGAAAAATGGAATCACTGCACGGAGATAATTATTTTGCTTGAATCAAGCAAATGTTTTGCTTGAAAGCAAATCAGCAAAACTTTGCTCAATCACAGGGTGATTTTAAAAAGGTTGCTTAATTAAAATCGCTCCTCATGTATTTAGGAAAAAGCAAAATTATATTTAACTCTAGCAAATATTTCCTTAGTTATTATACACTGATAGCAATATTATACTAAACTCATGCAAATATATGCTAAGTTATTATAAACTCAAATAGCACATTTTTATTAAACTCTAGCAAATATTTGCTAAGTTATTATAAGCTCAAATAGCAAATTTTTACTAAACTGAAACAAATATTTGCTAAGTTATTATAGACTAAAATAGCAAATTTTTACTAAATTCAAGCAAATTTCTTTCAAACGCACGAGCACACGTTTATTCTTAATGAAGAAAATTAGGCGAAGATTAGTTAATAGCTGCGATGATCGAATGGATAAGCCTATGCACTTATACTCACGCGGCCGAGGTTCAAGTCTCCAGATAAAGGTAATTTTTCAGTATAATTTTGTTTAACATTATGTTAAAAATTATTTCATATCAAAAATATGATACATTTTAGCAAAAATTAATCAAAATTTGATATTCCAATTTATAATAATTTAGCAAATATTTGCTTGAATTAAGTAGAAATTTGCTTTTGCAGTTTATAATAACTTAAAATTTTGATTAAATTCAAGCAATAGCAAATTTTGATTAGTTCTTGCTGAAATCTGGCATAAATTTGAAGTTGCTGAAATACAAGCGCAAGTTTTGCTTAACCACAATACAAATTTAGCAGTTTTCTCCGTGTAAAATTAATTTTGACATTAGCGGTCGGTGAGGTGAATCTCTTTACCCTATCTTATTATTCTACTATGATGCAGTGTAAAATTTGTGAAAGCAAAAACGATTCAAACTTTGGTAGTTGGAAACAAAATCAAACAAACAAAACAAAATTAGTTATTATAGAAATGTTCTTTTATTAAAATATTAGAATAAATGTGGTAAATTTAAAAAAAAATTATATTATAATTCAATATATTACATTTATATAAGAGAATTATGATTTTAAAAATGTAGCTATAAAAATTTATTTCTCACATAAGTTTTACCATTATTTATTTGGTAAAAGGCTTTCCAACTCAAAATCTATAAGCAGACTAGCGAATTTCTCATCGTCTTCTTCCTAATTCATAACTTCATCCACACTGTTGACAAGTATTGTGTCCAAGTTAAGAACTTAGCCAAATTCATTAATATATTGAATATTTTCCATTTATATTAATCTTCACTTATTTGAACTTTCTATTACTATTTGCACGCACAAACTAGAGCGACATTCAGAGACCACCTTCGTCAATTTTGTTGAGTAAATTTAAATTATTTCCATTAAGTCAAACAGCATGCATAAAACATTTCTTGCTCTTAGAAAGACAGATAGAGCGAAAAACATAACTGTTTGCTTAATTGTTATAAAAACGATTGCAACAAAATTATGCTGAACACATACACACAAAAATATGCATCCAACTTCAAATTGAAGTGTCTTCCACTTTAAAATATATATTTTCTACTTCGTTTTCACTTTTGACAACTTCAATATAAACCATGTTATTTTTCAACTTAATTTCGAAGTGGATGCACTTTTAAGAATGTAATAACTATAGTGGATTACCATTATTTTGAAGTTTTTCCATTTCTTATTGGAGATCAAATGTTTTCATATTTGATTTAAACGCTTTCAATGTGAATTTAAAGATGGTTTCTTAAAAATGGAGCAACGTAAAATTAACATGATATTATTTAATTTTACGTTTCGATTTTTCCCTGAGTGTACTTTCAAACCAATTTATTTGTTTTTTTTTTTTAATAGATAATTACAATGTTCACATTTCCAACTGGTGGGGAATTTCATGTCGATCGGGGAATGGGCTCAAATATGCGGAAAATTTCATAATTCATCTCATTTTTAATGATTATTCACGGGGAATTTAATATATTGTTAAATATTTGCGGGGAATTTGATTTTATATTAAACTAGTATTACCCGACAGACGTTGTCCTGCCACAGATCGCCTTACTGCCATATACGCAAATGCCAAATATATTTACCATTTTTAGTATAGTTGCCGAAAGTAATCATATGAACAAAATTACCAAATTTTAGTCTTATGCGATCAAAACCGTGCGAAATATAGCATTTGTGTTGATTTGTGGGCACTCAAATTTTTTCCGTTAAACCATATCGTTCTCGAAACAAATTGTCTGACAAAACTTCAGCCCAATTTAGCTTAAACCTGGCACGTTTTGCTTCACTCCACGCTTATTCCCCGAAAAGTGGGCGTAACTAAAGTGGGACATGCCTAATTTTAGTGCACTTGCCGAGAGTAAGTAAGAGTAAGACGACCCAAACCGATACGGTGAAAGGGGGTGTGGCCATCTCGTACCTGAACCAAATCGATTGCCAAAATTTCAAGTCAATCGGTGTAGTAGTTTTGAAGTCTATAGGCATCACACAGACAAACGAACAGTGTTTTGATATTTGTATGTGAGAATCTTTAAAATGCCATATCTCCGGAATAACTGGGCCGATTATGTGCAAACTTCACATAAATCATCTGCAGACTATCCACAACGTAACCCTGAAATTGGTCTACCCGTTTCCGAAGTTTGTGGTGACATAAAATGTACACTTCTTTTTATATAAAAAGATTTTCTGATACAATGTTCTTCTTACATTAAAATTTGTTTTAACATTTCCAAAACAAAATCATAATTGTCAAATTAATATTTTTATAGTACATTTTTGTTAATTTTTTAATTACCTTGAAAGGTCTTGCACAATTTAAAAAAACGCAACTGACACATGAATTTGCATTTCAATAACATCATAAATGCGCTAAGGCGACTTAGCTTCCTTTTGAAATCGGGATATCGACAATAAGTAGACAAAATTTGAAGTCGCGACTCGAAAACCATTTTTTTTAATTGTTTATTTGTTTAATTTATAATCTGTTATTTTTGTCATCAAAATAAATTTGTTTATAATATTTATAAGAATAAAAAGTAAATTTCGAAAAAGTGACGCCTATGTTTATTCAGCGGTTTTGGCTCGATTAATTTTACAACAATATTTTTTAAAAATAATATCGCCATTAAACCTCGACTAAAAAATTAAATGTTTCCACTATACCATAATAGAGCAAAAATGTTCAAATTTTATATTGTGAGAGTACTGAGACTTCATCTCAATTTTAATATAAATAAAATGGCAACAAAAGTTGAAAAATGGTGACAAAAGGTGGTTGAAAAAATTTAACGAAAGTTTGAATTTTATAACTCATAACATAAGATTTTTTCAGTTTTCTATTTTTTCAGTCCTAAATAATACCTTATATTTTTTCTAGTTCAATAAAAAAAACTTTAAAAAATGTTTACTTCTTTGAAGAGAAAAATCTGTAACGTAACGTATGTATCGTAACTAGTGTCCGACCGAAACCGGAATTTTGGCTGAAACCGAATATTTGGCCAGTTTATAATATTCGGCCGAAACCGAAAATCGTTATTAAAATGAAAATTTAAGTACTTACAAATGATTTTTTTTTTATGTTATCAGATATTTCTTTAGTTTTACTTTTTGACCAAGTCTCTTTTATATCTGACCATGATCCTAAGACTAAAAAGAACCTTTTTTGTTCTATCGACCATGATCTCAGTTCCAATGTCAATCTCGTATCGTGATTATAAGTCTATTAATTACCCTTGGCTGTATGACAATTGGTCTCGTATTTGTTGGAATGACTGTTGGTTTTCTCAATCTGTTAATAATAAATTAAATATTCTTGTTGCTCAAGTTAACACAGCTATTGAATATTTTGTTCCTCTTCGTACATTTTTTGTGAAAAACAAGTCTTGTCCCTGGTATACGACAGAAGTTGAATCAGCTATTAAAAAAAGAAATAAATTATACACTAAATGGAAGAAAAACCGTATTGATGTTAACTGGGAGCAATTTAAGCTTGCACGTAATCGGGCTGTCTCTATAATTAGACAATCGAAAAAAAAAGATTTTTCATCGTAAATTGAATTGCTTTCTTCCTGCCAAGGAACTGTGGAAAACTATTCGATGTTTTGGTGTTTGTAATTTTACCGAACAAAATTGTAGCATTGACCCTAATCTTTTAAATGATTTCTTTCTTTCAAATACTTCAGCCTTTAATGATAACTTTCAGTGTAGTGCTCGTCAGTTTTGTGACGCCAACAAATTCTCTTTTTCCTATGTGAATGAGAATGATGTTATAAAATCTATCAAATGTTATAAATGTTGTGATATTATAAAATCTATAAGATTTATCAAAATCATTTAACCCTATATAATTGGTCCCCTAACACATATCGTTAATCACTGCTTTACAACCTCATGTTTCCCACAATCATGGAAACTAGCTGCTGTTATCCCCGTTCCTAAAATAAATTCTGCTACTACCTTGAGTGATTATAGACCAATTAGTATTTTGACCTCTTTTTCTAAGATTTGTGAGTCCCTTATGGCTTATCAGATAAATCAATATCTTTCAGCAAACAAACTTTTATCTCCTTACCATTCGGGTTTTGGAACTGGACATAGCTGTGCGACTGCAATGCTGAAAGTTATCGACGATATTCGAATGTCATATGTTGAAGGACATCTTTCACTTCTTTGCCTTTTAGACTTTTCGAAAGCATTCGACTGTGATAATCACTTTATTATAGTTAAAAAGCTCAAGCTACTCTTTGGTTTTAATGATAATGCTGTAACCTTAGTAGGTAATTATCTTGAAGGTAGAATGTAGAGAGTAAAAATTGGTGATCTGTTTTCTGATTATAAGAACACAAAATCAGGTGTACCTCAAGGACAATCGCGTCGGAAGCGAATTTCATCTGGGGGGGCAGTACAAATGGGGGGGCAGTACAAATGGTGGTGCAAAAAAAGTTCACCAAAATTTCTTCACATGAAACATGAAGAAGAGAGAAAGAAGAGGAAAATATATAATACAAAAATATTATCGTTGTAAAAAACTGATATTTTGAATAACTTTTCCTTTTAAATTGTTTATCTAGCTAAAAAAGTGGGGGGGCAACTGCCCACCTTGCCCCCCGCTTCCGACGCCAATGCTCAAGGATAAATTCTTGGGCCCTGTTATTCAGTGCTTTTATTAATGATATTTTTACGGTGTGTAATAACGTAATGATGCATGGTTATGCCGACGATATTCAACTTCAACCGCGGTGGACTAGTTGAAGATTTATGTTATAGATTAAATAAAGATCTCAACGCAATTTCCAACTGGTCGTCTAATAATGCTCTTTGCATAAATGAAAAGAAATCGTATATTCTTCCAATTTCTAAAGATAAAATTGACCTCACTAATATTCCACCTGTATTTTTAAACAATAATAGGCTAGAAATGGTTGCTAAGGTTAAAAATTTAGGTTTTTACGTCAATTCGAAGCTCTCCTGTTCTGACCATATAAATAATGTTGTCAAGCGCATTTATTTCACTCTGCGCTGCCTACGGCTTTCCTCACAATTTGTTCCCATTGAGACTAAGAAGAGACTTGCTGTTCTTTTAATAGTCCCCTTAATAACATATTCTGAATTGGTTTATAGCAATCTTGATTCACAATCTTCGCACAAAATCCAAGATGCCTTTAATAATGTGACAAGATATGTGTTTGGCTTAAGGCGCTTTGACCATGTATCCCAAATAAGTAAATAAATTTTGGGATGTAGCATTATTAACTATTTAAACGCAAGAAATTGTTTGTTTTTGCACAAATTAATTCATAATAGGACTCCATCTTACCTCTATACTAAACTACGCTTCAGTATTTCAAACCGAACTGGCAACCTCATTATACCGAGATTTAATAATTTCAAAAATGGCTATTTTTCGTCAACGCCATTAAACTTTGGAATTCATTACCGGTTAGCATAAAATCTACTGTTAGTGCGAATAACTTTAGGCTTTCTCTAATGTCATACTATTTAAACATCTAACTATTACTACTATTTATTAATTATCTTACAACACTTATCACTTTATTGCTTTATTTCATGTTAACTACTGTTTTTCTTTATTCTTTATGTAATTGCTTAAATTCAAATTTAATCCAACCATAATTTAATTCATTCATAAAACTTATTATACATTGCTAGTATTTGCTAGCTTTTTTTATATAGTTTTTGTTTTATACTTTTATTTTATACTAGCTGATATACCCGGTGTTACTCGAGAGTCACTTATATAAACATTTTAACATACACTTCTCGATTAAATGTTTTTTAAAATCGGGAATTTTGAAAACATGTTGAATTATATTTGAATTTTATTTTATTTAATTTTATTTATCTACCGTTAGAAAGGTAATTGAACGAACATTAATCCCAAAAAGTTTAGGAAAATTTTTGTTGTTGGTGGTTCCATCTCTTGCGGTGAGCTAATTAAATTCAAAGGGGTACGAAAAACATATTTTAAAAATTAAAAAGAATTTTTACATTTACTTAATCTTAAAGCAAGCACAATAACCTTTTCAACAAAATAAAAATTATGGTGGGACTCAATGCGTCCTTGAGATATGGACATTCTAACGTCTAAACAAAGATTAATATTAAGACACATATTGAACTTTTTAACAAAAAAAATTTTAATGAAATTTATTAAAAACAGCGGAGTTATTGGCATTAAAAGTAAAAACTTTGATTTTCATATAATTTTTTTCTCATTATTAGCTATCAATGTTTTATGAAAATTCGTTGTGCTAAAAATGATTGTATCTACTAAAATTTCTATTAGCTGAGTTTTTTCATTGGAGATCAGGATTATATAATCGCATTTGCAAGCAAATCAAAAACAACAAAAAGTCCAGCAAGTGAGCTAGACATTTAAATTAATACAATTCTATGTTTTTAAGTGTTAATGACGCTAGATGCCGCTGCGACTGAAAAAACTGGCAGTACTGCATTATTTTACTTTTTAAAAGTTTGGTAGCATTATTTTAAAAAATAAGTAGATCCACTATAAAGAAGATTTTATATAATCCAAAATAATCGTAATTACTTCAGACACACAACTGCATTCTTAGAGATAAATGGGGACGTTCAAACTGTATAGAGAATTCTAACACAAAACTAAGTTTTATTAATAGTCTGGTATGAAAAAATAGATTTTTAGCCATAACTTTTGATTGGAAAGAGATATTGGGGTAATTTTTTCACATAAATTATTTTTGAGACTTGAATTTTTTGTAAAAAATATAAAAACAACATTTTGGAAAAAATAAATTTCGCGAAAAAATTAAAGGGGGTGGTACCCTTGTTGTTTTGATGACAAAAACAGTAAAATAATTTTTGCGCTTAGCTGGAAGAATTTTTGCAAATAAATGCTATGCCATATGAAAGGTAGTCCGATCTGCTGTTTTTAATTGATTTCATTTTTACAACAACAACAATTTTTGAGTCATTTTTTGATTAAAAAGTCAATATTTTGGACCTTTTTTGGCATACTCATAAAACATATATACACTGACTTAACGGTAGAGTTCAACCTATTTTTGTGAAGTGATTTTATTGAACTTTTGAACAAAAAAAATTTGAATAAAATATATTAATGGACAGCGGAGATATTTGTATCGAAAGATCAAACTTTGATTTTCATGTCATTTTTTTCTCATTCTTAGGCAACGATGTTTTATGAAAAAGTCGTTGTACTGAAAATTTCTCCAATTTTAAAGATATGTGAGTGTTTTTTATGTCAAAATAACAAAAAAATTTTAAAATTAAATACACAAAAATCTCCGATGTAAAAACTTTTATAATAACAAAATTACCGTTAGTTGAAAAATTTTAAAGGGGGCGTGGCAAAAACTAAGTATGTTACATTTTAAGTTGGGATACACTTAATATGTATACCTAGTTTGAGCAAAATCCGTTGAGCCGTTTAGATTTGTATAAAGGCCAAACAAACAAACAAACAGAAAATGAGTTTTATTACTATAGATAGTCAATTGTATGAAAAAATAGATTTTTAGCCATAACTTTTGATTGGAAAGAGATATTGTCGTAATTTTTTCACATACATTATTTTTGAGACTTGAATTTTTTGTAAAAAATATAAAAACAACATTTTGGAAAAAATAAATAACGCGAAAAAAATCAAAGGGGGTACCCTTGTTGTTTTGATGACAAAAACAGTAAAATAATTTTTGCGCTTAGCTGGAAGAATTTTTGCAAATAAATGCTATGCCATATGAAAGGTAGTCCGATTTGCTGTTTTTAATTGATTTCATTTTTACAACAACAACAATTTTTGAGTCATTTTTTGAGTAAAAAGTCAATATTTTGGACCTTTTTTGGCATACTCATAAAACATATATACACTGACTTAACGGTAGAGTTCAACCTATTTTTGTGAAGTGATTTTATTTTATTTGAATGAAATATATAAATGGACAGCGGAGATATTTGCATTGAAAGACCAAACTTTGATTTTCATGTCGTTTTTTTCTCATTCTTAGGTAACGATGTTTTATGAAAAAGTCGTTGTACTGAAAATTTCTCCAATTTTGAAGATATGTGAGTGTTTTTGATGTCAAAATAACAAAACATTTTTAAAATTATATATACAAAAATCTGCGATACTAAAAAGTTTTATAATAACAAAATTACCGTTAGTTGAAAAATTTCAGAGGGGGCGTGGCAAAAACTAAGTATGTAACATTTTAAGTTGAGATAAGCTTAATATGTGTACCTAGTTTGAGCAAAATCCGTTGAGCCGTTTAGATTTGTATAAAGGCCAAACAAACAAACAAACAGAAAATGATTTTTATTACTATAGATATATATATGTGATTTGTTGATTATTTATAATATTCGATGTACTATAAAAGATGTTACTTCATCTTATTGTACTAACAAGTGTCAAATAAATAAATACGAAATACGAAACAAAAGTACCACTAGTACAAAAAAGTAATATTTGAATATTGAAGCTTACATTTTTTATTTTATTTTTTATTACACAGTTCCGTGTACATTTTTTTAGAACTACAAAAAAAATTATTTCTGTTTTTTTTTACAATGTACATTTTTTTAGAACTACAAAACAAATTATTTCTGTTTTTTTTTTAAAGGTTTAATTATTCGCTTCAGTACCTATAAAATTTTAAATTTAATTGCAATAGAGATGATAAAATCGAGAGTTTTAGTATCGAACGCATAAAATTAACCAAATGCTTTGCGTTAACACGATAAATCAAATTATAGACGAATTCCTAATTTTTGTTTTGTACAATGCGTTGTAAATATATTTATTAAACCAAACTTACATACTTGAAGTAAATGACTGATGCAAAAATTTTTGGTATAATTCAAGAATAGCGACAACTCTCTTTTTTATTTTTTTTTTGTTGGACTATACGGATTTTAACCTCCTAAATCCAATTCTGGAAAAATTTCAGGCGCTCGCAATTGGTTTAGAAGTTATAGGCCTCCAACGTTGCAAAAATGGCCTACAAATCTTGCTGTTTTTTTTTAGTGTTCCGTATTATGGGTATCAAAAGAAAGGTAATGCGAGTACCTCCTATTCAACAAGGGATCAAATATGTAAATCCAGTCATAATTTTTTAAGATATAACTATTATTGTATTTACAATTTTTCTGAAAACCTAGTGGTTTCCCATTTACGAAAGCACTACACTAAAAATATTTATGTCTTTAAAAGTTATGCATGGATTTTCATGTTTGATACCTTGTTGAATAGGTATTTAAACTACCTTTCTTATAATACCATAAAGTGTAGTTGTTGAAAATTTTTAAAAAATAGCACGATTTGTAGGCCATTTTTTCCAACTTTGGAGGCCTATAATTTCTAAACCAATTGCGAGCCGCCAGCAATTTTTTCAGATTTGGAATAAGGATTCCAAAATCCATATAATCTGCAAAAAACATAATAAAAAATTAGAGTTGTCGCTATTCCTGAAATGCTCTGAAATTTTTACCAAAAGTTTCGGCTAGTTTCGGTTATTCGGCCATATTGAGGCCGAATAGACGAAACTAGCAGAAACTGGCAAAAAGGGCCGAAACTGGCCATAACCGAAACCGAATATTCGGTCGGACACTAATCGTAACGTATCATAATATGGCTTAGATAAAAATAATTAAAAAAGATTGTTCAACGAAACAATTATGAATTTATGCAACAATATTATAGATAATATTAAAATAAATTTCATAAACAAATCGAGAATACTTCGCAGAGTTTTTCGTTTTTATTGATGCAGATAAAAACCTCTTATAATTTCTGTTGCGGAACGCGACTTTCTTTGTTTGCTGATATATTTGGACCATTCTTTCGATCTATTGCATCTTTAACACTTAAAATAGTGCTACTAGAGTGATATCCAAAATTTTTTAAAAAGATAAAAAACAGCCAAAAAGGATACATTTTTTTGCTTTTCTTAATTTCTAGCAACACGCAAGGCGTACGAACGTTACGTGCGCCACTGTGGAAATGCCAATATGTCGCTGTCCTCATTCATTTTATCAGTAAAAAATTCTACTTTAATTTGTTGTTTTAATTAAGCAGATAGAAAAAATTTGGAATATTTTTACTAAACGCTTCTACAGTTGTTAGTTGAATTTCTTAAGAATCGTCTACGAAATGTACCACATTACTATACACAGATATCATCGCATGCCAATCAACAGCTTCTTCTTACAAAATGCAAAAATTGCATGTTTGTCATGATATATTTAATTAAATTTAAAAAAGAATTATATTCCTTCCAACGACAGACTTACCTTGTAGCTCCTCCGTATAAAAATAAATATTATGCAAAAGCAAATGCATTTATAATAGGTTTATCGTGCGAAAATCAACTTTATCACCCAATTCAGTGCGACTCGAATTATCATTATGCGCACTTACAGATCGCATCAATTTTGATAGTAAACACGAGGCACGAAAAAGCTGGTCATAAATGTTGCCAGTTATCTGGATAAAAGTTGCATTGGGATGTTTTGCGATCAGGTTTGGATTGTTTATAAGGCATGCTTATTAGGATTTTAATGTGTGCTGACGCCGTCTGGCTCATTTATTGTAGCAGGATACTGGCTAGATAATCGTTTCATGTTATCTTCCGAAGTTGTCAACGGGCGTGTTAAAAAGAACATAAAATTATTTAAATTGTGAATTATGAAATGCAGTAACAAATCTAAGAACAGTTTTTTTCATTGGGCAATCATTGCTCGTATAGTTTGGATATATCCAAGACTTATATGTATGTAGAATATTAAAGATGCAAAAAACTAGTTCCTAACTCAACTGCAACACTAAATTTTGTTCGAGGCATTACATTGAATTTATTTATTTCGAAGCAAACTTATAGTAATTTTTACGAATATGATCTTATTTAAAGCAAAAAATCTATTATTTTAAATCAAGTTATACCCGAGAAACAATTTGTGTCCGTACCCAACAACTCAGGCACAAATTCCAGAGTATCGGACTCAATTTTATTTTTAAAAGCTACGAGTAGTAACTAAAAACTGCGAAAAAAACAAAAACTGCGAAGTTTATGAAAAGAAATTAATCGCACATTGATATAAAGCCGAATGCAAACGAGCTTCAGGACCTGAGAAAAATGTATATATTATGCCAATAAAGTAGCTGATATGTATCGAAACTGGCCTGAGTCTTAACTATTATGTGACATGGGCACCGGACATACTATATCAGATACTTATTGACACAAAATATGAAATTGTTTCTCGGTATAAGCGGCACATTTTTTAACTACTTGAAAGCTATCATAAGAAAGATTTGAGTAGTTTTGTTATCATTTGCCTTGTATTACTGAGGGCCGATTTAATTTTGAGAGAAAAAGACTTCTGGTCGTATGTTTTTTTTCTGTGATATAAAACGTATGTACAATAAGGCGCCTCAACTTGTATGGAGGAAAAAAAAGTTGTCCGGGTCACCTCCTGAAAACAAACTTTGGTTTATTTTATGATGATTCCCAAAATATTGCAACTCTAGCTTTAGCCGTTCGTGAGCTGGAATGGTTTGAAATAACCTCTAAAAATCGCGTTTTTGATTAATACTATTTATACCACACTACCTTCGGTCAAAAAAATTGTCACAAATAGTGTAAATCGATGAAATACATAGTTTTGTTTTTTTTTTTTTTAAATCTGCCCACACACTTAGTTATTGAGTTATTTGCAGTGATTTTTTCAATTTTTTTTAATGCAGTTTTTATAAAAATATATATAACTTCCCCATTTATAGCCTGATTTACCATTCCGTGGTATCATTGGAAAGGTACTGAATGCTGCTTTTCATTTCTGTCGTTAATTAACCCTTATAAGCACTTTTATAAAAATGCATTTTATTTTATTTTTATTTTTTTGTGATGGCCTTTGCCTCAATTCCTGAATTTGTTCAAATATAAGAGAAATAAAATTAAATCATGTAGATAAAGAATGCATTTTTTAAATGGACTTTGGAATAAAGTATAGGAAAATACTTAAATGATGGAGGAGCATATAACTCTGGTAAGCGAACCCAGCTCAAACTACATTGGTTACTTAACTCCCGTAGACGGAAGCGGTGCTGGTATCGCAAACGATATTGTCAATTACTTGAAAGCTGAAAAGTTTTCACTAGAGCACGTGGTCGCTGTAAATTGCGACGGATCCAGCACCAACACAGGCAAATTTAATGGAGCGATTTGTAACCTAGAACGACAATTGCAGCGCCCTTTGCAGTGGCTAATATGCCTCTTTCATTTTAACGGGTTGCCATTCACTGCGTTACTCAAAGAAATGTTAGGAAAAGCTAATGGGCCGCAAAACTGGCCAGGAATAATTGGGCATACATTACAGGGCTGCGAAGATGTGCCGGTAAATTGTATTCAATTATTTTGTTGTTTCTTTTTAACTGTTAATTTCAATAAAATATTAACTTTAGATTGCTCATAACTTTGATCCAATTGCGATGGGCTGTATGCCCACAAATATTGATGACTGGGTTTTGCGAGCTGATCAAAAATATCTTTATGATATGGTACGAGCAGTTGATGCTGGGGCGTGCGATGAACATTTGGCCAGCATTAAACCTGGCCCGCTCAATCTTTCACGCTGGTTGACAACAGCATCAAGAATTTTGCGGCTATATGTTACGAAGCCTGTGGCTTGCGAAAAGTTAAAGCAGCTAGCATTTTTTGTTATGAGGGTCTACGCACCATTTTGGTTTTTAATAAAAAGCCAACCAAAAGCCATTCATGGCAGCCGCCACTTGTTTAAATACATTGAGTGGATGCGCGAATTACCGGCAGATATGCAATTTATTGTACAACGCTCTGTTCAAATTAATGGATTTTTTGCTCACCCAGAAAATATTTTACTGGCAATGGTTACAGATGAGAGCAAGGCGACACGAAAGGAAGCCTACGATATTATTTTACAATCGCGTGCTCATGACACACAAGGAATTCGCCAATTTAATGTCCCCAAGATACAATTCAATTGTGATTCCTATAAAAATATGATAGATTGGAATGAATTAAGAGCTAATACAGAACTGCCATGCATCCAGTTCTATACTCAACAATACTTATTAGAACTACACGACTCCAATGAAATTGTAAAAATTCCTGGTAATGAAAAGTTTTTAAAATAATTGTTATGCTTTTCTTAACAAACAATTTTCAGAATTTCCATGTCATTCACAAAATACGGAACGTTTTGTACATGTGGTAAGCCAATCCTGCGTTTCGGTAATTGATAAGAACAGACCTGCACATATTGCAAACAAGATTCAATCGCGCAAGCGTTACTGTAAAATTGAATCACGAAAAGATTTGGAATAAAAAAAAAAATTATTTCTTTGATAAAACTCTAAATTGTTTTTTTTTTATCTTTTAATTAGCGACTTAATAAATAACCACAAATTTTTTATCATGTTGATAAAAAATGCATTTTTATAAAAGTGCTTATAAGGGTTAATTAACGACAGAAATGAAAAGCAGCATTCAGTACCTTTCCAATGATACCACGGAATGGTAAATCAGGCTATAAATGGGGAAGTTATATATATTTTTATAAAAAATGCATTAAAAAAAATTGAAAAAATCACTGCAAATAACTCAATAACTAAGTGTGTGGGCAGATTTAAAAAAAAAAAAAAAAAAAAACTATGTATTTCATCGATTTACACTATTTGTGACAATTTTTTTGACCGAAGGTAGTGTGGTATAAATAGTATTAATCAAAAACGCGATTTTTAGAGGTTATTTCAAACTATTCCAGCTCACGAACGGCTAAAGCTAGAGTTGCAATATTTTGGGAATCATCATAAAATAAACCAAAGTTTGTTTTCAGGAGGTGACCCGGACCACTTTTTTTTTTTGAGGCGCCTTAATGTACAACCATTTTGAGTATTTTGTATTCTAAAAAATTTTTGTCTAAACCTCCCCTTAATCGTTCGATTTAAGAGAAAAATGATTTCATCGGCTCATAAGAAATAGAAAAGATAGAAAGAAATCGATCGGTCGAAAACGAAGTTACAGCATCTTGATGAAAACAAATTGGCATTTGGTATGAAAAGTTGTGTATTACGAACGGAAAACCCATAGTTTGCTGTAGTAAAATCTCCGTTACTTTCAAGTTTTTCTTTGGATCGAGTCGCTTTAAAGATTAAATTAATTTGCAATAAGTGGACTTAAAATGGACTTAATATTTACAGAAAAGGAGTTCGAAAGAAGAAAAATTAATTTTTTCTTTATATCAAATTGTAATTAAAATATCGAAAAAATGTATGTTAGTACTGTAAAGTGGTATGTATTTTGTTTAGAAGAATTTGTATTGTTCTTGTTGTAACACAAGAAAAGTACAAAAATTCACGCTTTTTTTTAATTTTTCCAAACCCAGAACCCAAACAAGATATCTTTATTGTGTAGAGTTCAGAATAACTTTAGAAAAAAATTTTTTTTAATATATGTTATGAGAAAAATTGTTTTTTTTTGGGCTTGTATGAAAAAATTGCCATTTCCTACCTGTTCTCCCTTTTGGAGTCTAATGACCACCCTAATATATCAGCTGCTAATTATCTGTTATATGATACTCTGATCAATTTATGAAATTGAAATTAAAGGTTACTAACCGTTCCTTAGCAGTCGTCCGTATATATTGCGCCACACATGAAGGGTATTGAACATTTGTGACTAAGAGGGGTGTGGGAGAAGGTGGATCGGTCGTATTATAAAATATTTTCTAAAGTAATTATAATAATAAAAATAATAATAGTAATTCAAAATGCCCCAGATCCCGACGGCATACTTCCAATAATGTTGCAGAAACTACAAGATGTAGTTGCACCTATTCTACTCTCTATCTTCACTAAGTGCCTCTGCTTTAACTACACTCCAAGGAGCTGGAGAAGTGTTAAGGTACTATTTATACCCAAAGCTGGGAGGAGAGGTCATGAATCAGCCAAGGATTTTAGACCAATAAGCCTGAGGTAAGCCCAACACGCATACCTCAAGGGCAGATCCACAGATACCGCCCTACACGAGGTTATTACCACTATTGAAAGATCAATCTACTTTAAAAAATACACTCTTGCGGCCTTCTTACACATAGAAGGGGCTTTTAACAATATTCATACTAGGGCCATTTTTGATTCTCTTACCAACCTTGGTGTACAAGCACCGGTGAGAAACTGGATAGTCTCAATGCTCAGTAACAGAATAATCCAGGCAGACCTGGGTGGCTGCCAACTCACGAGATTTGTCAGTAGGGGTACTCCGCAAGGAAGAGTGATCTCCCCCTACTCTGGCTCATCGCCATGAATGAATTTCTTAATACACTAAATTGCAATGGGGTCAAAGTGGTGGCTTATGCGGATGACGTGGTTGTTATGGTGTCAGGACTGTTCCCCTCTACGCTCAGTGAGCTATTGGAAGTTGCTTTGGGAAAACTCAGTGTCTGGCCTGCCAGGTACGGCCTAGGAGTTAACCCTAGCAAGACGGAACTGATGTTATTCACCACAAAAACCAAAGCGCCACAATTTGTCCTTCCAAAGCTCAACAATCAACCTCTTACACTATCCAGTAGCGCAAAATATCTAGGTGTCATTCTGGATCCTAAGCTAAGCTGGAAAACTAACATCGAACAAAGGGTCAAGAAAGCCTGCATTGCCTTCTACGCCTGCAAAAAACCTTTGGTAGAAAATGGGGTCTTCAACCAAAAATGCTCTTATGGCTGGCTATACACAGCGGTAGTGCGACCTATCTTGGCGTATGGTGCACTAGTATGGTGGCCTGCACTGAATAAAGCATACAACACAACAAAACTAGCCCGGATCTAGCGATCCGCATGCATAGGTATCACAGGGGGTATCCGCTCATGCCCCACTGATGCACTTAATGTCCTGACATATTTACTCCCCATAGATTTACACATTAAGCTTACTGCAACAAACAGTGCAGTCAGACTCAGAGAGTCGTACAACTGGCGAAATAGACCATATGGACACAGCAACATTCTTAATCCGCTACCTCGGGAACTGATTCCTGGAAAAACGGACTACGACACTCCCAAACTCGACTTCACGAAATCCTTTACAACCAAGTTTCCCACCAGGGTGGAATGGCGCAATGGGGGAATTGATCTAGCCTTCGATGTGTCCTTTTACACGGATGGCTCCAAGATGGAGTGCGGAGTGGGAGCGGGCAAATACTCTGAGAAACTGGGGGTGGCGGACTCTTTTCGTCTACCAAACTCAGCCAGCGTCTTTCAGGCCGAGCTTTTTGCGATAAGAGAAGCTTGTCGCACCCTAAGCAGAGCTAACACCAACCACCTTAACGCAGCTATTCTGACGGATATCCAAGCTGCCGTTAAATCTTTAGCTGCGATCAGTACCAACTCCAAACTGGTAAGGCAGTGTAAGGATAAACTGGCCCGGCTAAGTCACCAACTTAGCATTACCATAATCTGGGTTCCCGGCCATAGGAACATTTATGGTAATGAAAAGGCGGATGAATTGGCTAGGCGGGGTTCTTCCCTTGACGTTTCCAGAGCGGAACCAGTCGAAGTTCCACTGAACACAGTCAAGGGAGGAATTCGTTCTTACTACTTAACCTTAGCCGGTAGTAGATGAAGAGAACTACCAACCTGCTACACATCAAGAAAAATATGGCCCCTTTACAACATAGGCAGAACTCAACAGATGCTCTCAAAGCCCCGGAACGACATAGCCAGATTAACGGCTATTATTACGGGTCACTGGTGCTTCGGAGTTCATGCCGAGAGAATTGGACTACCTTTCAACACCCACTGTCGCAGCTGCGATGACCCAAATAAAAAAGAAACACTTACACACTTTCTGTGCACCTGCCCGGCCCTGGCCAGGTCCAGACTAACAACGCTTGGCAGGCCCTTCCTCAGCAACCTAGAAGAACTCTCAACAACAAAAATCAACAATATACTAACGTTCATCAATCGCACCGGATGGTTATAACCTAGCAGTGCGCTACCCAGTCAACCAACAGAAACACGAGGTTATGGTATCAAAACGGCTCACTAGAGCTACTTGGATCCTACTTGCATGTAGAATCACCATCAAAACCAACCAATTAAAAATACCGCTTTTGTAAAAATTCCAACGAGTCTATCCAGCACATCTGTAGTGGGTGCCCAACACTAGCACAGCATTTTCAAAGACACAGCAACGTAGCCAAAGTGGTACATCAGGTAATGTCGAGAAGATACGGACAGATAGAAACCGAACAGCCATACTTCAAATACAAGCCTGAACCGCTGAGCAGCAATACCCACGTCCGTATTTTATTGGACAGTATAGTTACCCACTGACCGTACCGTTGAGGCGAACAGACCGGATGTTGTAATATGTGATAGAATAAACCGAAAAGCAGCAATTGTTGACATCGCTATCACTATCATATCAATAGTAATTTCGATAAATCACTAAAGATTGGCACATTTAATGAACAAAGACGACAATAAATACATCTAGCCAATGGCTGTAAAACATCCAGCCAATAGGTACCAACCGCTATTAGAAGCTAAATGTAATAATACGAAATGTTAAAACTAGCACAAAAAAGCTGCAGCCTTAAAAATATCAATAAAGAGTAAAAAAATTAGATATAATCACTGCAAGAATTTTGGTTTAGATGAAACAATAGGACGTGGCTGCAACGGCCATTTGCGTACAAAACATGTCAAGTCTCTATGCACTGTAGTCCGATTGCGTTAAAAATGTGTGGACTTATTACTAGTGTCCGACCGAATATTCGGTTTCGGTTACGACCAGTTTCGGCCCTTTTTAATTTTGGTAAAAACTTCTTGCATCTGTCATTTAATTCATATATAAAAATATTTACAACCCATTGTACAAAACAAAAATTATTAATTCGTCTATAATTTGATTTCTCGTGTTACGCAAAACATTTTGGTTAATTTTATGCGTTTGATACTATCATTTTCGATTCTATCATCTCTATTGCAATTGATATTAAAGTTTTATTGGTACTGAAAACAAAAAATGATAATTGAACTTCCCAACGAAATCTGTGAGTATGGAATTAAGAAAAAGAAAACGGAATATTTCTATTTTTATAGTACTTAAAAAACAACGAAACTACTTTGTTTTGCAGTTCTATAAAAATGTACATTGTAGGTACATTGTGTGTACTGAAGATATAAAGTTTGCAATGCTTTTGAAATAAAAATTATCTCATTTATTATTATAGTAAACTTCAATTAACTACTATTAACATTCTTGATTTTAAATACAATAAAAGAAATTGCAATAAAATCAGCTAGTGATGTTTACCTTTTCATTTTGAAAATTTTGTTGTTGTTCCTTTGGAAAAATTCGTTAGAGTAATTAATTGTTCCAACCTATCAAACAACTAGAATTTGTATTTAAAACCAAGAATGATGGAAACTATCAAACATTTAGAATTTGTATTTAAATTAAAGAAAATCAACAATATAAATAACAAGGGCAAATAGAAAACTTTCAATTGTAATTAGGGGTTGGAATTAATTTTAAAGGGTTTTTTTTCGGTTTTTGAGCATTTATTTAGAAACAACGGTACAATGTATATTATTCAAAGTATTGTCCATCGTTAGCTACAACATTTTCCCATCTTTCTGGCAGCATATGGATTCCGCGCCGGAAGAACGATTCGTCTTTTGAGGCAATCCACGAATCGACCCATTTTTTGGTATCCTCGTAAGAAGTGAAGCGCTGCTCAGCCAAGCCATGCGTCATCGATCTGAATAGGTGGTAGTCGGAAGGGGCTATGTCTGGGTTATAAGGCGGGTGGGGTAGCACATCCCAATTCAGCGCCTCCAACGTTTCCTTGACGGTTCTTGCAACATGTGGCCGTGCGTTGTCATGTTGAAAAACCACTTTGTCGTGTCTTTTGGCATATTCCGGCCGTTTAACCTTTAATGCTCGGCTCAATTGCATCAATTGTTGTTGGTAGCGTTCCCCAGTGATGGTTTCGTTAGGTTTTAGCAGCTCATAGTACACGACACCCTTCTGATCCCACCAAATACACAGCATAAGCTTGGCGCCATGAATATTCGGCTTGGCCCTCGATGTTGATGCATGGCCGGGTGGTCCCCACGATTTTTTTCGCTTAGGATTATCGTAATGGATCCACTTTTCATCGCCAGTGACAATACGATGCAAAAAACTCTTCCTTTTATGACGTTGAAGCAGTTGTTCGCACATGCAAAATCGGCGTTCAACGTCTCTCGGCTTCAACTGGTACGGCACCCAATTTCCTTGCTTTTGAATCATTCCCATGGCCTTCAAGCGTTCGCCGACCGTTGATAAGTCGACTCCCAATGATTCTGACAATTCTTGAAGGGTTTGACACGGGTCTTCATCGAGCAAAGCCTCCAATTCCTCATTTTCAAACTTTTTCGGCTGGCCCGGACGCTCTTTGTCTTCCGTATCAAAATCACCACTTTTTAACCGACGGAACCAGTACTCACAAGTAGAAATCGATGGAGCATAGTCCCCGTAAGCCTCAGTAAGCGTGCGTTGTGCTTCAACCGCTTTTTTCTTCAAATGGAAGCACAAAAGTAAACCTTCCCGCAAATTGCGTTTTGTTGGAACGAAAGTCGACATGTTCACAGAGAAAAAAATATATGTTGTTTACACTTCAGTGGAATGACACATACTGAAAAATGAAGCTTAGACAATGTGCTTTGAAATGAATATAGTCACAGGTGTGCCCGATGCGATCTATTGATAGTTACGCCATCTCTTAGAAAACCTTTAAAACTAATTCCAACCCCCAATATTATAAACTTTAATATTCAAATAATACTTTTTTAAATTAAATTTTTATTTATGTGTATGAAAGTAATATTTTTTAGTTTTAATAAAAAAAACTATTTGTAAAAACTTAAATTTTCATATTAATAACCAGTTTCGGCTTCGGTTTCGGTTTCGGCCGAATATTCCGGTTTCGGTCGGACACTACTTATTACACACCCCCTTTGACCGCCTACAAAACGTTAAAATGCTATGTTTCAGACAGTATTGGTCGTATTAGTCTTAAACTTTTTAACTTAGTTCGTATTTTTACTATCAGCAACTATATAAAAACTGGGCGTGGTCGAAATATATTTACGCCCACTTTTTCAGAAGTCAATAAAATTTCGTCTGCGCTTGTAGTCTAGTGGAGTGTGTGCTAGACTATCAATCCAGTGGTCCCTGGTACGAATCCGGGCTCGGGCATCGTTCTTAACACTTTCTTTGTGTTTTCTACATTTAAGAATTTTGGAAAACAAAAAATCCACAACTAAATTGTGGAAAATGTAGAATTAAAGGACAAAAACAACTAAGGGCTGGAATGCTTACCGAGGTTAAGGCATAACACTAGCCTCTGTTAAAAACAATTCAAATTGTCTTTCACGTTTGTTTCGCCTAATCAATGATTCACGTATGGTACCAATCAATTCTTCTTAATAATCTATCACTTTCCTTTAAGGTCAAAGACCAAACCTTGTTTGTATAAGGCGCATGCCTTGGTTCTTTGATCTTTCAAAAAAATTTACTATTTGCCTGATTGTAGATTTTTTTGAGTACGAGATGGTTTAGGAAAAAATATGTTGACACACCGCCTTTCATTGCCCACAACTTAAGAAAATCGTTATATTTCAGACGGTTTTAGTCGTATTTGACTAAAATTTGGTAATTTAGTTTGTGTAGTTACTATCGGCAACAGTATTAAAATAGACGTGGTCACCCTATATCTACGCCCATTTTTCAGAAATCATTATAGTTCTTGAACTGTACATGATTTGATAATTAAATTTGGCATGTAGGTGCTATGGATCTAAGGAGCGATCACTATATAAATAAATGTTGCAAAGTTTACTTTTAATGTCAAACAATATAAATAAAAATTAAATTGTGTTTGTTGGCCTCCGATGTACTTATGAACGGCTAAACTAATTTGACCGGGATTTTTAAAGTGGAAACTCCTTTAGGGGCGATAAGAAAAATCTGTTATGAAAAAACTTTAAACAAGGATTATTTATCTGCACAAAATATCGTTACTTGTTCTTTAAAAAAACTTTTGCAAAAGCCAAAACATTTTGAACCCATGTTCAGCTGTTCTGGTCCATGTGAGCAAATGTTGCATGCATCTTGTGCCTGTATTTCCAAGTGATGCATTGATGACTTAAAATCTCAACGATCAGGTCTTCTCTGGTACAGTGCTTAGTGTGGGGCACTTTCCCCAGATGAACTTTATTCAAAAATTAAGCTTTTTTCGGAAAGACTTTAAACAACAATTTTCGATAAATTGTAACATTTTTTATCGAAGTTAGGGCAGTACCAGCGTCTATTATGAAGATTCCATTTCGGAAAATATCCCACCTGCTTTGTCACAGACTGTTTCTTCCGGGACGCAAACAATCTTTTCATCAGAAGAAGACCACATTATCTCAAAAAGAAAGAGAAAAAATAAAAATAATAAGCGTCGAAAATCATCTGGATCTACTTCTCACGCCAAGCAGCCCTCAGCACCGCTTTTGAACAGGAACACTCCAGTTACTTCCTCGTCACCTTTTAACATTCCTTCTTTGGCTAATAGTTTAGTTTTGAATCCTATTGAGTCTAGAAATCTATCAAGCTTAAGCAGTGGTGGATTTACCCTAGGGAGCGAATGGGCTCGAGCCCTCAGCGGGACATTTTTAGGGTCTGCAAAATTGGCACAAACAATAAAACATTTTGTTTTTTTTTTACTGAGATTATAAACAAGTAATTTAAAAAAGCTAATTTACCAACAAAAAAACTTATTCCGAGATGAATAAGGGCCAACAAAAATTAAAGTGGAGACTTTTTACAATTTTATATAAAATAAGCACTAAATTGACTAAACAACTTAAACAAATTTACGTTTACAAATTTATTGTTTCCAAATATGTATAAACAAATTTACGAAAATTATGAAGTTTTGGAATGTTTAAGTAAAATAAATGTACCCAAGAATGCACTTAACCCTGCTTTAATAACCTTATTAGAAGTCGCTCAAAAGTTACAACTTCTTAAAATACGTCTTTCAGACGTGTCATTGTTTTCGTTGCTTCATGATATGTTAATAGCAATTAAACAAATTTTTGTTTGAACTTACATGACATCATTACATATGCCCTTGTTATTCAAACACATTTTACTTTAAATCTTTTTATTTAAAAATGAGAATAAGAACTTGCAGTGAAAGCATTTCACGAGAGAGAGGCCAAAAAGTTTTGAAAGCATACGTTTCGCAGACTTAGGTTATCAAAACAGGGTTAAAACACTAAAAACTGTTACCCTTATTATGTCTATCAGAATGCATTCATTTTTAAGTATATATAAAAGAAAAGTAACATTCACTTCCGCGTAACAAAGGAAAATGCACTGAACCTGAAAACAGCAATTACAATCAAATATAATAATTCAGATGGCAAATATAATTCGAAATAACTAATACTTGGTTTTCACTATGTCATTTTTATGACAACACAAAAGTTTATCACCTGAAATATCACCTTTATAAAACTCTAGAACATGTTCTGCATAGCTCGATTTAATAAGTTAATTGTTTTTTAATTTTCCAAGATTGCGGAAGTTAGAAAAAAGTCTGCATGTTGTTGTTTTCAATTTTATTGACAACAACATAGAGAAAACCAAGCATAAGTTGAAATTATTTTCCCAAATTTAGATATTGCGTTTCGACTGCTTTTATGACTTTTTGCAAGAAACTGCTCATCCGAAAGATAAGTGCCGCTTTGGAGTGCTGTGCATTGAAGGATGTTTAGTCAACGCAATTGATTTCAATGACTTAATTTGGGACTTTGCTTCTGCAAAAAAAACTAAATGTCATAGTTCATAAAACTAAATGTGTTTTAAATCAAAAGTATGTTAAAGAGCTACAAACATTTTCATCATAAGTAGATATGTTCAAAATTTGCACTAATTATTTTCAGATCCGGAAAAAAATAGTCTTAAGCAACAAAACAAATTCTAACAGCCGTATTCATAAAAATATTTTAAAATAGCTTTCAAACGTTTTTAAGTTAAAATGCTTTTTAAAGTTAAAATACTCTTTAAAAGCGTTGTATTCATAAACGAGTTGTAAGAGTCTTGTAGTTGAAGTGAGAATACTGATGCTTTAAAGTAGGAACAGTTGTAGTTTTCGTTTGTGACTTTGATAAATAGAATGACAATTGATTAAAAATTTAAAAAAATTTAAAACTTTTTTTGAACTTTAATTTTCAGAAAAAAAATCTTAATTTTTTGTGAAAAACTGGAACTAAAAAAATAACTAAAACATATATATTTAAAATGTGTACTTTAAAATTTTTATTCTTGTATTTGAAATAAAGAATTTAAATTAAATTAATTATTACATAAAACAAATACAATCGCACTCATTACCTAAAATATTTAAATTATCAATTTATTGAAAAACTTAAAAATTTGTTTAAAAAAAATATACATTTGATATTTATATGAATGTAAATGTTATTACAAAATCAGAAATACATTTTATATCAAACCTTTTGTGAAATTTTGCAATGGAAAGACTGTTTAAGAAAAATCAAACAGTAACAAATTATGAAATCTGAAAAATTAAATTATTTTTTAAGCATATTTTGATCAAACTTTTTAATAATTTCTGATGACTGTTTTAATTTGTACAGTTCCAATCGCTTTTTATTAAAAAATTTTTAGTTCATTTGAGTTTTATTAATATTTATTTGTGAAAAAATACGTTCTACATTTGCTGTTGCTACAGGTATCGTTAAAACAACATAAACTTGTTTTGTAAGGAAAAGAAAGACTTCGGAATTATCTCCACGTTTCTGATCAAAAATTGCTTTCCAAAAAGTTTCAATACTAAGTATTTTCATTAAGTAAATTCAAATCACTGAAATTAATGTGGCGCAACTTATGCAACTCATCGTCAATTTCTTGTAATTTTTCTGAATGGATGACACAAATGCTAAAAGTTCGACACATTTTAGAAAATCATTCCCAAAATCAAATTTTTGTAATAAGCAATTGCATAGCTCAACATAAAGTTTTAAGAAATGTTCTCTAAAATTCATTTTATCTGATTCGAATAATTTATGCGTAGAGCTTAAAGACGAATATAACTTGACTCCTAAATAATTGTCTTTATGATTTTTTAAGAACTTGAAATCATTTACATCAATTTCTTTGTAGTTTTCAAAGCATATACATATATATATTGACCATCAAGACTTGACGAATGAAAATCGAGACAAAAGAACAACGAAAGCAACAATAATAGCAACTGGGCTACCACTTCATAAAGAAATTTTTGAAAGCGTGAAAAGTAGTATTAAAAGAAGCTTCAAATGTTACTTATATTTTTGTAGTAACATACAATTTATTTTATTTATTGTATTTGATTCGTTAAACTAGTAAGCATTGTTTTAATCGTAAAAACTTGAAAAACTGGGTAAAATAAAAAAAACTATTTATTAGGCAAAAACCGGAAAACTGTCTACCCTCTCAAAAAGCTGCCAACAAAAAGTTTATCTGCCCATATGGTAACACTGATCACAAAACACAATTATTTTCATTTGTTTGTTGACATTTTAATTTGTCACAAAATGAGAAGATTGCTCTCAATTGAGAACATTAAAAAAGCTTTGTAGGAGGTTTACAGAAGGTTTGTTCCTATTTTAAAATTCTCTCATTTGTGAAGCTGTTACAAGAGGTTTTTTTCGTTATTGAACGTTTATGAATAACGTTTTTAGGCATGTGTCTTACAAAGGTCTTACAAGAGGCTTGTAACTTTTTATGAATACGGTTGTAAGTATATAAACTTATGTCTTTGGAAGCAAAAATTCACAATCTTACAGCAGTATTCATAAAAATATTTTAAAACAGCTTTCAAACGTTTTTTAGTTAAAATGCTTTTTAAAGTTAAAATACTCTTTAAAAACGTTGTATTCATAAACGAGTTTTAAGAGTCTTGTAGTTGAAGTGAGAATACTGATGCTTTAAAGTAGGAACAGTTTTAGTTTTCGTATGTGACTTTGATAAATAGAATGGCAATTGCTTAAATATTCAAAAAAGAAACAATAGGTTTGTGAATTTGATATATTGACAGGCATTTGTTTAAAATTTTGTTTACATTTGAATCAACAACAGTGTTGCCATATTTTTTTAAACTTAAATTTTCGGAAAAAAATCTTAATTTTTTGTGAAAAAACTGGAACTAAAAAAATTACTAAAACATATATATTTAAAATGTGTGCTTTAAAATGTTTATTCTTGTATTTGAAATAAAGTATTTAAATTAAATTAATAATTAAACAAAACAAAAGCAATCGCACTCATTAACTAAAATCATTTAAATTATCAATTTATTGAAAAACTTAAAAATTTGTTTAAAAAAAATATACATTTGATATTTATATGAATGTAAATGTCATTACCAATTTTTGAGAACATAGTAAATTACATTCCATATAAAATAGTTTTACTCATTAATAAATCAAAGTAATTTTAGTAGATTAATTTAAGAAATGTGGAGATAATTCCAAGTCTGTTCATTACAAAGGCAAGTTGCTTATGCTGTTATTGATTCCTGAAGCACCAGTAAATGCAGAAAGCATTTTTTCTCAAATCTGTAGTAATAAAGCTAAAATCAGAAATTCATTTTATATCAAACCTTTTGTGAAATTTTGCAATGGAAAGACTGTTTAAGAAAAATCAAACAGTCACAAATGATGAAATCTGAAAAATTAAATAATTTTTTAAACATATTTTGATCAAACTTTTTATAATTTCTGATGACTATTTTAATTTGTGCAGTTCCAATCGCTTTTCCTTAAAAAATTTTTAGTTCAAAAAATCCCACGCAAGGTGGGAATTTCTAATTTATTTCTGATTTGAGTTTTGTTAATATTTATTTGTGAAAAAATATGTTATAAAACAACATAAACTAGTTTTGTAAGTAATTGAAAGACTTCGGAATTATCTCCACGTTTCTGATCAAAAATTGCTTTCCAAAAAGTTTCAATATTATTTTCATTAAGTAAATTCAAATCACTGAAATTAATGTGGCGCAACTCATCGTCAATTTCTTGTAATTTTTCTGATTGGATGACTTTAGGTAGAAAAATACACAAATTGAAAATAGTGAAATCTTGCCTTTTTTTTAAATTTTCGTTGGTGCTAAAAGTTCGACACATTTTAGAAAATCATTTCCAAAATCAAACTTTTGTAATAAACAATTGCAAAGCTCAACATAAAATTTTAAGCAATGTTCTCTAAAATCCATTTCATCTGATTCGAATAATTTATGCGTAGAGCTTAAAGACGTATATACCTTGACTCCTAAATAAATGTCTTTATGATTTTTTAATAACTTGAAATCATTTACATCAATTTCTTTGTAGTTTTCAAAGCATATGTATTCATATATATATATTGACCGTCAAGACTTGACAAATGGAAGTCGAGACAAAAGATCAGGAACAACGAAAGCAACAATAATAGCAACTACGCTACCACTTCATAAAGAATTTTTTGAAAGGGCGTGAAAAGTAGTAAATATTAAAATGAGTAGCAGCTTAAAATGTTACTTATATTTTAACAGTAACATACAATTTATTTATTTATTGTATTTGATTCATTAAACTAGTAAGTATTGTTTTAATCGTAAAAACTTGAAAAACTGGGTAAAATAAAAAAAAACTATTTTTTAGGCAAAAACTGGAAAACTGTCTACCCTCTCGAAAAACTGCCAACAAAAAGTTTATCTGCCCATATGGTAACACAGATCACAAAACACAACTATTTTCATTTGTTTATTTGTTTGTTGACATTTTAGTTTGTCACAAAATGAGAAGATTGCTCTCAATTGAGAACATTAAAATTTAAAACAGCTTTGTAGGAGATTTACAGAACGTTTGTTCCTATTTTAAAATTCTCTCATTTGTGAAGCTCTTACAAGAGGTTTTTTCGTTATTGAACGTTTATGAATAACGTTTTTAAGAATATGTCTTACAAAGGGCTTACAAGAGGTTTGTAACTTTTTATGAATACGGCTGTAAAGGTATAAAATATAAGTTCCTAAGTACACTGTAGGGACGTCAAAAATATACACGATAATGCCGAAACACGTGAACTTATTTTTTTTATTGTAGAATTTAGTGACATACTGTATCATGTCTTGTATCACTCTAAATCAGTTCAAAATCTCGAGATATTTGTGATTGAAATTTAGTCACTTTTAGACCCATTTTTTATCTATATTTGCCCTATTTTAAGAAACGAAAAATTTTGATATGAAATTTTGAAATTGCTCCGAGAGCAATAATTCTCTTGCTCTGGTAGCAAGATCTCTTTGTCCCGCTTTTCACTTGGCAATAATTGCCTTTGCCGCAAGCAGTTTATCAATTATTCGCCCGCAAGAAGAGGTTTACGAAAGTCCCCTTTAAGCTCGAAAGCAATTATTGCTCATAGAATTGCCGAGTGAAGAACGGCCCTTTGCAGCGCATGCAGAACCAAAACAACAACATCAGCAGCTAGTAGCAACGTTGCCAGTAATGTTGGAAAAATCCCATTCGTGGTAATTTTTAATTGCCCTTAGGAATTTTTGTTTTTGGGAATTCCTATTAAATTTTTAAATTCAGCGTTGTAATTTTTAATTGGCGTGGAAATTCAGCGGGGTATTATTTAAATTGGAATATTACCAAACCGTGGGAGTTTGGTAATATTCTTCCTAAATTTTTTTTTTCTTGTTTAGCAAGCAAAATTTCTTTGTGGTATTTCTAAATGTTTTTTAAATTATATGTGCATATGGGACTTATTGTGGAATATTTTAATGCGAATGAGATTTATGTGGCAATGTAAAATGCATATGGAATTTGTGGTGGTATTTTTAAAATGCGTGGTATTTTTGTGGAAATTTTTAATGATCGTGGGATTTTTTGATACCGTTTTATTGTGGTAGAAACTTTTTGTTTTGTCTTTACCATGGTAATTTTTGTTGTATTTAATTAATGTTTCTGTCAAAATAGGGAACTTTTTGTCGGAATTATGTTAAATTTTAACTGGCAACCTTGGCTAGTAGTAGTACATTTTTTTGTAGCCACATACTGGCTCTCTAGCTACATGCATCTGTATTCTCTATTGTATTACAACCCAACAAGCCATGAATGTTACTGTGCCAGCTGAACGGTACTTAAAACGGCAGCGTCTGATTTGCTGGTATGAAAACGACATGTTTTTGTACCTTTAAACCGTTCTCTATATAATTGTAAAGTCCTTTATTATATTTATCAAGAATCGAATTGAAATTTATGTTATATTCGCTTGATAGTTCGTTTGTTCTTGTCTTTTTTCCCCCTCTTTTTCACCCGTTCGCCAAAAACCGCTGAAATATGCATTGAATCCTGTATTGAAATCAAGGTAGTGCAGTTGAGTTGCCGTTTATTGTTGCAACTTAATCAAAACCATTTTAAGAAAAGGTTACAATTGTTTAGTCTTAATTTGTGGTCTATTTGAAAATCTCTTTAAAGACTTATTTTGTTTAATTCTCTTTTAATTCTGATGAAGAGAACTTTGAATAGATGAATTCTACACCCAGGGTTTCATTGGATCCTATATCCTTTACTTCAGAGGATAATTTAAAGATTATTTTATCGATCGATGAGGATTTTAATGCTGAACGTGACGGAATTCCTGCCGCAGTGTAAACACGATGCGGTTCCGTTCTAAGGCAGCCACTGTCCATGTTATTCAATAAATCAGTTAGCGAAAGTAATTTTCCATTTTTTTTGAAAAAATTTTTTTATAAGTCCTATGTATAAGAAAGGTTGTAAGAAGGATATGAACACCTACAGGCCTAGCGCGAAACTCTCGTCGATTCCAAAACTTTTTGAGCGGCTAGTGTATGATCAAGTGAAAATTCACTGTGGGAAGGTAATAACAACTCGTCAGCATGGATTTGTTACTGGCAGATCCACTGTGTCTAATCTCCTCAATCTTACAACGTTTTGCTTAAATTCATTTAATTCAGGTAACCAGGTTGACTCTATTTACACTGATTTTAGTAACGCATTTGATAAACTGCAAAACAACTGAATTCTATTAAAACTAAAGTTAATGGGTTTTCCACAATTTTTTTGTAAGCTGGATTCAATCTTATCTGACAGAGCGATCTTATCAAATACGATTTCGATGCAAATTGTCTGCCGAATTTGTTGCTGAGTCGGGTGTTCCTCAAAGTAGCCAACTTAATCCACTTCTGTTTATTTTATCCATTAATGATGTAACCCAATTCATAAAAAAACTCTCATCTACTTACCTATGCAGATAATAGGAAAATATACATTAAAAAATTGACAGCTTTGAAAAACTTATAGAAAAAAGTGCTTTAAATTGGTATATTTATCTTTGAAAACATTTCAAACAGACAGAGCATTAATTTTTCTGAATATATATATCAAAAATTACGATTTTATTTGAAAAATCTTTTCATTTTAAACTAAGCGGCAACAGAATATTGGTCTCAAAAATTATAGATAAAAGTAAAATGAGATTTTCTGTAAATCGCTAAAAACAAGTTTAGAATCGCATCACTCGCTAAAACTTTAGCAATGACAGCTTAAATTTTATTCTTGGTTAAAAGCTCGTTCAGTCTTTAAAATTTTAGAATGCAAATAAGCGATGGAGTTTTTCACAATCACTATCAGAGAACTGCAATGAGTATCCGACAGAATTATGAGTATCAAATCATACCCGAGTGTCGAGCTATTCTCAACTCTATCCATACTTAATAATATGTGTAAAATACTTATAGGCATTCGGCTCATTAGCACTTTTTCGGGTATAAGTACATTCTCATATCCGAGAGCGCATAACTCGATCCACTTCGAGCCGTTTCCAATGCGTGCGTTGAGTCAGTTTATTACAAAGGCGCTCGATCCGAATGTTTTTTGAGTGTACTCTGAGTACTGCTCCTTCTCTGCCTTCGTCTCTTAGCGCTAATTAGTTTTTTTTGCGTATGCACTTTTCGTAAGTACTTGTCTGCAGGCCATGTGAGCTCTCATTTTTTGTTTGTTTTTCCTCGAAAACTCGTTCTTCGTATTTTATTTTTGCACTCTATGGAGGAAAAAACTATAACAACGCTTGTGATTTTGGTTTGTTAGACATAAACAAAAGACATAAAAGACATGTTAGACATAAACAAAAATAAAACAAAATCAAAATGCCGGCGCACAGTGGTTAAAAGTCGGAAATAAATACCAAAACTGATGATCTCTTTTTGTGATTTTTTTTCTTTGCGTTGTTTAAGAATATTCTAACTCGCGTGATTCCAAAATATTTATCAGAAATATATGTATGTATATAGGTTTTCTGTGTAGACGTCTTAAAATACGATTGATGTAAAAATGTTGAAAAAATTTCGTAAAATATTGATATTTTTCAAGAGTTATTACAGACAATTGAGAAAACGTATTGCACTCTGGTTTTTTTTAAGTACAAAAAGCATTATTGAAAAAGTTTTTTGCATTCTTGAAATATTTTTTTTATTTTTGCAATAAATTTCTTATGCAAAGTTTATATGACAAAAAAAAACGTAAATTTATTTTTTTGCAGAAAATATTTTTAGAATTCAAAAATATAATGATCTTCGGATGTCGACGATATATTAAATAAAGAATTGCTTTTATATGATTTTAAGTAAATCGATTAAAAAAAAACTGACAGAGTTTTTTGCGTCTTTGAGCAATATTTGGTAAATGCGTTTCGAAGAAAATATAGATATGTTTAGTCTCAAGGTTTATTACAATACTATAATAATTTTCTTTAGTATGCTTTTAGGCATTTTTTTATTTAACGATCACTTCTTATGAAAGTGCGGCATATTAATATATAGGTATATTTTTTATTTACAATCGTTAAATTTTTAATGTAAATAGCATTTACTTACTAAATACGATAAATGGTTTAAAATGTTATAATTCTTCTTTTGAAATACTAGAATATATTCACAGAGTAATTAAGTATTCTTCAGTGTGCTTCTCAGTCTAGTAATTTGCTATGTTAATATATATTAAATAATTTTTTAAATAATTACAATTAAATTGAATTAGTAAAACAGTAATGTGATATGCATAAAGTTGAATTAATTCACATTATCTTATAGCTTACTTTGAAACATTTTAATGAATTTCGCAATAAAATGCTTTCAAAACTATTCAAACATTTAAATTCCCTTGTCAAGAACTGTTCTTTAAACATCTTCAATAAGCTGAAAGTGAAATATATATTCTTTTATTCTAAACAACAGAATTAGAATACGTTCACGGAGAAAATTAATTTGCTTGAATCAATTTGTATTTAGGAAAAAGAAAAATTTTGATTAAATTCAAGCAAAATTTTGCTTAATTATTATAAACTGAAAATCACCACTTAATTTAAGCAAATATTTACTAAGTATAAATGGGAATAGCAAATTTTTACTTAATTCAAGCAAATATTTGCTTAGTTATTATAAATTGGAATAGTACATTTTGATTAGTTTTTGCTGAAATTTAGCATAATTTTGAAGTGGCTAAGAATCAAGCGAATGTTTTTCTTAACCACAACACTAATTTAGCAAACAGTTTTCTCCGTGTATGAAAGCCATGTTTTTATGCTACACGACCTGTGCTCACTTTATCACAATGCTAAAAAGTATGCTATTATCTTTTTTAACTGTTGAAAGTATCACATTTACAACCAGCGCCAATTTGTGGCAAAAAGCATGAGGGGAAACGATTTTTTTGATGATTTTTTTCTGTTTTTATTAAAATTAAACAAATAATATCTTGGAATACTATAAACCACTATTTTAAACAGTTTAGATGCTGCGCTTCATTGAAGTTGGAATAAGGAAAAACACGTGAAGTGGAAAATTTTGTATGGGAGGTGGGCGTGGCAAAAAATACTTTTTTTATGATAGACATATATTGAAGATTTCTGACAGAATAGTTCTTGTATTGGTTCAAGACAAAAAAAAATATGGCGTTTTAAATATTTGTGTTGTATGGGAGGCAGGCGTGATTGAGGATGGATTTAAAAATATTTTTGTGTGTATTCAAATAAAGCAAATTCCAAATAATACACAATATTTAATTGGTTTACGATGAGTCCTTCTATTTATTGACAACTTTTTTATGGGGCTCAACCACTGTGCGGCGCACGTGTCTGTTTGCTTCTTGTGCGTAAGCACGTGCAATAGGAGTTAAATTTAAATTATGCGCTTTTGATTTGGCAACTTAATGTTACAGACAAAAAAAATAGCTTACAAATTTAATAATAATTGCTGATTGCAGAAAATTAATGACACTATACTATCGAAACTGCGTATTATTTTTAAGGGGGTCCTCTGGTAATCTATGCCAAATTTTAGCCTTTTTTCAAAATATTGTGGAAAGAGAACGAGTAAAGATATTTTAGTTCCGTTTTTTGATTTGGGTAGCTTAATTTATTGAAAAAAATACAAAATTTTGAAAAAGTGAATTTATGGACCGTTCAGAAAGTTCTCGGCCTGGTAACGAGGTTCTCCGGAAAAAGGTGGGTCCAAATTGCGCACGATTCCAAGAGTAAACATCGTCTGAAAAAAAAAAATATTCAGTTACTTAGAATGAATGTCCCTATAGCCCCTACCTCGGAAACAAAAATTGAAATTTTTTTAGGGGGGGAGCCGCCACTTTGAAAATGAAAAATCGAATTTCGACCTTTTTTTTGTAGTCTAGTGTAGAAAAAAAATAGTAAACATTATTTTTTCGGCAAGTTTGAGGTAGGGGCTATAGCGGCGTAAATTCTGCGTCGTTTCATGCCTCATATATCAAAATCGGTCAAAAACTGTTTGAGTTATCGTGCGCAAAGTTTTGAAAAACATGGTTTCGAGAAAAACGCGTTTAAAGTTTTGACTTCAATTTTGAGGCACACAAATGACATTAACACATATTTTTTTAATACAATACTTACGAATATTAATCGGCAATTCCAGCCCCATAGAGTGTGCCTTCCTCCATCTCATAAAACGAGTTTTCCATGGCTTTTTGGGCTCTGCGGGCTGTGCGACCCTCTTTCGATGATGCGTACGTTTTTAGCTCTGAGCGTTGAAGTCGTTTTCCGTCGCGAGATTCAGCATACATCTCGGCTTGTGGGCCGATGACAATACCCATTGTTGACATTATTTTTAAAATACTTGTGAAGCCTTCGTTGAAAATGCAGGTTGCCAGAAAATTTGCGATTTCGACTGTGGTAGCACCACAGTGGATATGTTTCGGCGCAAAGGTCCACAAAAGCGAGTTGAACGATTCGTTACAATTTTGCGTTTCACCTCCAGTGCATCGGTTGAGTAGATCGTCGGATGATAACGCTTCGTATATGGGCTTCATTACTTGCAGAACCTTTCCATCAAGTGGGGCGTACGTGTGGTGAAATGAGGCTAATGAGCCTTCTGCTGCTGACTTTTGATAGGCGCACCAGCTGGACTCACCAGGTGGGCAATACACATGTTGTGGATTACTATCACTTGAACTTTTGTGATAATATGTTGACCATATTTCTTTTCTCATGTTTTCCACAGAGTCCTTATTACGTCTGAAATAAACTGAATCTCGTTCGTTTGCTTCTTTCATGTGAACACCTGGGCTCAAAATCATTTCAACCCCTAAATCAAAACATGCATGTATACATACTGCATGTATACATACTGTGTGTGTATATTTTGTAATATCAATACATATTTTGGAAGAATTCCACAGAATTTTCGACTAATGACTGCAGGCAAATAAACAACTTTGCTGATGCGTTATTTTGACGAAAACATACCTACACAAAAATGCCTGTATCTCCTAAACTATTTCGAATTTTGAAAAATCCTTTTGGGAAAATGTTTTTGAGTATCTGAGCAATAGAAATATGAAAAAAAATCGAAAAAATTTTTCGAATTACCAGAGGACCCCCTTAAGCTTCAACAACGTTACCTCATGCGCTGCTTTCACTGTGAAAAATAAAAACAAAAAGCAACACAAGAATAACACATCTGTTATTCAGCATTTAGATATGCTTAGAAAAAATAGCACAAAACAAATACAAAAAACTCGCTCACTATTTACTGCTGCGCTCTACTGCGCTCTCTTTCATATCTGTGGCAGATGAGCCGAGTGATTCGGCTACTTGTGTCGATTATGAGTATTTCGGCAAGTAGGATAAGTATCAGCAAGACGACAACAACCATAACTATTTATCAAGAATGATAGAATAAGAGATTACGCTTTGCGCAGGTCCGTTACTTCTGCTAATCGAGTTTGACAACCAGCTGTTCAGTTGATTACGTCACAATATTTTATTTCGTTGAAAAACGTCTGCGATCGGTTGTGTTTTATTTAATTGTGTATATATCGAAGTGTATTTGCGAGTTTTTAACTTTAAATTTAAAAAAGGAAGTATGCAGCTGCTAATTGTGGTAACAGTAGCAAACAAATATTTTTCAGAAACCTGATGTTTGCAATAAATACAAAAATTAAACCTAGAAATTGTAGAAAACGCACACAAACGAAAACAAAAATACAAAAATATATTAACTTAACAAAATTTGTTTCATTACAAACTAAAATGTATGCAATTTTCATTTCTGTGTAGAAATCGTATGCAAAGTGATCGCTTTCCAAAACAGCATTGATATTATGACGTACATGCGCAGAACGACAATTTTGTTGTACTCATTTTCTTGTCGTCGGCGCAATCTTTGTATTCTATCATTCTTGAGTATTTATGAACCAAAAAAAACCCGATCTTTCCCGATCCGACTCATGACTTAGGATACTCATATTTATTTGAGCCGCCGCATTCTAGCTTCGTAGAAGAGAATATGAGTCGAGTTGCGTGCGCTTAGGGTAAGTTTTTGTACTTATTTTTTCGGATATACTCAGAGTCGCAAAAAAGCTATCCGTTGCAGATCTCTGATCACTATATAGCTAAAAACTATGAACTTAGCTTGAGCAGTGGAGATTTAGCTTTAGCGTTTTTAAGAATACGACCTTCAGTCGAATGTATTTCATTGGCGTAGCAAGCGGAGGTTAGGGAGCAGTTGCCCCCCCACTTATTTAGCTCGATAAAATATTTAAAAAGAAAACATCAAAAATTATTCACAATATCAGTTTTTTTTACAACGGTAATATATATACCGTTATATATTTTGCTCTTCTTTCTCTCTTCTTCATAAGCATGCTTTCGGATAACCATTTTCTTTCTCTGTGTTTGAAAAAAGATAGAACAAAATGAAGAATCTCTACTGCAATTCCAATTTGAAAAAAATTCGGATACACTGAAAAAACTATTAAATTAAGTTGAAAAACTTGTTGCTTTGGTTTTGACTGTGCCTGCATCAGCAGCTTCATCTGAGCGTCTTTTTAGTGCACTAAGACGACTTAAAACGTATCTTCGAGCAACTATGACACAGCAACGACTCACTCATGCAGCACTTATACACATTCACAAAGATAAAACGAGGAATTGAATTCGATGGAGGTGGTGAAAGAGTTTGTTAATCGCAAGGACAGAAAGAAAAATTTTGGAAGAATTTAAATTTATATAACTTTTTGTACCTTACTGCATTTAAACCATGTAAAGATATACCTAGTCTTGCTTTAAAAAAGCAACAAGTATTTCTTATATTTTCATATTACCATATGAAAGATCCTTTACAAAATTATCTCTTATATCGAAATTGGAAAAACTTTTAAAAGTAATGAAATTTTAATATATTTCTATTTAGTTTTAAATTTTTTTTTATCTTGAAACTAAAATAAAAAATTTGTTTATTCATATTCATGTTTCTTATAAGAAATTTTGGTGATTTCCCCACCCCCCCCCCCAATTTGTACTGCCCCCAGATGAAATTAGCTTCCGACGCGCTTGCTGTATTTATACTGATTTTAGTAAAGAATTTAATAAGCTATCACACAAATAAATTGTATTTAAACTAAAGTTAATGGGTTTTCCACAATTTGGAAATAAAGTTTGTATGCTGGATCAAATGGTATCTGACAGAGTGATCTTATCAACTACAGTTTCGAGGTGTATTGCCTCCTTAATTAATGCTGAATCAGGTGTCCCTCAAAGTAGCCACCTTAATCCAATTCTGTTTATTTAAGCAATTAATGATATAACCCACATCATCAAGCATTCTCAACAGCTCTTTTATGCAGATGATATCTATATCTATCTATATCTATACTATTATCTATCTATATCTATCTATATCTATACTATTATACAAATTGAAATTAAAATTTAAAGTTACGGCTTTACTCCAAAAGGACTGAGCCGATATTTATGAAATTTTTGTAAAATATCATATTTGACGTACAGATTTCTTTAGGGGTATTTTTCTTTTGAAATTTTAATAATAATAATATTTAATTTAAGTATTAAATTTTTTAATAAATCATTTTAGCTGCCACGTATTGCTTATTTGTTGTCTTTCAACGAGTTTGTGTTATGAGAGTTTCAATAAACTCCATGTTGCTCTCTATTTCTCTTTCTCTTCGTGCTCAGCTAGCACAGCTCAACAAAAAAACAACTGATGAACCATGAGCAAGGTGAAAAGTGAGATACATATAAATGCAGAGCGTCGCTCAAAAAAAAAAACAACAAAAGGAAAAGGACATTTTTTATTTCTTTGAAATGTATCAGGCACGCCAGCTGGTGGGGAATTCTCCGATTTGCGGGGAATTTCATCTAAATCGGGCTCAAATATGAGTGGAATTTAATAATTCATCTAATCTTTAAGGATTTTTTGTTAGGAATTTAACATTATATCTAATATTTGCGGGCGATTTGATTTTATATTAAAATTTATGATACAACGTTTTTCTTACAACATTAGAAAAATTTAATTAATATTGGCAAAAAATCCAAAATCCTTGTTGACAAATTAATTTTTTAATAAAACATTTTTGTTTAATTTTTATTGCATTTACGTTTATAACCTTGGAAGGAATTGAAAAAAAATTTGAACTCCGCTATGCATTTCAGTAAGATCATATATGTATGTGCGAAGTTGACTTAAGATAGGTTTTAGGCAAAAGCGGTTAAATTTAAGGCATATTTTTAAATAAGTTTTCTAAAAAAGTATATTTTACATACAAAAAATTTCATTTGCATGTCAATTTAACATCATTAGTATAAGTTAAAAATTTTTTAACATATGAAGACATGAGTGGATGAAGGTGATATATCGCGTTTTCCGAATTTCGCTGTAAACGAAGATGTAATGTACATACGAACAATTTTAAACCTTAAAATAACCATGTTTTTGGCTATTTTAGAAAATAACTTCTTCACAAAGTTGGATTTAGTATAGATTTTAGTACAAATGCGAAACTTTGAACTCAATTTTCTCGAAATTAGAATTTCGGGACATATCACCTTCATCCACTCATGTCTTCATATATTGTTTAAATATAAAGATTGGTTGAAGTTAAAAAAAAGTTTGGTGTTCTTAAAAATAAGTGATAACTCGGCTCCAGATCGTCTGAAAAAAGATGAATTTAAAATCAGACCATTGAATGCACGCATTTTACTAAAATGGAGTAAAAACGTTTAAAAAACATTATGAAGCGTGGAAAAAGTTGTAAAATTTACGATATCTCTTACCATATTGTTGCGTGTAAAAGATGAGTAGAATTACAATACAATAGATTTTAAAAAAAAAATCGTTCGATTAGTTTGTTTGCAGTATTGCGGTCTATTTTGAATAAGTATGTTTCGAGAAAAACGAGTTTAAAGTTACTCTGGTTAATTAGAGGTTCTCTGGCGCACCGAGATATAAGCGGTAGCTGATCTGTATTATAAGCGGGATTGATTTATAATTTTTTTTACATACTTTTGAATAGTACAACAATAATCAAATGTAAAAAAAAATAGATTTTCAAAAAATTGTTTGCCCAAGACCACACTTAACATACTTTGGAATCATGCCATCGACATATTGCAGTTTCAAAGTTTGAAGTCGCGACTCGAAAACACATTTTCCTTTTTTAAAGTTATTTTTTTAATATTAGAGTGTGAATTTTTTTTTATTAAAATGAATTGTTTTCATAAAATTTATGAAATCCTTGTCCAGTAAGGCCAATGATGCCATATCGCATCACTTAGTCGGATGTCGCAAAATTAACCGTGGACTAAATCAAAATTAGTCAAAATCAAAATTATGTAAAAATTAGAAATGTGTGAAAATATTGTCCCGTCTTTAAGGCGTTCAGGAGATTGATAAAAATACGTGGTCTGCTAGTGAAAATATACAGATACAAACATGCTCCAAAAGCGTGCTCAGAAGCATCACCGAATTCAAAAAAATGCAATTTTCTTGCGTGATTGCGTTGATTTATATTTCTAGGTATTTGAATATCGTTGATCTGTGTTAATGACAAATAATAATTTTCCCAAATGTTTAGTTCATCTTCAGCAAGAGGTTGATCCCAGTCTAATTCCTTTGACCACAATGTTTGCATGAACATTTTCCCCTTAATGAGAACAGGTGCAACGAGGCCTAAATGGTCAAATATTTGTGATATTGTAGATAAAATAGTGCGCTTGGTTAAAATTGGTCCCTTCAATATTTCAACGTTATACTGCAATATGTCTTTTTCAGAATTACAAAGAATTCCTAATGTTTTAAGAGTCTCTTCTTTTTCAATTGTAAGTAAGTTATCTGCTGTACTCTGCGCGTTTAGATCCTTTAATATTCGCTGATCATTCGATCTCCATTTTCTTAAAGGAAATTTACCTTTATTGAGAAGCTTAGATAATTGTTGCTGCAATTGAATAGCACCTTGAAGTGAACCCTCACCCGTCAAAACGTCATCCATATAAAGTCTTCTTCAATCACTTTTGTTGCTAACAGAAACTCTTGTCGATATAATGATGGAAGCGCACGTAAACATCTCAAAGCAATATATGGCACACACAATATATGGCAAAGGTGATATACTTGAGGATTTTCTGATGTGCCCCAATTCCAAAGAATTAGTTGCAAATCACGATCATAAGGATGCACTAATATCTGCCTGAACATTTTTTCAATGTCGGCTGTCATAACAAACTCGTGTGTTCTAAAGCGTAAAATTATTTTGAATAGATCCCTTTGCAGAATCGGGCCTGTCATTCAACGACGTTAACAACAATGTCTTCATAGACGCGTCAAACACAACTCGTAATTTTGTCGTTACACTGTCTGGTCGGGTGATGGCTTGGTGTGGAATAAAATATGTTTCTTTAAATTTAATTATCTCAGCATCCTCGAGCAACGGCATTAAATATTATTTTAAGAATTCACAACTAGGGATGCAAACGATACATCGATAGTATCGTCATCGACGATGTATCATAAACATCGATGTTGAACTCGATGTTCTTATGAGCGATATATCGTCGATACATCGGTCTGAAAAGGAAAAACATCGACATCGTGCGCTCATTTTAAGCCTAGTATACATCGAACGAAAAATTAAATGAACGATGGCTATTCTGCAGCTCTTTCTATCTTTTATCGTAACAAATTTTTAGAAAGTGAACATTTTGGTCTGAAAAATTGATGTCTATTTACGAATTTCATTAAAAATGGCTCATAAAAGGATTCAAATGTAAGATTATATAATTAATAAATGTGTGTTTTATAGACAAGTTTTAAATAGAAGAAACCATCGGGCCACTCAACTGGAGTTACGCCTAAATAGCAAACCGTTCGATCTTCCTGACGTGCGTTTCGTGCAGCGTTTTAGGTTGGACAAAGTGAATGTGCGCTTGCATTTTACATGCATGTCCAATAATTTAATTTAATTGACAGCAAACAGCTGTTTCATAACAGAAGTTAACGGAACTGTAATACATTTTTGTTTTCGAAGATTGATAACAGGGTGCCATAAAAGATCAAAAGGCAGAATACCAATTTTAAAGATCTTTTATGGTCGGCATCTTTTATGATTGACAACAGAAAATGTGTAACAGTTGACAGATTTCGCCGAAATTATTATATCATGGTATATCACATAAGCGAAGTCGTCATATTATATACTAGTCATATTATATATTAAATTTTATAAAAAAAATCTGTGTTCTGTATGAACAAAAACACCCGTTTTTTGAGGTCGGAAGAAAAATTACAAAAAAGAAATTTTTCATACAACATACAGAAATTTTGTCCCTTCTTTTTTAAAAAATTGAGTTTCTGTAAATTTTTCTACGTCGATACTTTGTAAGAAACAATACTTTCTTTCATATTTTATAATATAGTGCAAATGCAAAATATGTTATCTATAAAAAAAAACTTATATTTTCGGTCTTAATACTAGGCCTAATACAAAAATGAAAGCATCGGAAAAACATCGATATATCGGTCTTATAACCGATGTTTTTAAGCATCGATAATTGCCAAGTGAACAACGATGTTTTCAAACATCGACATTTTTAAGAACGATGTTGCATCCCTATTCACGATAAGATTCTTTCAATTTTGAATTTCGGTGAAATCTAATTTTAAGTGTCTACTATGTGCTGTATTTTTTGAATCTCCAAGCGCCACTTCTGAGCGGAGTGGCAATCGTACGACAAATCGATCATCGTAATTTCTCTGCGCAGTATCCGTAAAATGTTTCTCACACATTACTTCTTTCTTCGTATAAGCTTTAGTTTTTGCAAATGCTTCTTGCTTCCATAATCTTTCAAGCTGTTGTAGCTGATTGTTCGTTACTTCCAAACATGTTTTTGTAATATTCTTGTTTTGACAAATTTCACCTACAAGAATCCATTCCAATCTTGTATTTTGCATGGCTGGCTGTCCATAGAATTCATTCATTCATTACACGGTGAACCAAGTAGAATCTTCCAGTACAACCCAGCTCCTATAAGCACGTCAATCTTTCCCGGTTTGTTGAAGACTGGATCAGCTAGACTTATATTTTTTGGTATGATTAGTTTATTCGCATCTAATTCAATTTGTGGAATTTTTCCAGTAATGGTGGCTCTTCCCATTCTATTAATGTAATAAAATCGCTATTCAGAGACCTGGTTTGTATTTGCACAACCTTACTAAAATTTGTTGTGGTTTGATTGATGCCATTCAATTGTCTACATTCATTCATAAATGGTAACTTAAGCATTTTAGTTAGCTCAATAGTTGGGTCGTTCCGGACCTTCATAGTTCATGGAACTATGTTCACTCTCGGATATAGTTCCAATCATTCCATCTGTACAATTTAAGCATGTCCAAACAGTTCCGATTGCAATAAAATTTTTTAATTGAACAACATAAGTTGACATCTCTTTCGCACTTACATAACTTAATCGAGTTGTTTGAGCGACGACAAGTAAGCCAATTATGCATGTGAAAGAGAGTGACAGAAATAATAGATCAAATTAAAAATGATAAATCGCCATTCCAGTTGTGTGCATTGTTCAGCATTGCTGTTTATTTTTGCTTTTAACATATGAAACAGAACAACCACGAAATGACATTGAACATGCTTTTGTTACTTTCATTCTTATAAAGAGAACTGCTGGAACTATATAGTTATGAGTTATAAAAAGTGTCTTTATTAGTTAACATCAGTTTAACAACTAGAACTTACATACTAAGTTACATCATAAAGAACTTAAGATTAGAAGTTTAAGTTTACAACTACAGGGTTGCCAATATTCGAAGCGCCCATCTGGCAACACTGTAACTTTCCGCAGTGATGCAAATCGACAAATGACATACCGCGTTTGAAGCGTCATTCCAAGCAAATGTTTACAATGGAACAGTACACGCCACGCGAACGCTCTAAAATTGTTGAAATTTACATTCAACAAAACAAGTCAACAGTGAAAACTCAACGTGCTTTCAAAAAATAAATAAAGTGAAAAGTGCGCCTTCCAAGAAAACAATTTATCGTTTGTATGAAAGATTTACAACTGTTAATACTCTTGGTAACCCAAAGAGGCCAAATAAAAAGCGACCAAGGCGATCGGATGAGAATATTGCAGCCGTACGAGCCAGTATTGAGCAGTCACCAACAACATCCCAAAATCGCCGTTCTCAGCAGCTCGGCATTCCCCGATCCACTTTACAACGCATTTTACGTGTTGATTTGAATTTGTTTCCGTACAAAATTCAATTGGTAAACAAATTGTTGACTACCGATAAGCCACGTCGATTGTAATGGGCCCAAAGAGTCATCGAAATGGCTAAAGAAGACGAGCAATTTTGGAATAAAATTATCATGAGCGATGAAGCTCATTTTCAGTTGAACGGAACGGTAAACAAACAAAATTGCCGTATTTATGCCACTGAAAATCCACAAGAGATTCAAGAGGTACCTCTTCACGATGCAAAAGTCACTGTTTGGTGCGGCGTTTGTGCTAAAATGCTCATTGGGCCGTTCTTTTTCGAAGATGATAATGGCCACAGAGTTACTGTCAATCAGGAGCGTTATCGCGATATGATAAACAATTTTTTCATGCCAATCGTTTGTCGAAAGCGTATCAGGCACTACTGGTTTCAACAAGACGGCGCGCCACCACACACAAGCCGCACTACAATCGATTTTTTGAAGCAATTGTTCCCTGGCCGTTTGATGTCAAAAAATGGTGATTTCGATTGGCCGCCAAGATCACCAGGTTTAACGCCTCCAGACTTCTTTTTGTGGGGTTATTTGAAATCAAAGGTTTACGTCAACAAGCCAAAGACCCTAGAAGAGCTGAAAACCAACATCCGTCAAGAAATAACCGCCATTCCCATCGAAATGTTGAAGAAAACCATGGAAAATGCTGCAAAACGGGCACAATATGTCGTAGAGGCCATTGACGACCATTTACGAGATATCATATTCAAGAAATAATGTAAGCAAATCTACTTGAACCCAATTAAATGATATTCATGACGAACAGACAAAAAATTGTGGTTTCTTTGATTTATTTAAAAATAAAATGGGCGCTTCGAATATTGGCAACCCGTACATTTAAAGAGAGCTTAAAATTAGGAATAAGATGAACTTAAAACTAGAAGTAAGAATAGATAAGCAATAGACGCTTGCGTATAAGCGTACAAGTAATACTGATAATTAAAGAGAAATGAAGAGAGAAAGTAAATATTTAAGTATGAAAGGATAAGTTGGGGATAAGTAGAGGTCAATATGTGACTCCTCCCTCCATTAGATAATTGCGTCATCGCAAAATTTTTTATTCATTTTTGTAATTCATTAAGGCTTACATTAGGTTACATTAGCTGGGGATAGATTTATTACAATGTAAACGTAAATATCGAAGGTTAAACTTTATTATACGCAAATTAAAAGGTTAAAAAATTAATTATTTTGTAAATTATATCTTCTTTCCCATTGTGTTTTATAATATTTTATTTTACGATTGTTAGAAGTATCGATAACATAATTTCCTTGACGTTCAAATTTATCAAGTTTCTTATATTTAGGTTTGTTTTTATGAATTTTTCTATTACACACAATATTTTCTAATCCTTTTGGATCATGGTCTCTATTTTGGTTAAGTTTATTTATTTTCTGAATTTTTCGTTGTTCGTATTCTTTGCTCACATTTTGTATATATTCTTTATCGAAATTTTTATTATAAAATCAATAGGTCTCTTTTATGTACAAGAATGAATTGTATTATTGTAAATGTAAAATATTTTAAAAAGTTTTTCTTCTAAATCCAAGTTTTTACTATCCTTATCTACTTCCATTATTCTAAGATGTTCGTTTAATGTGCCATGTAGCCGTTTAATATCAGAGTTACCAGTCTTAGCATATGGTGTCGTTGAATGCGTCTTAATGATTTATTCTGTTAAAAATAAATTTACTGCACTGTGCAAAATGCAACGTTCATTATCAAATACCAGTTTATTTATTTTACCTAAAAATTGTATGCGTTGATTTAATGCTTCTAGAATAGCAATCCAATTTCTATCATTGAGTTTATGAAACGTGGCGTATTTAGAAAATTTATCAATAGTGGTTAAGTACATTACATTTCTATATGGAAACCAAATGTCTATATGAACTATGTCATTAAAATGTGTTGGAGTTTCCGTTATCTGATACGGAACTTTTAAAGGGTTTCTGTCGTGCTTAGCTATTTTACAACCTTCGCAATTATTAATTGCCAAAGCAATCATATTGTGGAGTTTAAGGTAAAAGTATTTGTGCTTTAATTCATAAAATATTTCTTGTATTCCCCTATTGTTGTTACGAAGGTGTTCGTTTTGTATAATTGACAGCATATCATTTCTATCTAATATTTCAGTAAGCTTTAAATTTGACCTCAACAGAACTAGATTACTTTTTTGAAAAAACTGAACCCAAATATCTTGAAATTCCATAAATAGTTTATTATTTTCACAATACACACACATTATCCCTTTGTTTATTAACACCCTTTGCATGATTTCTATTAGATTAGATCGCTCTGTTACAAAAATATGATTTGACACTTTTTGTGTACATTCTTAGTAAAAACTTTTTCAAATTGTCCATAACTTAAATATATTTGATTTTTATAATAATAAAAAGATTTTTCTGTTATAAGAATATAGTTAAGGTTATCTTCAAGCGCACTGAGCACCGTTGCACCTGTTGAGCGCGTATCAACATTTTTGTCAGCTTCGTTGTTGTCTGAGCTTTCCCCAATTTCTTGATTACTAAACACATTTGCGCTGTTGCAATTTTGATTATCTGTTTTCAGATATCTACTTAAACTATCTGCAACTGTATTATCTTTTCCTTTAATGTAAAATATATCAAAATCATACTCATTTAGAAGAATTTTCCATCTTTGCATTTTCATATTCGGTTCTTCGAGGTTGTGCAACCACGTTAAAGGCTTATGATCCGTTTGTATAAGAAATTTTTTACATGCAGTAACAATTGAGTTCAGCTACTACATCTTTTTCACATTTTCTCCACATTAGACTATCTTAAGAACAAACTTAATATCATTGAAATATCTCAACGATATAAATAGATAAAAGTGGTCCAAAACAATCTGAAGTGAGAAAAATTTACCCACCATAATATGGGTTGGGCTTAGGGACAACAGAAGACATAACAACTAAGCATGCGTTTACATAGATCTAATCATGCATTTGTTTTCAATCTACTTTTGAGTTGACCTTTCGATAAGTTAACGTCAAAAAAGCTACAGTTGTTAACTAAGGTATTCATGCGATTTAAAGGAGCAGTAGCCATATAATTTGTGCTACTAAAAGGTAAGTAAATTAAATTGTTAGCGTTTCTACTGCTTCTACGGTTAGTGTTAAAATTTATAAGAGTTAGGAGTTCTGGTGAAACGAACCCACCAGTTATGAGTTGGTGTAAGTAGACGATATCAGCAGACTTCCTTCTCTCATTTAACGATTGCATTTTTAATAGTTTTAAACGATCCTCATAAGGAGGAATAAAGTGTCAGTTGGACTTAAGCCCCTTAGAGCAAACCGAACAAAACGTTTTGGAATTCTTTCTATTCGTTCAGCATGTACATTGTAACTTGGCGACCAAACTTTACTTGCATACTCCAAGTGAGGACGGACAATTGAATAATACAGCGTTGTAGTTAGAATCATACAAATAAATTCTTTGGCCCAGCGTGTTATAAAACCGAGCATAGAAGACGCTTTTTTACAAATGCTTTCAATATGAACGCTAAACGATGCCTTAGAATCCATGCATATACCAAGATCTTTGACAGAATCTACACGACTTAAAGCCGTATCTATCTTTGAGAGATCAGGTCTCACCTGACACAAGGTGCCCTAAAAATTTTGTGGTAAATGCCGCAAATTGACATTTAGGAAATTGAATTTTTAAATTAGAAGCTCTTAGTGTGTTTAAGACTTTTTGTATAGATTGAATGTGTTCGTGCTAGTAGAAAATATTAAAATATCGTCTTAATAGACGGCGCAAATCTTATTTATGTGCTCCCGCAAAACATAGTTTATTAGCCTCTGAAATGTTGCAGGTGCTGTTTTGAGGCCGAATGGCATACGTGTAAATTCATAATGGCCATCTGCAGTTGAAAACGCAGTTTTAGGTCTATCATCAGGATGCACTTCAATCTGATAAAAGCCTTTTGCAAGATCAATTGTGCTAAAATAAGAACACTTTCCCAACTTGTCAAATATCGCTTCAATATTTGGAATTATAAACCGATCATCAACTGTTTGTTCATTCAATTAACGGTAGTATAATTATTTTTTGAGCTAACATATCCTGTATTTGTCGATCGACTTCTGCGCGATGAACAACATGGTATCTATAAAGTTTACTATATACTGGGATGTCGGTTATTGTATTTATTCTATTTTGTATTTCATTAGTAAAAGGTAAGTTCTCCCCCTCAGTGTAGAAAAGATCATTGTATTTATGTAGAACGTTTTTTAAAGTTTGTTTATCTGTTGGATTTAAATGATTAGAAAATAAGCTGCTTGGATTTTTGTCATATATCTCTTCTTCACAGGTAAGTTCTTGCAATCGTTCGTTTTTTATATAATCGCCCACGCTTAACTCTTCTTCTTCACTAAAAAAAAATTGGTAATTTTGCGATTTCTGTTATTTAACATCTTTTTTTATAATCCACTATTGCATTTAGATTTAAAAGTATATTATTGCCTATTATATCATCAAAATAGTTGTGAAATGAAAACTCGACAAAGTTAACAAAATATTTGTTTATATCAAATTCATTAAATAGTGGTACACTGTATTGAATATTTGTTGAAACATTTCGACTCAAAACTTTTAGTGTGAGAATAGGTGAATTTACTCTCCATTTCGGATTGCATATATCAGGATTGATTATACTAAACTCTGCACCTGTGTCAATAATATATTTAAGTTTCATTGCGTGTGTACGTATTAATATATAGGGTAATTTTTTGGCATACCGAATTTAAAATTTGGATTGTTGTTAATTACACCTATTTCCATTGATTCAATAGGTTCATTTGGATAAAAATTTGGGTTTTGATTATCGAATATATTTTGATTATTGTTACCAATGAGCTGAGGTGAATTATTTATTTGATTATTGCCCATTCTCCTTAATTGATTTTGTGTTATATTTACCTGAGAACTATTGTTATAATTAGGTCTTGAGTGTACAAAAGAGTTTTGTTGAGAAAAAGTATAATTCTGTCGTCTTTGTTGTTGTTCATTTCTGTTGTTGTTATTGTTAGTATTGTTGTAATTGTTATTGTTGTAGTGTTGATGTTGTTGATTTGCATGAAAACTTCTGTTATATGTTCTCTGTTGAATATTGTTACTATAATTTTGTAATTGTGAATTGCTGTTAAAAAATCTTAATTGATTGTTACTATATTTTAAATAACCGTTTGACTTTATAATGACTTTATTGACTTTTTAAGCTTCTTTAAATTACCTGGATTTCTGCTAACAATTATACTTTTAACAGGCTCAGACAAACCATGTTTAAACGAATTTAAAGCAATTCTAGCATTGCTCTCACTATTAATCGCTAAATTTTTGTTATCACTAAAACATAATGCGTAATTTAAACGACACAAAAGGGTATTTAATGTATCATAAAAATTTTCAATTGTTGAACAGAATCGACATGCTCCAATGTTATGTATATGTTCATCAACCGAAAATTTTTCTCCGTGGTTGTCGATTAATATTTATTTAATAAGTGGCCAAGTATCAGCATTTCCATTTATAATAAGTGATTTTCTTGCACTACCTATGATCTGATCTTTAATATTACCGATTAACAAAATTTTAAAATCTTCTGGAAAAGTTTCCAAAATAGGTACCATTGAATCAATACGTTCAATAAAATTTAATAATGCATCCCTATCCCCATCATAATTTTGAATACTATTAAGATTAGTAGAAATAAGCTTAAATTTGGTGTTAACATCCATGCTGTCCATGTCTGTTGATTTTTGTTGTTTTTACCTCCTCCGTTTGGTGTGGCAAGTTTTCAAGGTGACCTCTCCTTAATTCAGCAAGTCTTCAAGGTGACCTTCGAGCAAGAGTAAAGCTTCTTGGCAAGTTTTCAAGGTGACCTCTCCTTTAATTCTTTAAGTCTTCAAGATGACCTTAGAGCAAGAGTGGAGTTTAAAAAAACTTTTTTTTTATGTTCGAGTCCGACTGCGCCAGATATGAGTTATAAATATTGTCTTCATTAGTTAACATCAGTTTAACAACTGAAACTTACATACTAGGTTACATCATAAAAAACTTAAGATAAGAAGTTAAAGCTTACAACAACATTTAAAGAGAGCTTAAAATTAGGAATAAGATGAACTTAAAACCAGAAGTAAGAATAGATAAGCAATAGACGCTTGCGTATAAGCGTACAAGTAATACTGATAATTAAAGAGAAATGTAGAGAGAAAGTTAATATGTAAGTATGAAAGGATAAGTTAAGGAAAAGTAGAGGTTAATATGTGACTATATAGTTCCGCGAACATGCTTAAATCTGATGTACTATAAGATGCAAATGAGTTTCGATTGAGGAACTTTATAAATTTATTTACTAAACGATAGAAGTTCCTTTTTTATATAAACTAAAGAAATGTTTTTCTTTCATTTAAAAATATTGAATTAAAAAGAATAAAAAAGCAAAAAATTCTGTTTGATTGATTTAAGACTAGTCAGAGTGATGTGTTGAAAATCTACATGAACCTTTACACATTTTCTCCGCAGTTCAACAAGCACACAATTCAAATAAATGCTTCAAATAGTTCTGCAGTTCAAATAAACAAAGGAACTAGATAGGTCCGCGGACATGCTTCAAATTCCCTTTGTAGTTCAACAAGCAGACAGTCCAAATAGTCTATACAGTTCAAATAAGCAAAGGAACTAGAAAGTTCCGCGGACATGTTTCCGTGAACTAGTTCCTTTCTTCAAAAGAATCGTTCCATGTCCGTTCCGTCTCCGGAACTGTTAAGCACAAGCCTAGTTAGCTCTGTTGTAATAAGATTGGTCTGTGAACCCGGATCTAGTAGAGCACGACAAACTACTTGTTTTCCGTCTCGATCCTGAATGTAAATTTGGGCTGTTGAAATCATGACACTTGACTCAACTTTTGGAATGCAAAGTAAATTAACAGGTGGCCTATCCTCTGAAAAATCTGTAAGAACCTGTTGTCTTTTTAGGCCTGCATTGCTATTTATTTCTGTATGTAGCAACGTACTATGACGTCTATTGCATTTGCTGCAACTGGAACTTCTGCAATTTTGGGCAAAATGCCCTGAACCAAGACAGTTTAAGCAAAGCTTTTTTTTAATAACTGCCTGCTTTCTTTCATCTACGGTAAGCTTCAAAAATTGTTCACAACGATTGTATGAATAAAAATAAAATAAACTGGCTATTTCAGCCCTTGGAAGGACTTTGACCTAGCTTCTATTGATCAATTGTGTTGTGCGTGTTGTTAATTGTTTGATCACAAATGATCGAGAACTGGATCTACGTGTTTTATGCCGACTCCAAACGGCTTATGTTCTCAAGGAGCTTTACATGGCAATTTTTACTCTCTGAGGTTTGCCATTGTCTGCAAAGAGGTGACGACCGAACAGAAAAATTAATTCAATTGAAAAAACTTTCTGTCTGAGCTGAAATTGAACCCAGGCTACCGTGGTTCTTTAGCTTAGGAGCCACGCACTCTACCCACTAGGCTACGGCCGCCACTGTATGAGATTGTGTACGACTGTATGAGATCCAGCACAAAAATGACAAGAATATGCAGTGGCAATTAACGAAACGCTCTTCTCATATCTCTTGCTACTTTTCTTTTCAATTGTTTGATCTTGTTTTGCAATTTGCAGTTTTGGATTGTTTTGAGCAAGCATAAAATCGACTAACTTTGGCATATTAGTCTCATTGCGTTCCCTAATTAGATTTTGCCAATCACGCTGTTCTACGTAATCGAGTTGCTTCTTCGATAAGTGAATTATTAATGTATCCCAATGAGAAATGGGTTGCTGAAGTGTACCTAAAGCAGACACATGTGTTTGAATGTGCCTAATCATCTTTCTCATAGATTCAACCTTGTCATCCTTATTGATTTGAGGAAACTTAAATAATTCTGCTAAATGATTCTCTGTAATCAACATCTTATCGTACGAGTCCTTAAGGAACTTCCAAGTATTTACGTAATTTTCATTCGATATAGTGAAACCTTCATTCACATTTTGTGGCGACCGTAGCCTAGTGGGTAGAGTGCGTGGCCCTAAGCTAAAGAACCGCGGCAGCCCGGGTTCAATTCCAGCTCAGACAGAAAGTTTTTTCAATTGAATTAATTTTTCTGTTCGGTCGTCACCTCTCTGCAGACAATGGCAAACCTCAGAGAGTTAAAATTGCCATGTAAAGCTTCTTGAGAACATAAGCCATTCGGAGTCGGCATAAAACACGTAGGTCCAGTTCTCAATCATTTGTGATCAAACATTTAATAACACGCACAACACAATTGATCAATAGAAGCTAGGTTAAAGTCCTTCCAAGGGCTGAAATGGCCAGTTTATATTTTTTTTTCAATCACATTTTTAGCTTCTCCGTGCAATACCCCAATAAGATATTGATGTTTCTTCATAGGTGGAATTTCTGGATCTGAATCAATAGCTGTTTCAAAACTGTTTTTGAAAACCATCCATTTCGTGTACTCTCTAGTTTAATATCTGGTACTAAACTCTAGAAGTTTAATATATGGAAACTTTGCTTTATAGTGCAGCTCTTGATGACCTACACTAGGTGTAGATGCTGTTGTTCTATACTGAACGCCCTGCTCTATCCTATCAATTAAACTTTGTGCAGTTGCACCAGCTGTAAAATATTTTTCTTCAAATGCTTCAAACTCTTTTTCACAGTCCTCATAAAACTGTTCCGCTCCGTCATCTTGAGGCTGTTTGATCTCACGAATCTGTTGCTGCAAGAATTCAAAATTGTGCAAGTATTCGACGAGCTTCTTTAACCTGACTTTTGCTTCAGCAATTGTTGACTCTGGATGCTTCTCTAAGTAATTTTAGGGCAGTTCACGATCTTGTTGCATCGTTGCAAATGCAAGATAAACAGCTTTTACAAAAACAAAAAGCATTGAAAAGCTTTTGCAACATATGCTTTTTGTTTCTGCAAAAGCTGTATGCGTTGACTTCTTCGCACGTTGACTTTTAAATGCGTTGCATTTGCAACGTAAATAACAAATCTACTGCTTAGATATGCGTTGAACCAGGCGACTTCTAACAGTGACTCTGCTTTGCAACTACTTCCAAGCCCTTCAGTGCCTGTTTTCTAATATTGCTGAATATAATGTATCCCCCACGTTGCCCCACGTTAGGCGCCAAATGTTAAAGGTGGAACTTCTTTCATTAAAACTCAGCAATCGATCCGTTTTTTAACCTTTATTTTAATATAAAAATATGCGCTGCTTTTGCGACTGTTCCTTTCTTTTTTGATCTTTTTCTCTCCCTTTTCTTCTGCGTTGCCAAAAGTAAATTTTATTTTAATGAGAAAGTGATGCCAGTGCATGGCATTAACAAACGTTTTGTTCGGTTTGCTCTAATGTCGTGGTTATCCTAGCCAAACATGTTCAGTGCTCATTTTCGTTAATTTATTCTCTTCGCTGAAATGTTTGTTTGGTGGTTATGCTTTGTTTGTTGCACAGTTGCATTTTATGTAAAAATAAGTCAAAACACATATAAGAAAAACTCTTTTTCCATTTTTATATACAATTTTAGGCATATTATTCATATTTACTATGATATGTAAAACGAAATTACCGAATTAATTCAAGTTGAGATTGGTTATGCAAGGGGCATTATTTTTTATATTCAATTATTTATTATTTTTTTTTTAATTTTTTTAGTTACAATAGATATGCAATTAGTGTTCATGAATTTCTTATTTTTCTTTCAAAATATTATAAGATTACTTCAATTAACACGATTTTTTGTTATTAAAATTAGTTCAACAAAGCAATGCTTGCTATTTGTGTTAAGGGTTGCTTGAGCACACAATTAATTTCACTTTCTAATACTTTTTGCTACATTTTTGATGCTATTATGACTAAAGGCAACACCGGAAAGTTCGGCATGTTTGGTGTTTCAATCAGCAATCAAAAATGTTCGGTCTGAGAGCGAGAGAATGAATAAGAGAAAAAGTTAATTTTTAATTTTATACGTGAAACAATAAAAACAAAAATGTTCGGCAACCATGTTTGGCTAGAATCACCACGGCATAAGGAGCTTAAGTTGAACTGGCACTTTCAACCTTCCTCCATATGAGGATCGTTTAAAACTATTGTATTAAAAATGCAATATTTAAATAAGAGAAGGAAGTCTGCTGCCATCGTCTATTTACATCAACCAACTCATAACTGGTGGGTTCGTTTCACCAGAACTCCTAACTCTTATAAATTTAAACACTAATCGTAGAAGCAGTCAAAGCGCTAACAATTGAATTTACTAACCTTTAAGTAGAACAAATTATATGGCTACTGCTCCTTTAAATCGCATGAATACCTTGGTTAACAACTGTAGCTTTTTTGATGTTAACTTATCGAAAGGTCAATTTAAAAGTAATTTGAAAACTAATGTTTGATTAGATCTATGTAAACGCATGCTTAGTTGTTATGTCTTGTGTTGTCCTTGAGCCCAACCCATATTATGGTGGGTAAATTTTTTTCACTTAAGATTATTTTGGACCACTTTTAACTATATCGTTGAGATATTTCAATGATATTAAGGTTGGTTCTTAAGATGATCTAATGCGGAGACAGTACGAAAAAGCTGTAGTAGATGAACTCTTATGTTATTGCATGTTAAAAAAAAAAAAATAAAAATTTATAAAAAGTTGCTAGTTTTGTTTTGTGCCTTCCCGGAAGCAACACATTTTTAAAAAGAGTTTTTTCAACAATAAACTTTCTTTGGTCTGATGAGAAGTCGCAATATAAAGTTTTTAATGTTCTATGTATAACATGTTTAAAAGTAAATTTTGGAATTTCATGTCTTGAATTTAAAAAAGGATTGTCTAATAATAAAATTATTGTATAAAATAATCATTCCAGAAACAAGTACTTTTGACTCCATATATTTCTGTATAAAAAGATAAAATTGAATGTCCCTGGATTGCAAAAGAAAAAAATGGTCACTCTTATGTAACAATGAAGCCAAAGAAATTGACATGACTTATATACAAAAGTTGTATTACAAAATTTGACATAGTTAAGACGATAAGGAATGTATGATTTTTTGAAGAACTTTGAATTTAAAAAATTTCCTGATTTCAGCTTAAACAGGAAAATTTCTTGTAGGGTATACTTTATGACACAATAACTCTCTGAAAGCAGTGGATTTGTTTGCAGTTACTTTTAACAATCACAGAATATCGTTAAAATTATAGATATTTTCTAATTATAGAAACTTTTTTTATTATTTTCTCTTTCTTCTATAAAATCTATTTTATTTCGTTTAAAAAGCATGCATGGTTGCACAGTCAAGGCCACCATTGAAATAATAAATTGCATTTACTTCACTTTTGTAACAAAAAATTCTTTTACTTAATATAAAAGTTTTATCAGAATTTATTTTTCCGCTCGTGCTTTTTGTGTGCTGCTAATTAAAAATCTTAAGTATTCGATGTACACAAATATTTGCATATCAATTTGTTAAAGCAAAATGGTTACAAAAATCGGGGCTTTTTACGACTCATTGAAATCATGATTCTCATTATTTTAACAAAGAAGTAGGCATTGCTTCGTTGTTTTCTCCAAATTCCCAACAACTCGCGCATGCACGTCAGTACAAATTCTACAACATAAGCTGCCAAATGAAGATATGCAGATCAGAACCTAAACCCTGCCAACTGGCGTTGGCAACATAAAAACGAAGACGCGGCAATGTGACTTGGAGTTATGGTGCATTAGGCAATGGTAGAAAAATTACGATGAGCATTAACTACATTAAAAAGAGCCCATAAAAAGTTTCCAATGTCTGGCCAGATTGGCCACATGTAATGGCGAAGAGATATGAACACGTTATTTAATATATGGAAGCCAAACAAATATTAGTTGCCCGACTGTTTCTCTGGATCAGTTGATAACAATGAGCTACTCATCAGGCTCTGTGGTCTACCCTTTACACAGGATACTTCAGTAAGCCCTGTAGGACATCTGCGCGTTCAACTTCAAGATCTCAACGCGCTGAGCAGACACCAACTAGAATTATCAAACATCTGTGGCGCTCCAGAGCTGTGGTTGGAGCGTAAATCGGGAGCTGAGTGAAATATACAGCAATACAATACACAGATCTGTAGGAACATAGTCCAGTCATTGCAGGTTTAATTGTATTGCGAGAACAGCATGGAACGCTACATCGTGCAGTAGCTGCTTGGCCTCTGCCTTTCATCGTTCCTGCAGATAAGAAACCACGACCAGGTTATTAGGAACAAATATATGCAACTAAATGGTCTGTATGAAGATATTCAAGCTAGCGACACAATGCAACAGTTTCATTTGGCATATTGGAGTATGTTTGGAAAAGATGAACAATACATGCTCGTATTTGAGCATGAACAAGTCTATTGTTTCTTTATAGTAAACTTACAAATATGTTGACTAAAACATGGACTATAAGCAGTGCCGTTTTTAGGGGAGCGACCGCCCGGGGCGCTGTGCACGCACCCTTGACATAACCACATAATTCGAATAAATATCTCTATAGATATAAATAAAAACTAAATTCAGCGCATTAACTTTTATGAACATATCATGTAGGAGTGAGAATAACTTTTTAGCGTTTATCTACCACGACCTAAAATTTTGTTGCTTGTTTTTCTATGACTTTTTTCTCGTCATAGCGACGACCATACACTATCTATAACACTATCTATAACTATAACACAGACTTTGTTTGCGCAGACTTGATTTTTTAGTTAACTTTTGTAAAAATAAATATATTTTTAAATTTTTTTTTTAAACACGTGTTTGCGCAGACAGTCTGTGTAGTCTGTTTGGCCCTCTAGGCCCTCTATACAGTGTATACTTTCCTGTCTTTGCTTTATTTTACTCGTAAGCAGGGTTCGTATTTGCTCACTCATGAAGCTTCATGAATATGAGGGAATTTTTTGTTTAAAAAAAAGGTGCTTATATTCATTTTCGAGAAGAGCTGAGCAGATTTCTTTTTGTTCATGAACTGAAGAAGAGGAAACCAGTTGGTGAACAAGAATATTTTTTACTCTTGAAGAAACTGTTGCTATTCATCTCTTCTTTAATGCTTCAGTTGTCGTTCGTTGGCTCATCATTTATTCATTAATTGTTCACGAACAAGGCTCATTTATAAGATTGTGGCACTTGAGAAAATTGCACTCTTTTTCCGCCTTTGTTCAAACTGTCACTGTGTTTTTCTTTCTTCTATGCATTCATTTTCTTGGTTTCTTTTCATCCATTCTGACAGTTCGACGGAGCTCGCTCTCAAGTGCCACAACCTTAAAAATGAGCAATGGCCTTCACCACTTCGTGAAAAATTAATGAATAAATGAAGAGCTAACGAACGAAAAGTGAAGCATTGAAGAACATGGTATAAGGATAGAGGTAGCTGCAGCGCTGACTGTGCTCTCTTTCCATACTGCCATGTCTGTCAAATTTAGCTGTATGGCAAATAGAAACAAAAGAAAATAAATAAAAATGTTTGCTTCGTTTTGACATTTCCGGCAGTAGGCTCTCATCTGGTGCATCTACCTGTATACTTCTAACATGAAGAATAGATGAATAGCAATAGTTTTTTAGCAAGAGTAAAAACTATTCTTGTTCACCAACTGCTTTCCTCTTCTTCAGTTCATGAACAAAAAAATCTGCTCAGCTTTTTACGAAAAGTAGCTGCTCACTTTGATCTTTCTTCATATTCTTAAATAAATGAATAGAAGCAGGAATGAGTAGTTAATGAATGAGCAAATGCGAACCCTGCTTGTAAGTTCGTAAGCAACAAAATTTTTTTAGAAAAGTAGCCGATTTAGTCTAGTCTAATGCAGGCCATTTACTATCCAATTTATTGTATAATCTGCGTTAGGGATGTGCAAGTCGAAGTCGAAAGTCGACTTTTGCATGATAATTTTCGACTTTTGGCAATCGACTTTCTGATATTGAAAAAAGTCGAAAGTCGACTTTTGCTTTCGACTTTTACTTTTGACTTATTCCATTTTATGCGAAAAAAACCTTAACGCTAATCTGAGAACTGCTTTCTCTAAACTTATAAACGAAATAGCTGTTTAACAACAAATAAAGCTGGCAACTTTTGATTCGATAAATGTAAAATAGTGATCGGCAAAATAAAAAAAGAAGACACTGTAAGTGGAAGTGTGCCAAAGCAATTGCGTTTAATCTGATTACGTCACACGCGTAACAAAATGTTTTAGTGAAATTGTCACTATTTGAAAAGCAGGTGACAATTTTTATCAAAATTTATTATTTTTGAGCTTAAAGTTTTGTTAAAAAAAACATTACAACAAACACATAGAAATATCAAGAATACTGGGTAACAATTGTTACTTTGCCAGAATACAAATTTATATTCACAATATTCAAACTACGCTCAAATCGATTAATTTTTTATTATAGAAAACAGAGGAATGTTCTGCTTTAAGTCAAATTGGCAAAAATTTAAAACGAGTGCTTGGTATTGAAATCACAAAAAAATTTACAATATTGAATTGGTAGAACCGCTTCTTTACGCTTCTTTAACACTTCTAGATCCTAGGTTCAAAAAGCACGCATTTCAAAATATCTGTGAGTGTTCTCAAGCAATCTTTCACCTTGGTAAGCAGCAGTACATAAATAATTACTGCAAATATTACCCCTCCCCTCTCTATTTAGTTGACCTTGTGAATGCTAAGATGAGACAAACAAGAATTTCAAATGAAGAAGTTGTGATAGCGGCATTGACATCTAATAATCAAGAATCCGATAACAGTGGCATATTATGTTTTTTGGATGAGGTGGTTAAAATAAATATGGAATCTAGAACTGGTCAAATTGAAGGGATGTCCACTCAGCTGCACTCAGCTGCACCAGCTGTCGAAAACTGGGCGATCGAAACTGGGTGATCGAAACTGGGTGATCGAAGACTTAATAAAAATCCGCTTGTTGTCTGGAAATGCATGAAAACTGAATTTCCTTTTGTTTGGGCCGTTGCAAATAAATATTTATCAATTGTTGCAACTTCGGAGCCATCCGTAAGGTTATTTTCTCAATTGCGAAACAGGCTTTCGCCAGAGCATCTTAACATGTTGGTTTTTTTACGTTCTGTTGGTGAAGACATGTGGTTCCCTTAATTGTGCATTCACTTGTGCACAAATATATCGAGCACTAACCGCCGAATTAACGTAAGCGCTTTTTTTACGAAATTAATTTTTAAATGCAAACGATAGTATGACAACAAAGTTGTCAACTCCAAAAATTTCACATTTCTACTTTAAACTGTTCTAAAGTTATATTTAACACAAAAATAAAATTTACATGTACCGCTTATGCAAAAAAAAACGAGGAAAATGCTACTCTTGTAAAATTTGGTTTATAACTAATGTGACCAACCGTACTCTTTTTGGGAGTGTTTTACATCTTTTTTTCTCGCTGTACGTATCGAAGTACGCTAAAACTACTTCTTTTTAGTTGTTGTACTTCTTTTTGACATCATTTTGACAATTTTTTCATAAATCTATTCAAAATACACCTCTCTAGCTACTGCAAAAAAATTATTTAAGGTTTGTTTCTGTACTCGATTCAAGTAACTTTATTTATTTTAAGGTGTGACTACCGAAATGTTGACTTTTTTCATAAATTTTTTAAATAAGATAATAATATTCCGTTTTGAAACATCGTTTTGAAATTTTCACATGTTTTTATTGATGTCGTAAAGTGTGCTTTTGCTTATAGTTATAGTTATCTATATCAAAGAAGAGTACTCGAAAGACGGTCTGTTTTTTGGTCGAAGCACCCAGCCTTGTGTTCATCTGAAATAACAAAAAATCAAAGAGAATATCGTTCTGTAGGCTCTATTGTAGTGCACTACCCTATAATATGTATATTTAAAAAAACAAATAAAAAATGGCGAACTTGTGAAAAAATTTGTAAAACTAACTTTTTTTTAATTTGTTTAAAAAAATTAACTTATTGAAAAATTGACTGTTTTAAAGTTCCGGAACTAGCTATATATGCCTTAAATAACTGGTGAAATTTTTAGCCAAATCGGTCGAATAGTTTTTAGTTAGTGCTTCCCCGAAGTTTCGAAAATGTAGTTTCGAAAAAAACGTGTTTAAAGTTTTTACAGCACTTTAATATACGTTACGACGCTTTGTCTTCTTTTGGCTGTAACTTTATTTATTTTCAATTTAGGTCTTAGACTTTTAGAGTATATTTTTAAGATTTAATTTTAGTATACTATTGCGAAAAACTAAAAAAAAAAATTGATTTTTGAATTCGTCAAACTGGTGGACTACTACTTTAATTAGCAATGAATTGTAAACTATATCTGATTTTGAATCTCTTATAAATTAAACTTTTTGTTTAATGGATTTATTCATGCATCTTTTATTATCTTCATTATTTTTTGTGGATGTACTTCTATTTGTAATTCTATATTTATTCTTTGTATTTCTTTTGTGCCTCTTTTTAAAGTCTGTGTGTGTATATTTCTTTTTGCTTTGAAAATTTCGGTCACATTATTTATAACGCATACGTTAATTCGGCGGTTAGGGCTTGATATTCAGCCCAATTATAAATAATTTTTCCTGGGGAATCGGAAAAGGCAGTTTTCATTTATAAGATAGCAGATAGAGACATCACATATTTTTTACTTTCATAAATATTGAACGTTGATGAAGAAATTGGCAATAAAAATTTCCAAAATGTTCTTAAACTTTATCTTGAAAATGAACTCTCCCTCTTCCGATTACCCGAGAAAAATTATTCATAAGAAGTCTGATTATCTATATAGGAACTAGAATTGCAATATTTTGTTTTTTTTTTTATTTTATTTATCTACTGAAGTACCATGTTTTAGTTTATTTTTTAACAATAAATCACATTTTTCATATTGAATCATTTGATTCTTAACTGCCCTACAAAACCCGTACAAAAATATTTTAAAAAAGTCGAAAAAAGTTGAAAAGTCGGCTTCTAAAAGTTCAAAAAGTCGAAAAGTCCACTTTTACATTTTCAACGGTTGAAAACGTCGAAGTCGACTTTTGCTGGTAGTTGCACATCCCTTATCTGCGTTCGTTGTACTGCATATCGTACAGTTAGTGGGGTTGTCGTATAAGTACGAAGTTGTTTGACAAACGATTTGACGAAGATCAAAACGATTTAATATTTTGTCTCATAGTACGATAAATTTAATAGTTAACCGTAGTGTTTGTCAGATTTCGTCATTGTTAGTTTTTCGTCGAAGTTTTAACATCGAAATATTAATTAATATTAAATAATTAATATTCTTATAGAATTTTTATATATATTAATCTTAATTTTTTTTTCAATTCATATTTTTATGCATCTCCTTTTTCTAATATTTATTTATTTATTCATCTGTCGAACGAGTCTATCAGGTAGATACCATTTAGTTTACAAATTAGTGGCGACCGTATTCTAGAGGGTAGAGTACGTGGCCTCTAAGCTAAAGAACCGCGATAGCTCGGGTTCAATTCCAGCTCAGACAGAAAGTTTTTTCAATTGAATTAATTTTTCTGTTCGGTCGTCACCTATCTGCAGACAATGGCAAACCTCAGAGAGTAAAAATTGCCATGTAAAGCTTCTTGAGAACATAAGCCGTTCGGAGTTGGGATTAAACACGTAGGTGCAGTTCTCGGTCATTTGTGATTAAACATTTAATAACACGCACAACACAATTGATCAATAGAAGCTAGGTTCCAAGAGATGAAATGGCTAGTTTATTTTTATTTTAGTTTACAAAATAATACATATTTATATATATATCTCAATAACTTAGTTACTAAAGAATATATAACAATGAATGCTTAAAAGATTCTCTATCAATACTTATGTCTATTTCGTGGCATACCGAGTTGAACGCAGCAGAGGAATTAGTAATAGCATCATTACCGCCATAGTTTGTTCTGTGAAAATCGATAAGGAATAGATTTCGCTGCCTAATAAATCTTTCAGGTGCATATAACTTAATAAGATTTAAAAGAGATATACAGTCTGTGTGGTTCATTAGAATATCCCTTGCAAAAAAAAATCCGGAAATACTTTCTACGCGTCTGCAATGTTTTCAACCCAAGTAGAGCGCAGCGGCTGTCGTACGAGATTGTTGAATCCCAATTAAGTTTTTTTTATCGCGAAGCGTGAGAATCTTTTTTGGATATTTTCAATCCCATTGATATGATGCTTGTAAAAAGGTTCCCTTATAAATAATCCATACTCCAAAATAAGCATCACTAACGACATAAAAATAGACTTAAGAGTGAACGGGTCTGAAACTTCCTTTGAATTAGAAATCCAAGCATAGCATTTCCTTTTGAAATGATACTATCATATTGTGCCATAAAATTAAGCTTTTTTTTAAACTATTTAATTAAGCCCTAAATCAGATTTAATTTTTATTCTATCCCAGAATATTACCATTCATTGAGTAGCTAAACTCCTCTATATTCGTGAGCACACCAAAAGAAAGAACCTCACATTTGGAGACATTAAAAAATAATCTATTTAATTCGCACCAATTGGAGAGGTTATTAAGATCGTTCTGTAAAATGCAATAATCTGAAGCATTTTTCACAGATTTATAAACTTTCACGTCGTCTGCATACATCAAGCAGGCAGAATTCTTAAGATAACTTGGTAAACCATTAATAAGTAACAGAAATAGAATTGGATCTAGATGACTCTCTTGCGGAACACCTGAGTAATAAAAAACTATTCTTGATATGGTTTGACCTATTTGAACGAACTGTTTACGGTCAGTAAAATAATTTTGGAACCACTTTAGCAGTGAGGAATGGAAACCCATTTGCTCTAATTTCATTAATAGAATGTGTAAACTGTGCTGCACTCTGTCAAAACCATTAGCGAAGCCTGTAAAAATAACATAGACCTGACTACCGGTTTCCATTTCATTTCTGACGAAGTGTGTAAATAAGGCTAGATTTGAAGTAGTTGATATTCCACTCATAAATCCATGTTGGCAAACTGATACATAATTTTTGACATTAGCATATATACGCTCTTTAGCTAGCGATTCGAAGACCTTGGAGATCAAGGGCAGTTTCGAAATCGGTCTATAATTTACAATATTCTATTTATTGCCAGTCTTAAAAATAAGTGCTATCAGGGATTCTTTCCATTCTTCCAAAAATTCACCCTCAGCCAATGAAAGATTAAAAGTATTTGCTAACGGCTTAGCCAAACTGAAAGCACACATTTTAAGGAACAAGGGAGGAATATAGTCAGGACACATTTTTTCGCAACGTCTAAACATAATAGCTTTCTTCAATTTCCGATTGATTAAGTACAAGGAAACCCAGATCAGTAATAGAGGTTCCATTATAAATGGGCCCTTCACAACTGCTTCCCACAGAATCCACTATAAAATTCGACTGAAAATATGAAGCAAACATACTACAAATGTCCTCTACATTATCAACAACCTTTTCACAATAAATCATATTTTTGGGTAAACCTAAGGTCAACGTCTAAGGTTGACGAACTTCCAAAAAGATTTCGGATTATTTTTTATAATAGTTTCTGTATTTTGAACGTACTGGGTATACAGAAATTTTTTTAAGAAATCGTATTCTTTTTTAGCGCTTAAATATTCATCTCTAAACAAAGGATTAACTTTGCTTTTTTTATATTTTTTATTTAATATGTTTTAAAATTTTTTAATTGCTTAGTAAACCAAATAGGTTTAACATTTTTAGCTTTTTTACATTTTTTAGAGGTACAAAATTTATAAATGACTCATTTCAAACTGAAATAAATCTAATATTTAAAAAATGTTAAACAATTTAACAATTTTAAAAAATTGTTAATAGCGTTATAATTGGCAGCTAAGAAATCGAACTCAAATACCGTATCATCCTGATCAATAAGGTCATAAGAAGATAGATTACAAGTTAATTGTAATGCTTTATGGTGAATACTATTATCCACCAAAAGCCAACTAGCTTCTGATGCCGTCGCGTTCAACTCAGTATCCACATATATTAAACTAAGTATTCTATAAAAATAATTTTTTACGTTATTAATTTGACTCGCCCGGGGTGCCTAGATTTATAAGGACGGCCCTGACTATAAGACTATAAGACGGAGTATAAAAATACGTTCTTGTATTCTTAGTTCTCTCCATATTAGGCAAATAATCGTGATTTATTTCATAACACATAGTGAGATATCTATATAAGGGTCTATTTTGGACGATTGAATAAAGCTTGGCATACTCGCTAAGTGCGTAGCCCGTAAGCCAATAGAACCCAGAATCAATAACACCACCTGTCCAGAATATTTTTTTAATTGAAATTAACATTTATGTAGGCTGTCACTTATCTACATTCAATAGCAAAACCAAAGATCATCAAGCACGTCAGAAGCTAATTTCATCTTGAGGGGGGGGGGGGGGAGTACAAATGGGGGTGCAAAAAAATCACCAAAATTTCTAAAAAGAAACATGAATATCAATAAACAAATTTTTTATTTTAGTTTCAAAATAAAAAAATATAAAGCTAAATAAAAAATATTAAAATTTCATTACTTTTAAAAGTTTTTCCAATCACGGTTGCCTCTTGCTTATTTTTTGTTGTACCAAATTCTCCGAAAAAATGTACCAAATAGGAAAAATTTTACCAATTTTTTTGATATTTTTTTGATTAATTTGATAACATTTATTATAATAATTCACTGGAGTATATTTGTTTACATACCAAACATAACAAAAATATTAAGTTATGTTATACGCTATTAACAAAATAATAAATACATCAAAATAGTTCCTTTGCTGGCTAAATATAATTAGATTCATTGCGTTCGACTCACAATTTTTTAGGGAGCTTTATGCTGTTAAGTCTTTTATATTCCAATTTTTTTCTAAGCTTAGTTTTAATCAGGCTAAAATAAAAAAATATTGGTTCAGCAGCTGCTGAGCTGTGTGGACGGCACACCAGACTATTTACAAAATTGATAAAATAATTAAAAAAAAAAATTTCCCCCAATCCATTCTTCACGACCCAGACTTTTTCTCAAAATACCCAAATTTTTTAAAAACTAATATTTGGAACCTGAACAAGATTCCTCTGAGTCACAATAACGTCAGCGTAGCATTCTATGAGATGATTTTTTAATATGAATTATTGAATTATGGCAATAAAGAAATTTTGTTTTCTGACATAACTTGTGAAGATGTTTTGTATTCAAAACATTTAGATTTTCTTTACCTAAATCGAACTTGTCTTTAATTTGTTTTATTATATCTTTGGTAATAAGAGAAAAATTTTCTGATTGGAGATATTTTTCTGCTTTAGAGAAAATTCTCACAAAAAATCCTCAAGTCTCAAAAAATGTCTCAAAATATGTGATTTATAATATATATGACAAGAAAAGCATGCAAGCTTTCAACTTTTAGAACTTAATGCAATGAAAGTTGCACTAAACATAAGTCTGAACATTTCTCCAGTGCTACCAAATTTCACTTTTTGTAACAAGTTGTTAAATTGTAAATCTTTTACAAAATGTCCCAACTCGGAAAATAATGTACCGAGGTACCAAGTTAAAATAACTGTACCGATTTTGGTACAATTGTATCCAAATGGCAACCGTGTTTCCAAAATCGATATAAGAGATAATTTTTTAAAGGATCTTTCATATGGTAATATGAAAATATAAGAAATAATTGTTGCTTTTATAAAGCAAGACTAGGTATATCTTTACATGGTTTAAATGCAATAAGGTACAAAAAGTTATATCAATTTAAATTCTTCCAAACTGTTTCTTTCTGTCCTTGCGATTAACAAACTCATTCACCACCTCCATCAAATTCAATTCTTCGGTTTTATATTTGCCGCATTAGTGAGTCGTTTCTGTGTCATAGTTGCTCAAAGATACGTTTTAAGTCATCTTAGTGCATTAAAAGAACGCTCAGATGAAGCTGCTGATGCAGGCACAGTCAAAACCAACGCAACAAGTTTTTCAACTTTATTTAAAAGTTTTTTCAGTGTATCCGATTTTTTTTCAAATTGGAATTGCAGTAGAAACTCTACATTTTGTTCTTTCTTTTTGCAAACACAGACAAAGAAAATGGTTATCCGAAAGCATGCTTATGAAGAAGAGAGAAAGAAGAGCAAAATATATAATACAAAAATATTATCGTTGTAAAAAAACTGATATTTTAAATAACTTAAGCTAGCCCCCGCTTGCTACGCCAATGAAGATCATATAATACTAATACTCATTATTCTAATGAATATTCATAATTAATAATATAATATAATAAAATAATTTATATTCATAATTATTATTAATATATGTTATACTCGTTAATACTAATAATATTAATCTTAATACTGGTAGAATTTAATAGTGGAAACTTGAATACGTAAGAAGCAATACATTTTTCACGTCAAATAGATTACAAAAGCGGTCTTTGAATTTAGAACACGAAATTTCTGAAAACGTCACCGGAATATTTTTTGCAATAGACAATGAACAGGCAAGTTTATACAAGTAAACAAGTTTAGAAAAGCACGCTGCGGTACGCTTAGCATGTGTAATTTGCGATTGAAAAATTAATTGCTCCGTAAGTATTCAAGCGTTCACTCTTAAATTGCACCAGTATTAAGAATAATGTTTTGGCTTTTATTTCAAAAAAACAAAAAAAAAAGAAATTAGGTCCAAATTAAAAAAAAAACTAATTTGATGCAAATTTATATTTTTCGCAATCAAAAATAATATGATTTAGTTTTAATTAACATCATTCGAAAGCTAACAAAAAGGCGCACATGTCTTCCTTGGGTCAAATTATTCTATCTTCATCAGTTATTGCAGCATAGTCGATTGAAAAAATATCCTTTTTTAAAATCGTTGAACAAAAAAAGACACAGTTTCGATAGTATCGTAAGTAAAGACGTAGAATTCCTTTATATATAGAGATAATAGAGAAAAATCTTGGTTTTCTCAATGTAGATTCTTCAAAACTTTTTAAAGTATTTCATCTTCTAAATAAAAATTATTCAAAAACAAATTTGTTGTTGTTGTCCTTCTTTAAACTTACCTGATCTAAAAAGCTCACAATTAAATTCATGCAAAAATTTGTTTCGTTTTATAAAAAGTTTTCGTTTGTAAAGAGCATATACATAACATATGTATATTTTAAAAGAAATTTAAAATTAAAATTTTAGTTAACGAAATAGTTTTTTAATATGGAAAGAATATAAGGCATGATAAAAATAATTCGAATTTGTTATGGTTTTTAAAAAATAAATGTAGTTTTTAAAGCACAAAGCATGCGCAAATATGCGTAGTATTATACATACATGCTGAAAATAAACATTCGTTTTATTCGTACTCCAACTCATGGCGGAATAACCAGGTAGGGCCGACTCGGAGTGGAATGAAGTAGAAGGCAGAGAAAATTGAGCTAGTTGTCAAAATTAGATGTTCATGTCGAGTAAAAATTAAGAACATCTAAAAATACTTCAGCTAACTGAACCAACAACAATTACCAAGCAAATCTAAAACAACGACGTACAAAAAAGAGCAAGATCACAGCGGTTGAGCAGCGTAAGAGGGGATGAACCGAATCGTCCACAGAAAATAAACAGAACTTTGCTTACTATGTCCCGCTTTTCACTCGTTACACACGAAAATTCTCGAGCTTGCGGCGAAAGCAATTATTGGTCTAGTAGCAAGATCTCTTTGTCCCGCTTTTCACTCGGCAATAATTGCCTTTGCCGCGAACAGTTTTTGGATTAAAAAAACCCCCTCGCCCGCATGAGGGGGCTTACGAAAGTCCCCTTTAAGCCCGAGTAGTCCACAAACTGCTTTCGGCGAGAGCAATTGTTGCTCAGAATTGCCGAGTGAAAAACGGCCCTTTGCAGCACATGCAGAACCAAAACAGCAATATCAGCAGCTAGTAGCAAAGTTGCCAGTTATGTTGGAAAAATCCCATTCGTGGTAGTTTTTAATTGCCCTTAGGAATTTTTGTTTTTGGGAATTCCTATTAAATTTTTTAATTCAGCGTAGTATTTTTTAATTGGCGTTTGAATTCAGCGGGGTATTATTTAAATTATCGTAGGAGTTTGGTAATATTCTTCTTACATTTTTTTTCTTTTTTAATAAGCAAAGTTTCTTTGTGGTATTTCTAAATGTTTTTTAAATTGTTTATGCATAAGGGACTTACTGTGGTATTTTTAAATGCGAATGAGATTTTTGTGGCAATATTAAATGCATATGGAATTTGTGGTGGTATTTTTAAAACGCGTGGTATTTTTTTGATAATTTTTAATGATCGTGAGTTCTTTATTTTTGGTAATTTTTGGTAATTTTTTACAATGGTAATGTGAGATAAATACATATTTTACTGCACAATCACAATCTCAAGTGTGCAAAGCTGCCCGACACTGGTTTAAATCATTCTGGATTTTAAATACAAATTCTACTTGTTTGATAGTTTGAAATCGTTTATTGGGCTTTAGGTCAGGTTAGAACAATTAATTGCTCTAACTAGTTAATCAATCAGCTAACTAGTTAATCAGCTAGTGATGTCTTACTTTTCATATTGAAAATGTTGTTTCTTTGGAAAAAATTCGTTAGAACAATTAATTGTAACGAATAACGAATATTGTATTGTAATATTGAAGTAATAACGAATATTGACCTAAAGCTCAATAAACGACTTTAAACTATCAAACAACTAGAATTTGTATATAAAATCAAGATTGATTTAAACTATCAAACATTTAAAATTTATATTTAAATCATAGAAAATCAACATTAATATACAACTTAATAAATGGTACATATGAAGCACACAATGCATAGTTTGGAGACAACGAAACGATCCGCTTCCGTGCTTTTAAAAGTGCACACCATTTTCAACCGAACCAATTTTTTTACCTGGGAAACGAAAAAAAATGAAAGCAACTGATGTGTATTTATATATGTTTGTTTTGCAGCACAACAACGAACGAAATGATTACGAAGCAAAAGAACACACACACACAACAACAACCATAAAAACAACTAAGCAGCTACTGAAGCAGCTTGTGCATTTCTCATACGAATATACAATGAATTTTTTTCTTCTTAGATTTTGCTATTTTATTAGATATTCGTTTTATTCCCACAAAAACTGATATTTTGGCATTTTTTTTTCTATGTACGATGAATATTAAAGGCTGTATGTATACCCCAAAGTGTCAAATATCACTTTGAAAAAATTCGTGAAAATGACCACCATACAAACCGCGCTGTAAGACGTAATTCTACCTCAAAATTTTTTCGAAATATTTTTACTTATTTTATATTGAAATAAAAAAAAACGTATAAAATATTTTTGACTAATGAACAATAAAAACAATTTTATGGGAAATAAAAATGTTGGTGGTAAATTTTGTATGGATTGCCCCACATATATAATAAATATGTATGGACATTTCCACAGAAAAATCTGCCGCCACCAAAAAATTAAAACTTATTAAAAACTTATTATTCCATTATATTATCTAAGAGAAAGATTTTAATTTTACAAATTTAAGCAATTTATATATAAATTTATTTACCATTATGATCAAATCATCTGGACTGTTTCACAAATGTAGTTTTTCTTTTTCGTAGATGTTTAGTAAATGTTTTGTAAACTTTTTTGAGGCAAGGAAAGACTAATATATTAAATTCGTTTTTAATTACTAAATTACATAATTATTTAACTACATATTTACTTAATTACTCAATTTCACTGCAATGGAAATTTAGGTAAAGTTACACTACACTGAACCAAAAACTTACCAAAAACCACTGTAAAATTAACGTTTTTGGTTTACATTTTTCGGGCGATAGTGGAAGCTATCAATTTTGATATTGTATCACTTTCATTTTTGATTTTAATATAAACTTTAACGTGAAAAATGTAGAATTAATATTATATTAATGTATTTTTGATGTGGTACATATACAATTTTACATGATTTTATTATCATTTTGATGTTGTCCACATCATATTGATATGAAAAACATAAACTTTTTTACAATTTTATAATATCTTGATGTGGTTTATATCAAAATGATATGGGCAAACCTTAAATTGATAAGACAGAATGTGATATTCTGATATTTTTCATATTATAATTAATTCAAAAAACGTGGGATTTACATGAAATTAATTTAATATTGATATGAGGCATATGTGGTTGTGATGTGGTTGTGACGTGGAGAATGTCCTCATCTGCTCGGGTCCAAAAGTTGATCGCAATTTGTTAACTAATTTTATTGTGACAAGGTTTTTTTTACAAAAGAAAAATAAATCTCGTATAGTTTCCAGAAGAAGTTATGTCCACTATGACAGGAAATTCAAAGGTCTCCAATTGGATGGAGTCGCAGCCATTTACACCAGTGTCGTCACAAAGCACACAGTACGAGAATAATTCTGTAAGTTTTAGACAATTATATTTGACCAAGTTACTTTCGCGCCTAGATCTAACTTACCAGAATTACCATATTTGTTACATATGCGAACATCCTCTACTTTTTTCAGAACATTCTACAGATTTTGAAGTCCTCACAGAATAGAATGTTCCTTTTAAAAAAATACGAACCACAAAATAAAATGGATAATGAGGGGAGAAAAAAAACTTATTACCCTAATAAAAGAAAATTTTTATGATGTAAAAAATAATAAATTTATTATTCCTCGGCCAAGCCCAATGGAAAAAATTTCGGAACAAATTGAAGAAGTTTTTCCTACAGAAAGCAAAGATATATATTTTGTATCAAGGAAAGAAACAGGCAAATCTAACCAAGCGGACTTTTATACAATCGGTTTAATAATTTAAATCGAAAGCGACCGAAATCGGACATTCCAAAAGAGAAACAAATCGCATCTTCTACAATAGATGAGTCCATTTCAACTGCCGAAGTGTTTTCATTGCAAAATAAAATTAAATACATGACTGGTAACGAAAGCGACTCCATGGTCATTTGGGAGAAAACGTATACAGTAATTATCGCTTATAAGCATAACCTCTATTTGCTTGTTTTTTGCTGCTTATAAGTGGGAAAGCATTTATATAAAAACTCGGTTATATGCAGCAACGGTGCTTATATGAAAACTCGGTTACATGCCTCCACGAAGCATATAAATAAATTGAAATATTGTTTCAATAAAAAATGTCTTATGAATTGGTTTAATTTTTAATTATATTCATTAAGAAATTACACTTTGTCAAATAAGCGTTTTTAAAAAATAAAAAATAGATTAAATTAAATTAAATTGCCGCTTCTAGCTTCACTTAAGGGTTTTTAAAAAATTTAAATAAAACAAGTTTTAAGTTTAAGCACAGTCAGAGTCAACATAAATTAATTTAAATTGACTCTTCTACCAGACTTTACCACTTATGGTTTTAAAAAAAATGTCCATAAAAAATGTTTAAAAAAAAATTAAATTTAAGAACAGCCAGTTTCATAAAAATTAACTTAATTTTTTAAGTTCTTTCAATCTCGAAAAAAGTCAGTACATTGCAGCATTTTTGGCACATATCTTATTATCTATTTAATTTATTCTATTTAATTTCTATCTTATTTAATTTGGCTCAACTTCCTTTACCATTGAAATTTTTTGTTTAAGTGACAAGGTTATTCTTTTATTTTTGTTCATTTTAAAACTGCACAGGAAAAAGATAAGAAACTTTGACACTTTCAAAGACAGTGACGGGCTATTTCATATTTGACAGCTCAATGGAGGTGTGAAATTTATAATCGGAACTTTTATGACATTTCAGTAGGGATGCATATAACGGTTAGTTTTCTATGACTTTGTTTTAAAAAAATTCCTAATTTTGATGCATTTAAAAGAGAAATTAATATAAGCGAAATGTTTATAAGCGAAAAAATGCTGGCTATTTTAAATGACAAAGTTAAATATCTCAAGTTCGATGGCATGTAAGCGGGATATGCTTATAAAAATAGTTTATATAAGCGATAATTACTGTATATACCGCTGCAACAAAATAAAAGCCAGCAGCGACTTCATAACAACTTTAAATGAATGGCCGTTTTTTAAACAAGCCGATGGACGAAAATTTGTATATAAACGCTACACAAGGAATCATAACTTTGTTTTAATATTTTAAAATTTCAGATTGACTATGACTTCGAAAAGATGTTTCCATTGAAGTCATACTGCCTGACCAACAAATGGCCGGAACTACAAAACCGACTTCAAGATGTCTACAAGCAGTCGTTAAAGGACAAACATTACAAAACATTATTCGAATCGATCAACGAGTCTGTTGAAATAAGTAAGTACCTGTCTTTTTATTAAATATTAATTTCCAACTCAAAAAACAGCATAATTTTAATGTATATAAAAAGTTAATAATGAGTATTGATTAATAATGAGTATTGAGTATATGATCGATTATTTAATTACACTGAGAAAAAGAAATCTAAAATCAGAGAAAATTTACTTAATATTTAAGCCAAAGATTTTTTTTTAAATGGAATTTTTTTTGAAAGAAATAATGAAACCTTAAAATTAAATATTAATAATTTCTTGCAAAGAAAAATTTCGATTAGAAATAAAAATCCTTGGCGCAAAGCCAAGTAAAATTTTCTTATATATTAAGTAAATAAGATTTCTTTGATTTTAGTATTTTTTTATCAATGTGTAGTTCGTTTTGAAAACAACAAAAAAACAAACAGAGAAATTTTTACTTTTAAATTAAAAGTATCAATTTTTTAAGCAAATGCAAGTGCTTTTGTTTCAAAAATAACTTACCTCAAAACTAAAGACAAAACAAAAACTTGTGTTTTTTTTTTATTTTAAAGTCAAACTTTTTCTGAGTGTAGGGATGCCAAATTGCTGAAACTCATTATAAGTATTAAACAGGTATGGTATTTTAGGACGGTAATGCCAATACTTCGAAATCGTTAAAACGTTTATGGCAATGATATTAATCATAATTCTATTAATATGTAGTGTGTAAGTTTCGCTGGATCCTTTTTATAAATATTTTGCAATTACAAATGTACTTTAAATATGCCTCTTTTAAAAGAAAGTAATGAAATAAAAAATATCCTTTAACAATTGTTTTTAGTTTGCTGTAAGGCTGCTGCTGTAGTCTGCATTACTTTTTTGAAGTTTCCGGTCTAATGGTTCCAGTATGCTAGGCATAGATCCAACACGCTACTTATAAAACCACCGCTTATAACTTCAATCAAAACAAGGTTACGTGTTACTGGCAGACATACGATAGCGGATAACTAATCAATTGAAGAAACAGAACCGTTTAAAACCTTTTTTTGTTGAAAGGACTATATCTTGAAAAAGAGGCATTTTTTAAAATTTATTCATAGCATTCATGTTTGCCAAGGGAATCCAACGAAGCTCTTACAATACGCATAGTTGATACTATGATTAATTAATCCCATATAATGTTAAAACGATTTCAAAGTATTACATTCTTATACATTTATTATATTAAAATATTGGAACTTTTATGAGAAGAGTTACTTCGTTGTAACTTATTATTTATTTTTAGTTAGATTCCATGATCACATTGATCATAATATTATTAGTATGTGTTAAACGTTTCGTTGGATTTCTTTTATTAATAAGTTTTTTTTAAATGTCCTTTAAATATGTATCTTTTAAAAAAAAAGTCATGAAGTAAAAAAATATCCTTTAACAATTGTTGTTAGTTTGCTGTAAGGCTCGGTAGTCTGCATTAGTTTTTTGAAGTTTGCGGTTTAATGGTTTCAGTATGCTAGGCATAGATCCAACACGCTATAGGAATAAAAGTCCTATTTTTATTTATAGGACTATATCTTGGAAAAGAGGCATATTTTACAACCTATGAAGTAGATGTTTTTGTTTTCCGACATTCTTGTTTTCCGACGGAACTCTTAAGATACGATAGCGGATATATATTAATATATTAATGATATTTTGATAAGTTATTCCCCATGTAATATTATAAAGATTTCAAACTATTAAATTTTTGTATATTTATTATCTTATTCTATTTAACTAATTATAATGTATTCTTTTACATTATATAATTCTAATTCTAACTAATTCTGAAGGAAGGAATCAAGTTAGAAAAACCACTATTAAAGATGCCATAAACAGCTGCATAGTACACATCAAAACAATTAACGATTTAGAGCTGGCGCAGGAGAAAAAACTTCAAAAGTCTATTGAAAGAAATTTAACAACACAGCCATACGTAGTGGTTGTTGGAACCGAGATAACGAAACTTACAGAATATTGTGTGTTTTTGTTCATCTATCCAAAAATTTAGCTCATTTTTTAATGCTTTAGATATCTGTTTTAAAGTTTTCCATGAATTTAATTTAAGGTATCCAACCGAGTCAACTCTTATGTGGTTTTTCTTGCAAAAACATATCTATGATATTGAATAGCCTTATGACATAAAAACTCCCATTGTTACTGAATTTTGGAAAATATAAGAAGTTGATTAATGCTTTCATGTTTTGTTTGTAAAAATAACTTTTAAGATCTTCCGAAACTAGTTCGACATTTTAAACTAATTCACGGAATAAACAGCGACAACCAATGTACATATAGACACTGCAATCAACTATTTTCGAACCTCTCTTCTTTCCAGAGGCATACCAAACATCACTTAAGTACTATTATAAGGAATCCCCCATTTGAAAGTTCTTCTTCAGTTTCTTCTTTTATTTATCTTTCGGTTTCCCCCCTAAATGTTTCTCCTTCTTCATCTGCTCAACACATTGAGATAAGTAAGCCACATTAGTTTGATTTTAATTTTTCAAATGCTAGAGCAAACATTTCAAAAAATTGTAAAACATTTTTAATGAACTTGCACACTAAAAGTAATATCACAAGGAAAGATTATTATCTATCCAAGATAGTGTATCCCCTATTACTTCAAGTATAGTTGAAACAATCGGCAATGTTGCAGCGCACCACATCCCATAATCAAAAAAAGTCCAATATCTAAAAATTCACAACTTCTGTGCGAACCCTTTTCAAGACATAAAATCTGAATACAAATAACTTGTAAGAGTCTTGCAAAAAATGATCAATTTTCCAAATCGACATTTTTTCATGTAAATAATGAAATACTGCTAAATAGTTATCCAACATTAGATGCTGCCAATGTGCAAGGGTGTATAATGCCAATAGCTTTTCAATTCCGTTAATTCTTTGAACTACCTAATGTTTTGAATACTGCTTTACATAATATGGCAAAATTATGAAAATATTGCGATATAACTCATTTTGTAAATTCAGAATCATTCAAACAAAAATCAAATGCTTATGGTAATAAAACTGTCATACCTTATTTTATATATCTTTATATATTTTATATACCTTTAGGTAGTCATGCTAACGTTGACTCTATTTGTGGTGTGTACTACAGCTTCCCAATTGTACCACAATATTTCTTATCTAATCTAAATAACATATTTGTAGCCGCATATTTTAAAAGTTTTGATCAGAAAATTTTTGGAAATGATCCATTCCTTCGACAGTTATTTAGCATTTTTAAGGATCTTGAAGAAAACGGCATATCGATAAAAACAGATACTGGAAACCACCACGTACATTTCGTTATGTGCAATATTTTGGGAGATAATTTAGGCCTTAATGACGTTCTTGGATACACAACTTCATTTAACTCTAATTATTACTGTCGTTTCTGCACAAGACATAAAAAGGATATGTCAAGCGATTGCATTGAATTTCCTCAATATTTAAGATCCGAAGAAAATTACAGAATGGGATTGGAAATAAACGATGTTAAATTAACAGGCATTAAATATTACTGTTTGTTTAATGACATACCAACTTTCCATGCTACAACCAACTTTGTTGTTGATATTGTTCACGACTTATTTGAAGGAGTATGCAGATATGACATTTTTGAAATATTAATTCACTTCATTCGGGACAAAAAATTTATTTCAATTCAAACACTTAACTACCGAAAGCAAATGTTCAATTATGGAGAAACGGAAATTGGAAATTTATCTCCGCCCTTAGATTTATCTCATTTACTAAACAATACAATTAAAATGCCAGCGTCTGAACTAATACCAACTAATAATATAATTTGGAAATTCTTGATAATTCTCGTGCAGATCGTTGATATTGCATTACAGACAAAATTTAATGCGGAGCTCCTTCAAAAGTTACAAACTTTAATTAAATGTCACAATGAATCATACATCAATATTTTCAAATAACCGCTAAAACCAAAGTATCATTTTTTAAAGCACTACGTCAATAGTATAAAGAAATCCGGCCCACTTAAATACTTGTGGAGCTTTCGCTATGAGTCTAAGTTCAAGGAAGCAAAAAATTATTCCAGAAATATCACATCGAGTAAAAATATTACATATAGCCTTAGCATGAAAGCATCAGTAAAATTTTCTTCTTTTTTGAGAGAGCTTGAAAGGTTTACCTCACCAATTATCGTTTCAAAAAGCTGAATTTTTTGATATAGAACATTATTATAACTTTGAATCCATTAAAAATGCACAAACTTTCAAATTAAATTTCAAAAATGTATTGTCTACAGAAAGAATTACATATAAGGGATATAAATACAAAAAAGGATACTTTTTGACAAAAAAAATCGATGTACATTTAGAACTTTATGAAATTGTTGATATATTGATTTGCAACGATAATCAAGTGTGTTTAGTTGTAAACAGATATGAAATAATTGAATTTTCTATACACTTTCAGTCCCATATTGTTGGTAATAAATGCAGCTTTTTAGAAATCCTTAAAATAGAAATTTTTACAAGACAACCTATTCAAATATATTTTATTCCAGATGGAACTGCCCTTATAAGAAATAAATTGTTTTAGTACATACATTCAAATTGTTGTATATAATTTTATATATATAATCAATTTTATATGTAATTTATATTCAATAATTTTTATCAATAAAAAATAATATATTATAAGAACTATAGAAATTTTTTATTTTGTATCTATTCACTTTCCCTTAGATAGTTGATTCGATAGTTGAATATGGTTGCTTTGGCCTGAAAAGGAAAAAAAAAAACAAAAATCAAAGAATTCAAAGATTTTTACATTGCTAATATGCGCATTGGTGATTCATTTGAGGGTTAATATAAAGGATATGTAAAATATTGAAATAACAAATATCTTATCATTTCTACATTTTCTCACATTAATTTGATAAGGAAAATATAAAAATTAAATTTTAAATAATTTTACAATTTTTCATATCAGTTTGATATGCACAATATCAAAGTAATAGTATTTGCTATTAGTTTAACGTTTTCTCATATCAATCTGATATGTCCAATATCAATATCCAATAAGTGATAGTGATATTTATCACTTCTACGTTTCTTATAATAATGATATGATATGAGCAATATCAAAATTGATATAATATCACATAAATTTGATATGCCTCACATCAATATTACATTAATCTCATATCAAATATATTAAATATTGATATGAACCATATCAAAATATATAAATTCCTTTAAAAGTCAACGTTTTTTCATATTATAGATTATCGTTGCAAATCAATACATCAACAATTTCATAAAGTTCTAAATGTACATCGATTTTTTTTGTAAAAGTATCCTTTTTTGTTATGGATTCAAAGTTATCATAATGTTCTATATCAAAAAATTATATCAAAAAGATGTGGACAATATTAAAATGATATTACAATCATGTAAATATTATACGTACCACATCATAAGTGATTAAATATTATATCAATTTGATATGTACCACATCACAATTGATATAATTTATTATCAATTTGATATGCCTTATATCAATATAACATTAATCTCTTATCAATTCTACGTTTTTTCAACTGAATATGATATGAAAAATATCAGAAAAACATTTGTATCATATCAATTAAACGTTTTCTCATATCAATTTGATATGAACCATATCAAAATATTATAAATTAGTTACAAATTTTCATATCAATATGATGTGGAAAATATCAAAATGATATTAAAATCGTGTAAATTGGATATGTACCACATCAGAAGTGATAAAATATTATATCAATTTGATATGTACCACATCAGAATTAATAAAATATTATATCAAATTGATATGCACCACATCACAACCACATATGCCTCATATCAATATTAAATTAATTTCATGTAAATCCCACGTTTTTTGAATTAATTATAATATGAAAAATATCAGAATATCACATTCTGTCTTATCAATTTAAGGTTTGCCCATATCATTTTGATGTTGTCCACATCATATTGATATGAAAAACATAAACTTTTTTCAAATTTATAATATCTTGATGTGGTTTATATCAAAATGATATGGGCAAACCTTAAATTGATAAGACAGAATGTGATATTCTGATATTTTTCATATTATAATTAATTCAAAAAACGTGGGATTTACATGAAATTAATTTAATATTGATATGAGGCATATGTGGTTGTGATGTGGTGCATATCAATTTGATATAATATTTTATTAATTCTGATGTGGTACATATCAAATTGATATAATATTTTATCACTTCTGATGTGGTACATATCCAATTTACACGATTTTAATATCATTTTGATATTTTCCACATCATATTGATATGAAAATTTGTAACTAATTTATAATATTTTGATATGGTTCATATCAAATTGATATGAGAAAACGTTTAATTGATATGATACAAATGTTTTTCTGATATTTTTCATATCATATTCAGTTGAAAAAACGTAGAATTGATAAGAGATTAATGTTATATTGATATAAGGCATATCAAATTGATAATAAATTATATCAATTGTGATGTGGTACATATCAAATTGATATAATATTTAATCACTTATGATGTGGTACGTATAATATTTACATGATTGTAATATCATTTTAATATTGTCCACATCTTTTTGATATAATTTTTTGATATAGAACATTATGATAACTTTGAATCCATAACAAAAAAGGATACTTTTACAAAAAAAATCGATGTACATTTAGAACTTTATGAAATTGTTGATGTATTGATTTGCAACGATAATCTATAATATGAAAAAACGTTGACTTTTAAAGGAATTTATATATTTTGATATGGTTCATATCAATATTTAATATATTTGATATGAGATTAATGTAATATTGATGTGAGGCATATCAAATTTATGTGATATTATATCAATTTTGATATTGCTCATATCATATCATTATTATAAGAAACGTAGAAGTGATAAATATCACTATCACTTATTGGATATTGATATTGGACATATCAGATTGATATGAGAAAACGTTAAACTAATAGCAAATACTATTACTTTGATATTGTGCATATCAAACTGATATGAAAAATTGTAAAATTATTTAAAATTTAATTTTTATATTTTCCTTATCAAATTAATGTGAGAAAATGTAGAAATGATAAGATATTTGTTATTTCAATATTTTACATATCCTTTATATTAACCCTCAAATGAATCACCAATGCGCATATTAGCAATGTAAAAATCTTTGAATTCTTTGATTTTTGTTTTTTTTTTCCTTTTCAGGCCAAAGCAACCATATTCAACTATCGAATCAACTATCTAAGGGAAAGTGAATAGATACAAAATAAAAAATTTCTATAGTTCTTATAATATATTATTTTTTATTGATAAAAATTATTGAATATAAATTACATATAAAATTGATTATATATATAAAATTATATACAACAATTTGAATGTATGTACTAAAACAATTTATTTCTTATAAGGGCAGTTCCATCTGGAATAAAATATATTTGAATAGGTTGTCTTGTAAAAATTTCTATTTTAAGGATTTCTAAAAAGCTGCATTTATTACCAACAATATGGGACTGAAAGTGTATAGAAAATTCAATTATTTCATATCTGTTTACAACTAAACACACTTGATTATCGTTGCAAATCAATATATCAACAATTTCATAAAGTTCTAAATGTACATCGATTTTTTTTGTCAAAAAGTATCCTTTTTTGTATTTATATCCCTTATATGTAATTCTTTCTGTAGACAATACATTTTTGAAATTTAATTTGAAAGTTTGTGCATTTTTAATGGATTCAAAGTTATAATAATGTTCTATATCAAAAAATTCAGCTTTTTGAAACGATAATTGGTGAGGTAAACCTTTCAAGCTCTCTCAAAAAAGAAGAAAATTTTACTGATGCTTTCATGCTAAGGCTATATGTAATATTTTTACTCGATGTGATATTTCTGGAATAATTTTTTGCTTCCTTGAACTTAGACTCATAGCGAAAGCTCCACAAGTATTTAAGTGGGCCGGATTTCTTTATACTATTGACGTAGTGCTTTAAAAAATGATACTTTGGTTTTAGCGGTTATTTGAAAATATTGATGTATGATTCATTGTGACATTTAATTAAAGTTTGTAACTTTTGAAGGAGCTCCGCATTAAATTTTGTCTGTAATGCAATATCAACGATCTGCACGAGAATTATCAAGAATTTCCAAATTATATTATTAGTTGGTATTAGTTCAGACGCTGGCATTTTAATTGTATTGTTTAGTAAATGAGATAAATCTAAGGGCGGAGATAAATTTCCAATTTCCGTTTCTCCATAATTGAACATTTGCTTTCGGTAGTTAAGTGTTTGAATTGAAATAAATTTTTTGTCCCGAATGAAGTGAATTAATATTTCAAAAATGTCATATCTGCATACTCCTTCAAATAAGTCGTGAACAATATCACCAACAAAGTTGGTTGTAGCATGGAAAGTTGGTATGTCATTAAACAAACAGTAATTTTTAATGCCTGTTAATTTAACATCGTTTATTTCCAATCCCATTCTGTAATTTTCTTCGGATCTTAAATATTGAGGAAATTCAATGCAATCGCTTGACATATCCTTTTTATGTCTTGTGCAGAAACGACAGTAATAATTAGAGTTAAATGAAGTTGTGTATCCAAGAACGTCATTAAGTCCTAAATTATCTCCCAAAATATTGCACATAACGAAATGTACGTGGTGGTTTCCAGTATCTGTTTTTATCGATATGCCGTTTTCTTCAAGATCCTTAAAAATGCTAAATAACTGTCGAAGGAATGGATCATTTCCAAAAATTTTCTGATCAAAACTTTTAAAATATGCGGCTACAAATATGTTATTTAGATTAGATAAGAAATATTGTGGTACAATTGGGAAGCTGTAGTACACACCACAAATAGAGTCAACGTTAGCATGACTACCTAAAGGTATATAAAATATATAAAGATATATAAAATAAGGTATGACAGTTTTATTACCATAAGCATTTGATTTTTGTTTGAATGATTCTGAATTTACAAAATGAGTTATATCGCAATATTTTCATAATTTTGCCATATTATGTAAAGCAGTATTCAAAACATTAGGTAGTTCAAAGAATTAACGGAATTGAAAAGCTATTGGCATTATACACCCTTGCACATTGGCAGCATCTAATGTTGGATAACTATTTAGCAGTATTTCATTATTTACATGAAAAAATGTCGATTTGGAAAATTGATCATTTTTTGCAAGACTCTTACAAGTTATTTGTATTCAGATTTTATGTCTTGAAAAGGGTTCGCACAGAAGTTGTGAATTTTTAGATATTGGACTTTTTTTGATTATGGGATGTGGTGCGCTGCAACATTGCCGATTGTTTCAACTATACTTGAAGTAATAGGGGATACACTATCTTGGATAGATAATAATCTTTCCTTGTGATATTACTTTTAGTGTGCAAGTTCATTAAAAATGTTTTACAATTTTTTGAAATGTTTGCTCTAGCATTTGAAAAATTAAAATCAAACTAATGTGGCTTACTTATCTCAATGTGTTGAGCAGATGAAGAAGGAGAAACATTTAGGGGGGAAACCGAAAGATAAATAAAAGAAGAAACTGAAGAAGAACTTTCAAATGGGGGATTCCTTATAATAGTACTTAAGTGATGTTTGGTATGCCTCTGGAAAGAAGAGAGGTTCGAAAATAGTTGATTGCAGTGTCTATATGTACATTGGTAGTCGCTGTTTATTCCGTGAATTAGTTTAAAATGTCGAACTAGTTTCGGAAGATCTTAAAAGTTATTTTTACAAACAAAACATGAAAGCATTAATCAACTTCTTATATTTTCCAAAATTCAGTAACAATGGGAGTTTTTATGTCATAAGGCTATTCAATATCATAGATATGTTTTTGCAAGAAAAACCACATAAGAGTTGACTCGGTTGGATACCTTAAATTAAATTCATGGAAAACTTTAAAACAGATATCTAAAGCATTAAAAAATGAGCTAAATTTTTGGATAGATGAACAAAAACACACAATATTCTGTAAGTTTCGTTATCTCGGTTCCAACAACCACTACGTATGGCTGTGTTGTTAAATTTCTTTCAATAGACTTTTGAAGTTTTTTCTCCTGCGCCAGCTCTAAATCGTTAATTGTTTTGATGTGTACTATGCAGCTGTTTATGGCATCTTTAATAGTGGTTTTTCTAACTTGATTCCTTCCTTCAGAATTAGTTAGAATTAGAATTATATAATGTAAAAGAATACATTATAATTAGTTAAATAGAATAAGATAATAAATATACAAAAATTTAATAGTTTGAAATCTTTATAATATTACATGGGGAATAACTTATCAAAATATCATTAATATATTAATATATATCCGCTATCGTATCTTAAGAGTTCCGTCGGAAAACAAGAATGTCGGAAAACAAAAACATCTACTTCATAGGTTGTAAAATATGCCTCTTTTCCAAGATATAGTCCTATAAATAAAAATAGGACTTTTATTCCTATAGCGTGTTGGATCTATGCCTAGCATACTGAAACCATTAAACCGCAAACTTCAAAAAACTAATGCAGACTACCGAGCCTTACAGCAAACTAACAACAATTGTTAAAGGATATTTTTTTACTTCATGACTTTTTTTTTAAAAGATACATATTTAAAGGACATTTAAAAAAAACTTATTAATAAAAGAAATCCAACGAAACGTTTAACACATACTAATAATATTATGATCAATGTGATCATGGAATCTAACTAAAAATAAATAATAAGTTACAACGAAGTAACTCTTCTCATAAAAGTTCCAATATTTTAATATAATAAATGTATAAGAATGTAATACTTTGAAATCGTTTTAACATTATATGGGATTAATTAATCATAGTATCAACTATGCGTATTGTAAGAGCTTCGTTGGATTCCCTTGGCAAACATGAATGCTATGAATAAATTTTAAAAAATGCCTCTTTTTCAAGATATAGTCCTTTCAACAAAAAAAGGTTTTAAACGGTTCTGTTTCTTCAATTGATTAGTTATCCGCTATCGTATGTCTGCCAGTAACACGTAACCTTGTTTTGATTGAAGTTATAAGCGGTGGTTTTATAAGTAGCGTGTTGGATCTATGCCTAGCATACTGGAACCATTAGACCGGAAACTTCAAAAAAGTAATGCAGACTACAGCAGCAGCCTTACAGCAAACTAAAAACAATTGTTAAAGGATATTTTTTATTTCATTACTTTCTTTTAAAAGAGGCATATTTAAAGTACATTTGTAATTGCAAAATATTTATAAAAAGGATCCAGCGAAACTTACACACTACATATTAATAGAATTATGATTAATATCATTGCCATAAACGTTTTAACGATTTCGAAGTATTGGCATTACCGTCCTAAAATACCATACCTGTTTAATACTTATAATGAGTTTCAGCAATTTGGCATCCCTACACTCAGAAAAAGTTTGACTTTAAAATAAAAAAAAAACACAAGTTTTTGTTTTGTCTTTAGTTTTGAGGTAAGTTATTTTTGAAACAAAAGCACTTGCATTTGCTTAAAAAATTGATACTTTTAATTTAAAAGTAAAAATTTCTCTGTTTGTTTTTTTGTTGTTTTCAAAACGAACTACACATTGATAAAAAAATACTAAAATCAAAGAAATCTTATTTACTTAATATATAAGAAAATTTTACTTGGCTTTGCGCCAAGGATTTTTATTTCTAATCGAAATTTTTCTTTGCAAGAAATTATTAATATTTAATTTTAAGGTTTCATTATTTCTTTCAAAAAAAATTCCATTTAAAAAAAAATCTTTGGCTTAAATATTAAGTAAATTTTCTCTGATTTTAGATTTCTTTTTCTCAGTGTAATTAAATAATCGAACTTTCTACTAAATACTCATTATTAACTTTTTATATACATTAAAATTATGCTGTTTTTTGAGTTGGAAATTAATATTTAATAAAAAGACAGGTACTTACTTATTTCAACAGACTCGTTGATCGATTCGAATAATGTTTTGTAATGTTTGTCCTTTAACGACTGCTTGTAGACATCTTGAAGTCGGTTTTGTAGTTCCGGCCATTTGTTGGTCAGGCAGTATGACTTCAATGGAAACATCTTTTCGAAGTCATAGTCAATCTGAAATTTTAAAATATTAAAACAAAGTTATGATTCCTTGTGTAGCGTTTATATACAAATTTTCGTCCATCGGCTTGTTTAAAAAACGGCCATTCATTTAAAGTTGTTATGAAGTCGCTGCTGGCTTTTATTTTGTTGCAGCGGTATATACAGTAATTATCGCTTATATGCACTATTTTTATAAGCATATCCCGCTTACATGCCATCGAACTTGAGATATTTAACTTTGTCATTTAAAATAGCCAGCATTTTTTCGCTTATAAACATTTCGCTTATATTAATTTCTCTTTTAAATGCATCAAAATTAGGAATTTTTTTAAAACAAAGTCATAGAAAACTAACCGTTATATGCATCCCTACTGAAATGTCATAAAAGTTCCGATTATAAATTTCACACCTCCATTGAGCTGTCAAATATGAAATAGCCCGTCACTGTCTTTGAAAGTGTCAAAGTTTCTTATCTTTTTCCTGTGCAGTTTTAAAATGAACAAAAATAAAAGAATAACCTTGTCACTTAAACAAAAAATTTCAATGGTAAAGGAAGTTGAGCCAAATTAAATAAGATAGAAATTAAATAGAATAAATTAAATAGATAATAAGATATGTGCCAAAAATGCTGCAATGTACTGACTTTTTTCGAGATTGAAAGAACTTAAAAAATTAAGTTAATTTTTATGAAACTGGCTGTTCTTAAATTTAATTTTTTTTTAAACATTTTTTATGGACATTTTTTTTAAAACCATAAGTGGTAAAGTCTGGTAGAAGAGTCAATTTAAATTAATTTATGTTGACTCTGACTGTGCTTAAACTTAAAACTTGTTTTATTTAAATTTTTTAAAAACCCTTAAGTGAAGCTAGAAGCGGCAATTTAATTTAATTTAATCTATTTTTTATTTTTTAAAAACGCTTATTTGACAAAGTGTAATTTCTTAATGAATATAATTAAAAATTAAACCAATTCATAAGACATTTTTTATTGAAACAATATTTCAATTTATTTATATGCTTCGTGGAGGCATGTAACCGAGTTTTCATATAAGCACCGTTGCTGCATATAACCGAGTTTTTATATAAATGCTTTCCCACTTATAAGCAGCAAAAAACAAGCAAATAGAGGTTATGCTTATAAGCGATAATTACTGTATACGTTTTCTCCCAAATGACCATGGAGTCGCTTTCGTTACCAGTCATGTATTTAATTTTATTTTGCAATGAAAACACTTCGGCAGTTGAAATGGACTCATCTATTGTAGAAGATGCGATTTGTTTCTCTTTTGGAATGTCCGATTTCGGTCGCTTTCGATTTAAATTATTAAACCGATTGTATAAAAGTCCGCTTGGTTAGATTTGCCTGTTTCTTTCCTTGATACAAAATATATATCTTTGCTTTCTGTAGGAAAAACTTCTTCAATTTGTTCCGAAATTTTTTCCATTGGGCTTGGCCGAGGAATAATAAATTTATTATTTCTTACATCATAAAAATTTTCTTTTATTAGGGTAATAAGTTTTTTTTCTCCCCTCATTATCCATTTTATTTTGTTGTTCGTATTTTTTTAAAAGGAACATTCTATTCTGTGAGGACTTCAAAATCTGTAGAATGTTCTGAAAAAAGTAGAGGATGTTCGCATATGTAACAAATATGGTAATTCTGGTAAGTTAGATCTAGGCGCGAAAGTAACTTGGTCAAATATAATTGTCTTAAACTTACAGAATTATTCTCGTACTGTGTGCTTTGTGACGACACTGGTGTAAATGGCTGCGACTCCATCCAATTGGAGACCTTTGAATTTCCTGTCATAGTGGACATAACTTCTTCTGGAAACTATACGAGATTTATTTTTCTTTTGTAAAAAAAACCTTGTCACAATAAAATTAGTTAACAAATTGCGATCAACTTTTGGACCCGAGCAGATGAGGACATTCTCCACGTGATTTTATAAACTAAACTTAAAGCTAAATTTCGTTTGTGAATCCGCGTCGAGTAAATGTCGTCGTCGAGAGCTCACTTTCAGCAATGAATTGTCATCGAAGATCATTTCGACTGTCAAAAATTTAAATATTTATTTGACGACGTTTGCTCAATAATTGACATGAACAATCATTGCAGATCTCAACGTCGAAATTGACAGTTTCAAGAATATAAAAATTTTGTTTCGACGTCGTTTTGAGAGCGAGCGCGGGTTCAAGAATAAGGGCGATTATTATTATGTAGACAAAAATAACTTTAAATATATTTAGTTGGTCGTGTCCAAGACCGTATATACTTATGTAATATAACTCTAACATACATTGCTAGCCTTCCAAATGAATAATTTTTCTCCAAGTTCAATTCTCAAGCCTACATTTTCCCTGCCAGGGAAAATTTCTTCCAGATCCCCTTTTTTAAATATTTAATCCTTTCAAAAGTGATGCCACATTCTAAAATATAATAATATTTTTGATATGAATATTATCAAATTGATATAAATGTGGAAAAACTTATATGTATTAATATAAATTTTATATTTTTTACATTAAGAGGATATGAATATTATCAAACGGATATTAATACTATTAAGGAGATATTTTTCCACATCTAATTGATATGAATATTATCAAAATGTTTTTCATTAATATCCATTTTACATTTTTCCATATCAAATTGATATGAACATTATCAATATTATATGCATTATTATCCATTTTTCGTTTTTCCATATCAAATTGATATAAAATTTATTAATATTATGTACATTAATATTCATTTTACGTTTTTGCATATTATGATCTGATATGATCATTATCAGTATTATATGCATTAATATCCATTTTACATTTTTCAAAATGATAATCATTAATATCCATCTTACGTTTTTCCATATCAAATTGTTATGAATATTATCAAAATGATATGCATTCATACCAATTTTATATTTATTACATGAAATGGATAAGAATTATATCAAAACTATATGTATTAGTATAAATTTTACATTTTTCTAGATCAAATTGATATGACTATTATCAAAATAATATGTATTAATATCAATTAAATTTTTATTCACATCAAATCGATATGAATATAATCAACATGATATATTTTTTAAACAATTTAACGTCTTTTAAAACAAAATTGATATGAATTTAATCAAAATGATATGCATTCACATCAATTTTTAAAATATAGGCAAGGTTAGGTTAGGTAATGGTTTCTGAGCCAATAGACGATTCGTACACTTAGGCCAGTGCAGGCCCTTTGTGATACCACATGGTCTCTTTAAAACCTTGTAGAGATTTCCCTCCTGAAACCAGTTCGAGCGGATAATGAATTTAAGGATATGCTTGATTTCCAGGCTTGAGTCTTTGGCAAGTCCATTTAAAAAGGGATGGCACAGAGTTGCCATTCTCCTTTTAGCTAGAGCCGGACATTCGCACAGGAGGTGCTGAACGTTTTCTACCTCCTCCTCACATCTGCGGCTTCTGCAGAAATCGTTTGATGCAACTCCCAACCGAGGAGCATGCGCTCCGATCAGGCAGTGACCCGTTAGGATTCCTACTATTTTTGACAGGTTTGCCCTGCTTAACTCAAGCAGTGAGTTGGTGCGTTTTAATTCGTAGGTAGTCCATGTTAGCTTAGTTATCCTACTTGTATCAAGGCGTTCCCAGCATTCTTGTGCAATTCCTAAGGATCTGTTCTTGCACTGGAGTTTATAGGAGGAAATGGGTATACCAATAAAGTCCTCATTTAAGAGGGTTTTAGAGGTCGTACCCTTACTTGCCAATTCATCGGCCAAATTGTTGTCCTCGATATCCCTGCGTCCGGGTACGCATATGAGGTGAATCCTGAGTAGCCTTCCCATCTCGTTAAGAAATCTGCGGCACTCAGTGAGAATTTAGAGTTGTCAATATTTGAGTTCAGTGCTTTCAGTGCAGCTTGGCTATCTGAAAAGATGGAAATACTTTTTCCTTCAAGGTATTTTTGACCTAGAATCCTAGTGGTTTCGTGAATAGCCATCATTTCCGCTTGGTAGACACTACAATAGTTAGGAAGTCTAAAGGACGCTTCGATTTCGAGATCCTGGGAGTAGATACCTCCCCCTACTTGTTCTCGAAGTTTGGATCCATCTGTGAAGATTTTTATGACGGAGGTTTTAAGGGGGATGTTGTTTGCCCAGTATAGCCGTGAAGGGATGAAAACTCCGTAGTTCTTTTCAAGATTTAAGCACGGCACACAGTAGTCTATTTTGTCGGGTGCAGACGAGTTCAGAATAATTTTGTGGCCGCAGTTGTTACCTATCCAATTACCAGATTCTCTAAGTCTCAGGGCTGCTGTGTTGGCACATTCCCTGGCAAAGATATCGAGAGGAGGAAGGTGAAGCATGACATTGAGGGCGCTAGTTGGTGTTGAGGACAGTGCCCCCGTAATACAAAGACCTGCGCTTCTTTGCACCTTTGCAAATTTCTGAAGTGCGGTTGCCTTATCAAGGGCCCTCCACCATACCAGTGAGCCATACATTAGTATGGGGCGGACAATTGCTGTATAAATCCAGCGTACCTATAGCTTTTTTACAGGCAAATAGTGCTATGTTTGCCTTTTTAACACGTTCCTTAATGTTAACATTCCAGATAAGCTTCTTATCCAGAATAACTCATAGGTATTTCGTGCTGTCGCTAAAGAGCAACCTCGTGCCGTTCAGACGCGCAGGTTCTAAGTTGGGGGTTTTATATTTGCTAGTGAAAAGAATGAGATCTGTTTTCTCGGGGCTTACACTTAACCCACACGAGGATGCCCATCTCGAGAGAAGAGTGCTCTCTCCATGAGTTGACAGAGAGTCTGGGGAAACTTTCCGCTAAAAATGATTGCAATATCGTCTGCATAAGCAACAACCTTGTAGCCTTACCCCTCCATGATACGCAACAGCTGGTCAACCGTCACGGACCACAGAAGTGGAGACAAAACTCCTCCCTCCGGAGTGCCTCTGCTTACAAACCTGCGAGTGGAGGATCTCCCAGTTCTGAGTTCACCACCCTGCCCAAGAGCATCTGGTGTATGAAACTCACGAGAAAATCCTCCACCCCCAGTTCCGACAAGGCCGAGGTGACTGCGCATGGAAGGACGTTATTGAATGCCCCTGCTATATCTAGAAAAGCAGCAAGCGCGTATTCGTTATTCTGAAGTGATTTTTCGATGGTAGACACAAGAGAGTGCAGAGCTGTTTCTGTAGATCTACCTTTAATGTAGGGATGTTGGGATTTTAGAAGCCTGCCAAGTTTCGGCTTAAGAAGAAGCCCAATAAGTCTCTCTAGAATTTTGACCAGAAAGGAAGAGAGGCTTATAGGTCTGAAGTCATTCAATTTAGTGTGAGAGGACTTACCCGCTTTCGGTATAAAGATAACTTTTGTCTCTCTCCAAGCTATTGGAATATAGTTAAGGCGTAGGCAACCATAGTAGATTGTCTGAAGACGAGTACTATAGTATTGAAGCTATAGTGGAGTTGGGCTGGTATAATGCCATCGGGACCTGGAGATTTATAAGGTTGGAATGAATAGGTCGCCCATCTTAACTTCTCCTTGCTGGTCAGTTGCTCAATCTGTTGAGGCGTAAGGTCGCAGGGGGGTGTTTGAAAGCTGGAAATGTCAGAGTAAACATTACCAGGAAAGTGCGCATCCATGAGTATATCTAAGGTTTCGATGCATTAATCCGTCCAGGTGCCATTTGCATTTTGAAGAAAGCTTGGTACTGTCGGGGATTTCTATAGTATTTTTGTGAGCCTTGAAGCCTCGGAAGTACCGTCTATTTCTGTGCAGAAGGAGGACCAAGAGGCCCTCTTTGCTTTCCTGATTGCAGTTGTGTAAATGCCTAGTTTGGACTTATAGCTATTCCATGAGTGATCACTATTGCTACGCCTTGCGTAAGTGAAGTCTCTACGACAGTCCTTATTGAGAATTTCAATCTCCCGAGACCACCATACGGGTTAATGGGATTTTTTTAAAACTTTTTTCGGACATGCTCTGTTTAGCGCATCCGAGCATTTTTTGGTGAAGTCTAGAACCAGAAGGTCCAAATCTTCTTTGTTAGTAACAGAGGGAGAAGTGACTGAATTCAGTGATATTTTAATAAGTTTATTATACCATCTCCGATTCGTCTTACGCAGATTTCTTATTTTTAGAGGCATGGATTGATTGGTTATTTTCCAGCCGAGTCCTATATACCTATGGTCCGAGAACGAATGTTCTTTTAAGACCTTCCATGAATTAATTTCTTCCGAGAAGTTTTCTGATGCTAGGGTGATATCCAGAACTTCTTCTCGATTTTTAATAATAAAAGTTGGCTCATTGCCCTTGTTCATTATATATAATTTAGTGCTTAGTAGGAAGTTAAAAGTGACACTGTCGTTGTTGTTAGTGCTGCTCCATTGTGAGTGGTGTGCATTCGTATCTCAACCCAGAATGATGTGCGTGGCTGAATTAGTTCCCTGTAGGAGTTCCCGGAATGATTGCGTGGGTATAGGCTCATCATAAGGGAAGTAAAAGGAAGCAACCCTTAGTTTCTTGGGCCCCAGGTCCAGGCTGACCACAGAGAGGTCCCCGTGACTAAACTGAGGGAGAATAAAGCAATTCAAGTTAACTTTCGCTAAAATACAAGTTCGAGTTTTACCTTTGTTAGATACATAGTATATTTTATAGTTTGGTGTATTCAGGCCAAGGATTTTATTGTTGTTCATCCAAGGTTCCTGAATCAGCACCAAGTTGACATCGTTCGTTGCCAGGTGACGCTGGAGAGCAGCCGAAGCTGCTCTGCAGTGATGCAAGTTAACTTGGAGTACCCGGAACATCCTTAGGTATTCCAACAACCGTGGTGTCAGCCTCTTCGGCTGCAATTTGCCGGGGAGGCTCTAGCGTGAAGTCCGGTAAGACTTTTTTTGCCCACTCGATATCCTCCTTAATTTTTTCTATGTCGCTCTTCGAGACCTGACCCTCTTTAATAGGGTCAGTGGCTAGACGTCGAAGAATTCCGGATGCCTTTTTGCGGTCTGCGTAGCCTGCTTTAAGAGGATCTCTTCTTTCATAATCGGCCACCCTAGCATTGACCATTGGGATTACCTTAGCCCCCGATCCACTAGACAAACCCGCGTTTCCGCGTCGATTACCACCAGTGTTCGAGGAACTAGAGGGTCCAATGCCCGATGCACAGGCTTTCGATGTGCTTGCTGTTGTTGAGAGGGGTCGATGATTTGATAGTATCACTATCATCGACTGACTCTTTTATGTAATTGAGGAGCCTGGTGGTACCACAGCTCTTTCATCGGAACATAAAGTCCCTACCGGGTTTTTTGTTAGGGTTCCGGATCCCCTTTTGGGTGTTGAAGTTTTTGTTGTTTTTGAAGTGTTTTCCATATTAGATCCCACGAGTGGCGGAGAGAGGAAGGTCGACCCAGGCAGAGATCCGCAGTACCTGGGTAGGGCTGATTGGAACCAGAGGACGCCAGGTATCCGGAGCACACCGTTCAAGACCGAGCAATTATTAAAAAGGAGACAGTCTTGGTTGTTCTCACAGAATTTGTAGGGTAACACAACCCTGTGAAGAACGTAAGCCCCCACACCCAGCGATCGGAGGGACTACTTACGTCAAGGTGCTGCCAGAGTCGTGGGGGAATTTATAAGCAATATTGATGTGATTTTTTTAAAGTCATTATATAAAGAATACGAACAATTTTAAACATGCACATAGCTTACCTGAAAAAGCTGCATACGTTTGCTCCAGTTTAAAGGACTGAAGAAGCTCATATAAAATGTCTGGTTCATCAAGCTGTCCCTCTTCAGGCTCTTCTGCAGATACTTTTTCAGTTTGGTGATTCATGACCAGCTCTTGAGTAACCAATTCTAGAATTTTGCCATTGTTGCCATTTTAACAACGTTTTATTAAATTTTTCACTTTTTCTTTTGTTTCCACTACTTTTGGTGTTTTGTTTAACTTCTAATTTTTTTTTCACTAAATTTTTAACAAATTTGTAACGTGAATTATATTAACGTGAGGCCAGATCAGAGAGACTAACAAAAAAACCAGAAAAGATTTTTAAATTTGATCACTTATGACATAAACTTATATTATTTTAAACCCTTCTAAAAAAAGTTGTATAAAATGTCTTGACCAATTCAGAGAGTTTTGCAAATTTTGTAATCCAAGTCAAAAATCACTTTCGTTTTTTGCAACGTAACGCCAGCAAATATTTGTGCTTATATCTTTAAATCCTAACGGTCGATTGTTCTCATTTTTTTACTTTATATAAGGATATTTATATAATTACTACGCATTATAGTCCCTATACATAAGTCTGGCTCTAGGCAAAATATAGCGAACTATCGACCGATATCAAAATTGACCTTGATCCCTAAATTATTTGAGTCTATTGTCAAAAAACACATTTATGCTAGAATTAAAAACTCTATCTCTAAATTCCAACACGGTTTTGTTAGTGGTAAATCTACTTCTACAAACCTAACACTGTTCTCTCACTTCATTAAAACTGAAATGGAAAAAGGCAATCAAATTGACGTCATTTTTACTGATTTCGCCAAAGCCTTTGATAGAGTTCAGCACTCCATTATGGGCAAAAAACTTTCCCTAATGGGGTTTCATTCCTCTTTGTTATCCTGGCTGAGAAATTATCTTTCTGATAGATATCAAGTTGTCCGTATTGGTAACTGCTACTCAAAATCTATTACCAACCATTCTGGTGTGCCCCAAGGAAGCCACCTTGGACCTCTATTGTTTGTCTTGTTCATCAACGATCTCCCAAACTTTTTACAGCATACTAACTGTTTGATGTATGCTGATGATGTTAAACTGTTTAATTCGATTTCTTCACCTTCCGACCATCGACTTCTTCAAATTGATTTAAACAATATGATTAAATGGTGTTCAGTTAATAGACTTTATTTAAATGTTGTCAAATGCAACATTATGTCTTTTTATATGAAAAAAGAACCAAATTTTTTTAATTACTCAATCGCAAACAGTGATCTTTCACGTGTCGAGTCTACATCTGATCTGGGAATTCTATTTGATAGAAAAATTTCTTTTTCCAACCATTACGATTGCATAATTACTAAGGCTAATGCAATGATGGGTTTTTTGAGGCGTAATTCGAAGGAATTTAAGGATCCATATACCCTTAGAACGTTATTTTTATCTTTAGTAAGGTCTATCTTGGAATATGGATGTGTGATCTGGGATCCATATTACGAGGTAGATTCTTTGCGATTGGAAAATATACAAAAACGTTTCACTTGTTACATAATGTTTAAATTATATTGGAATTTTATGCCAACGTATCCAGGTGTGCTCTTTTAGGTCTTAATACCTTAGCCTCCAGACGTAAATTTTTTCTTGTTATTTTTGTTCGCGATATAGTTATGTCACATATAGACTGCGCGCCACTCCTCGCTCTTTTAAGAATATATGCGCCTGAGAGATATTTTAGGCAAAGAGATTTTTTTTAACATTCCGTATCATAGGACAAACTATGGCCGTAATGATCCTATTAATAATATGTGCTTAGCGTTCAATTCCATAAGTGCTCAAATAGATCGCACTCTGAATAGACAAACTTTTAAACAAAATTTATTAAGAATTTTAAGAAGTAAAAAATTAACAAAGAGTATAGCAAAACAAAATCTACGGGCAATTGTAAGAAACTTTGCCGAAGAAACCATTGGTCTGAAATCAATATCGAGCTGCCGGGAAATTTGTTTATGTTTGAAAGTCAGAAAAAATACGTTATTATTAATTTAATTTTATTGGTACTGTTTTAATATTTTTGAACAAAATCTTTCTTATTTTTTCATAAATAGCTTGCACATGTTCCGTAAAATCTTTAAGGGTTGTTTGATAGTCTTAAGGCAATGTTCTTCCTATAAATTCTTGAACTTTTTCAAATTTTGTTTATCCAAAAGAGGTAATTTTTCGGGTGGCGAAATAGTTATGGTTTTTGGAATGGAGCCAATTTTGGGCAAGTTTTTTGAAAGACCGTTTGGGAACCTCTTTTTAAGCGTGATGTTTGACGGCGTGTTGACACTTCACATTACACTTTTATACAACAAAAAAACATGTTCCTACACTTTAACAATAAATAAATAACTGTCAAAAAACTCAAGATGTTAATTTTCTTCCTTCTACGAAAAAAAAATTGTTGTTCAGTACTCTTGTATGTACCCAGAATGGAATTATATTAATGTTCATAGGAGCTATTGTCTCTTTTATAGTTTTTTGTTCCAGTAATTTAGTTTGTTATCGTGTTTTTCAAAAGATGCAGCATATACAAAAAAAAGGAAAAAATGGATTAGTGTACCATTAGCATATGCAGAAAATTTACAAATTATTTAACTTTTCCAACAAATTATTCGACATTTCTTCTTAAGTGCGTTAACAAATGTCTTGCGAAATTATATATTTTTCGATAATATCTGAAGTTTCTTTATTTAATTTTTTTTTGGAATTTGCTTACATCAGCTTTAACCATTTTGCTTAGATCAGCTTTTATGATAAAATTCTAGAACCAGTTCATTATTACGCAAGGTAATTGTGTTGCACTAAGCGATTTTAATTGAAAGTTTTCAATGTGAACTTATTATTTATTATTATGTTAATTTTCTATGATTTAAATATAAATTCTAAATATTTGATAGTTTAAATTATTCTTGATCATAAATACAAATTCTATTTGTTTGATAGTTTGAAAACGTTTATTGAGCCTTAGGTCAGGTAAAAACAATTAATTGCTTTAAAATTAAAATTAAAATTAAAAAACATCACTAGCTGATTTTATTGCAATTTCGGCCCTGCTACAGGCTTCATCAGAAATCTTTGTGATACCACCACCGGGAACCGAACCCGTGCGTGGGTCACCGTGAGCAGATCAGTTGGGTCTGTTCCGGTGAAGTGATATTCACCCAAGAGCGCTGGCCTTTCGCTGCCAATCTTGGTAAGTCGAGCTATTTGCATATAACTTTCGGGCAATTTGTGCTCGGGTTTATATGCAAACGGAGAAAAACAAAAAAGAACAAAACACCAGTGATTAGTTAGCTTAGGTTATATGTACAATATTTATTTCTTACGTTTTGTTTGTTAGGCTTCAATAGGTGAAAATTACAATGGCTGCTTCTTACTGCATGAAGTACATACACAGGAGCGTTAAAGAAAACTATATTTATGTTGAGGGCAATCAATAAGTGATTGCTTGCTGATAATCAATAAGTGATTATTTAATTAAAATTAGTGGCAATATTTAATATAATACAAAATTAAGCGCGGTTTTAAAATTAAGTTTATTACTTTGCGAATTCAATTTGTGATTACAAGTAAAAAGCAAAACTCACTCGTCGGAGAAGCCGATCGAGCGACTCGTTCGTGTATCGAGAATCGATACTGGAACGAGTCGATAAAGTAGTAAGTTAATCTATTACTTTCTTTAACCTTTAGGGTTGCGGCCTAAACACACCGTGCCAGCGCATTTTAAGATTTTGTTTATTTTGCCAGTGCGTCAAAGGTGGTTAGAATGAAAGAAAAATGAAGAAAATTACTAAAATTAGGTAAACTTATTCACAGTTTTTTCGTAACTAAATTTTTCTACGAGAAGCAAATATTAACCTTGTTCATTATAAAACTAGGAGAATCGGGAGTTATGAAAACTTTTAATCGAATATTATGAAATAATTTATTACGATAAGGCCAACTTTTTATATAAAAATATTTGTTCTGTCCAAAATATAAAACGAAAAATAAACAAAATTTTGTCTATGTTTGTATGTTATAAAATGTTGCATTTAGTTGCATTGCAGTAAAAATAGCAAAAAAATGAGAACAAATTCTGAACTTGAATCATCTGAAAAAATAAAAAGAAACATTAGACGCGTGTTTTTTTTTTTCAACATCCGAATCCGATTTCCATGCTAACAAAATCCTGCTATGGATTTAGATTTTGTGAACTTGTAGTTTGAAACATCACAGCCATGTGGCGTATAATGGAGTAAGTGATCGGAAAAGCATTGTTGACATTATCATGTTTGCATTCAACGTCATCTAATTGTCAAATACATTTCATGAGCAGTAAATCAAAATCCAAATCCAGATTTGGATGTTGGAAAAAACGCAGCTATTCTTAAGAAATTTGCTTATTTAGAAATTTTAATATTTAATATTTTAAGCTCGATTAATAATATTTAGCCATTTCAAAACAAAAAATTAGCACGTAAATAGATATCTAAAAAAGCGTTTGATTTGTAGCTTTCCCCAACCCCCCCTACGTTAAAATGTGTTTAATCAAATAAATTTCGTAAAAAGTTTGCTAAAATGCTATGCTTTTTTACTTGAAAATTTGAAAAACTTAGTATTGTCGTGTTTTATAAAAGATTTTGTGCTAAAACAATAATTTAAGAAAAATTATTCAAGAGAATACAATTAAGGTAGATAGAGCATTTTTTATAGAGCGCTGTGAAACAAAAGTGAAAAGCGGTGACCAAGATTGCTCTTGTATAATCTGATACAAAAAACCGAAAAATATTATTAAACTAGGTACTAAAGTACTTATCATACCCGATTTTCAAAATATCAATTTTTGACAAAATGGCGGACTTCCGAAAGTAAAGTAACGATTTTTGACCAAAATTTCGTTATTATTTTACCTTTAACTATTGAACATAGCAACAACAAAAAAAATCTCCTTACAGGTACTAGATTATTACGTAAAGAATAAGACTGCAACAAAATCAAAACCATCAGGTTACTGGGTTTCGAGAAATTTTGGTCGAAGACTTTGAAAACATGGTTTCGAGAAAAACGCGTTTGAAAATTTCAAAGAATATATGAATATTTATTATTGAAAATAAAGAAAACATTTTATTCAGTTAATATCATGAGTTTGGAAATAAAATGGAATGGTCAGCTTATTTAAAAGCTACATTCCACAAAACTTTCGACGAACAAAGCAACTTAGAATAGGGAGTTAATTTAGCAGCAAACTTCAGCTCAAATCTTCTCCTACTTGTACTTAACATCGAATCAACGTGGTTTACAAGAAGTGAGATATCGTTCTTTTCAACTTGTGCAGTGATTAACGACAGACCTTACGTCAAGTACTTTGCAAATTAAGACTATTGCTTACATTCTTATTTTGTGTAATGTTTTATAAACCCTAAGTAAGTTTTATTAATAATTCAGTTTGTTTTAAAATAATAAATAAAAACACTTTGTGGATTTTGCAATACATACATTGCCAAGAAAAAAAAAGCTGATAAGTCGGAAACCTTATTTTGTTAAAGCTTTCATTTCAAATAACTAAAAAGAATAAGGTAATAGAAAATATATATATTTAAATTAATAAATGATTTTAGATCAGTATTTGTTTATATTAAAATAGGCATATGGTTGTTAAAAATAAAAAAGTCCATTTACTGAGAGTTGTGAAAGTGTCGCATAAAGGCCTAGAAACGAGAGCAATACAGTAACAAGCAAACGGAAAATATAATAGTCTCCAAATTTTACTGACCGCATGGATCAGTATTAAAAAATAACTCAGTCACGTTCAATGCTGATCGCGTGCATAGCGAACGCATTCTTGAGTTAATATTTTAAAACATTTAACTATTTAAAATCAATACAAACAAAACAAAAAGATATTTAAATTAAAAATTAAGCTTAAGATTAAGTGATAAAAATTTGTTATACAAGAAGTATAGAATGTTTAAAATGCATGCATAAAAAGAGGGTCGGAACTTCACAAAAACAACACAGTTGGTACAAACCAAAAGCAACGTAAAAAAACACATAAGTATACAACAATTAAAACAAGTTGAAAGACAACAAAATTAAATCACATCATGCAGGTCTTTGTAACTTATTAGTCCAGATGTTCTATATTTTTTTTCGTTTTTTAAAATTTTTATGATTACAGGAATATTTAAATCGACATGAGATCCCGACTGGTGCGAATCATCGGCAGATAATCATAACGTAAGCTGTAACAAAATTATCAACAATATTAACAAACATATAAGCGTATTGGCTAAAACACATTTGGCATATTTATTTATTTATTTATTTACTTGATTGCTAAACCTTAACAGGTTTTATAGCAAATTTAAAATTATAAAATAAGATATTTAATAAAATTCAAAAATATAAAGTATGATTTTGAATGAAATAATGTATTATTAACAAACTAAAAAGTTTTAGTAAATTGCTTAAAGTATATTATTTTATTAAAGTATAAAAAATAATAGAAAAAAAGTTAAGAAAAAATCGATAAAATCAGACAGCATAGCAGGGTTGCGTTTTCAAGACAAACAAGGTCAAGTCAGCAACAATTTTTGTATACGGCGGAGTCGTGTGATAAACAAGGTCTCATACCCAATAAAACACCACTCCAATAGGTATATATATAATATATATCGTTCTGTCTCCCTGAAGCCGGTGAAATCCTGGCTTGACAGGGTGGTTACTCGACAAACTAGGTCAACTTCACCAAACCAATTTTCATAAAATAAAGAAAACCAGTTGCGAACGCAGGTACCAAGACAAACTAGGTCTTATCGGCCACTCATATTAATATATTACAAATCGATCTAACGTAGTGTTTCAAGAGGTAAAAAGACACCAAGACACCACGGTACCGTCGACAAGTGTAGTAACAATCATCATGAAGATATGAGGCAACTGAAGATCCCAGGTTTAGGTCCATTCAGATTACTTAGATGTTTATCCACCAAAATTTTCCATTTTACGCTTAGGTCCATTTATCCATTAGATTGTTATATTAATGAGTTTACAAATCACCAGATGCATCAGATATATGTTTGAAAGAACTTTACATAATCAACGACGGTACTGCAGGTAATCTATAATTTTTTGTTTGATTGAGTCCATGGATTCACTTAAGGATATAACATCAGATACAAAATTAAAATCACCGCAAGCGCTTCTAAGAGGTTCATTTTGCAAATAATTAGTTCTACAAAAGTTCATGTGGAGTAACTCAAAAGATCTTCTAGGACGAAGAGGAATATTAAAATATATTTTACTCAATAAATATGGACTGTTTACATAGCCATGTAAAAGTTTTATAATCCAACAAGCATTTATCATAATTCTCCGATTTTTTAAAGAAGGAAGATTTAAGCGTTGTAACCGATATTCATAAGGTGGTAAGTGAAAATCAGTATTACAATAAAGATAGCTTAAGCAAAACAAAAGAAATTGTTTCTGCACTGATTCAATGTCGTCTATGTAGCAACCGTATCGTGGGCACCAAACAACTGAAGCGTATTCTAAGATAGGCCGCACTAGGGAAGTGAATAAGGTTTTCGTTATGAAAGGATCATTAAACTCTTTTGCCCAACGTTTAATAAATCCTAAAGTACTATTTGCTCTATTTATTATTTTATTTACATGAATATTAAAGCGTAGTTTAGGATCCATTGTAACTCCAAGATCATTGAAACTATCTAAGGACTCCAATGGATAACCACAAATTTTGAAGGTACATTTAATTGGTGGTTTGCGCGAGAAAGACATATGCTTGCATTTCTTCATGTTGAGGTTCATACGGTTCGTTTTGCACCAGTTATGAAGATGATCTATGTCGGCTTGCAAAAATACAGCGTCATTATCATTTTTAAAAGAAAGGAAGAGTTTGACGTCGTCAGCAAACATTAAGATGCTGGAATGCATTATGACAGATGGCAAATCGTTTATAAAAAGTAGAAACAGAAGAGGCCCAAGATGACTTCCTTGAGGTACTCCAGAAGTAACAGGAAACTCGTGTGATTTCTTGAGCTTAAAAAGAACAGATTGTGTTCTATTGCTTAAGTAAGATTCAATCCACTTTACCAACGGTATAGGAAATCCAACAAGATGTAATTTTCAGATCAGTAGTTTGTGATTTACAACGTCAAAAGCTTTGCTAAAATCCGTGTAAATAACATCAGTCTGCATGCCTTTTCCAAAGTTTTCTATAGTTTTTGATGTAAATTCGAGAAGGTTAGTAACAGTGGATTTTCCAGAAAGGAACCCATGTTGGAAAGGAGACATTAAAGATTTAACGCTATGCGATAGTCGTGATGTAACAATTGCCTTGCGATGCCACGGTAGTTATCAATTAAAGACCTATTTCCGGATTTATGCAACGGAATGATAAATGAATGCTTCCAGGCTGCAGGAAAATAGCAGGATTTTATTGATGAAGTAAATAGTAAAGAGATTGGAGTTACTAATTCTTCACAGCAGTATTTTAATATACACGAAGGTATGTTATCAGGACCACTTTTATATGATGTTTTAATATTTTTTAAAAATGATAAGACTGTGTTTGTGTCAATTATTGGGAAATATATATCCCCAGATTGAATATTGAAAGGATAACTTAAATAATCATAGGACGATGATGAATAAGTCGACTTGAAAAAGTCAGCAAAAAGATTGCAAATACTATTATCATTATCAGACTCAACCGAATTATACTTCATAAAAGAAGGATAGGAATCAATCTTGCGTTTTGTGTTAACAAAGTTCCAGAAGGATTTAGCATCAGATTTGATGTTTAATTTTACTTTTGTTAAGTAGGTATTATAGGATTGTTTGCATAACTGTTGATAACTGTATTTAATCGAGGTATAGCATCCAAAATCGCATATGTTATGTGTTTTTTGATATTTTGTATAGTATTTAGATTTCAAATTCCTCATTTTTCTTAATTCATTTGTATACCATACCGGACCCGATGTCAAGGAGGCTTTCCTTTGCGGAACAGCTTTAAGAAAACAATCATTGAGCGTTCTATTAAACGCATATACCGCATCATCAAGAATCTGAGAAGATAAACTATTTGTATTAATATCTATATATAAAAATGGTGTAAAAAATGTATAGTAAAACATCAATTGAGAATGGCTGGGCCGATTTGTCTAAAATTTTTTTTCAGTTGTTTATAATTGCCAGGAGAAGGTTTTTACGAAGGAAAATTTTGGAAAAACCCTCCGGGAAAGTCCGATAGGTGGCGTTGGGGTGGACTTATATCGAAAATTTGAATTTATGGACCAATTTAACTGAAATTCAGAATGTATGTTTGTTTAATCATAAGAAAATAATTTGTGTATAAATGGACCCGATAGGTGGCGCTGGGGTGGACTTATATCGAAAATTTGAATTTATGGACCAATTTAACTGAAATTCAGAATGTATGTTTGTTTAATCATAAGAAAATAATTTGTGTATAAATGGACACGGTAGGTGGCGCTGGGGTGGACTTATTTCGAAAATTCAATGGCGTGAAAAGTGATTTTGGTATTGCCACAATTTTGAAATGCAATCCTGGTACGAGGGGGGTAGCGAAGCACACCGGGTTCAGCTAGTTTAGAATAGAATTCCAGTTTATATTAGACAAGTTATTCTTCAAAATCACGTAGTTTGTTTTTTTAAAGTTAAACTCAATAGGTGGTTGAGAATCATAATACTGCACAGATGGTTTTGGAAAATTTAAAATAATTTCTAATGTTGGATGATGAGAATCTTCGGGTGTAACCAGAGGATCTGATTTAGACACAGAAGTGATATTGCTGTCATCAAAAAACACCAGATCAAGCAAACGATTATTTTTGTTAAAAATGCAGTTAAAGTATGTATCTAAAATTTTCGATTATTGAACCTTAGAATATTTCTACCATAATTTTATGCATGCAATTTAAACCCAACAAAACAAATTTATACTCTACGATTTAAAAACATACCTAATTCTACAAATTAAAACAACATTTTTGTCTACTTTTTGATCTACTTACGAGCTAAGACTAAACCGTATATTGCATTATTTTTTTTTTTATTATTAACTAAACACCCTTTTGAAGTATGTTATTATTGTAAAACTACCTATCAATTAAGATGTTATGAACAATATTGTTATCCGATGGAAAATTTGAAATTGAAAAATTTAAGATTTGAGTTATAAATTATTTAGTTTAATATGATTCTGTAGAATAGTTGAATAAGGGGAATGCTGACTAGGTCATTCTTATCTATGAATTAAAGCGGTGTATTTTCTTTTCTTAAGGGGCAGTTGTTGAAAACAAGAGTGTGTCCAATTTTGATAGGCTTTATCAAAAGTGTGGGGAAAATGCACTCAGTGTGACCTTTTCATCATGTCACACCAAGGGAATGTTTTTGAACGTATATTACAGATCAATTTTAAATCCAACAATTGACGAATTATACTGAACACTAGAAAATTTATGCAGCTTTTGAGCTTCGATTTTAAAAGCCTCTATTAAAAACGAAGAAACAATTAGTTTTGTTTGAAAAAACTATGTCATATTGTATATGTACAATAGGGCGTATCGAATTACAATTTTTTCGAATTTCACATTATAAGAAGTCTCAAAAGTTGTATAGGGTGGTCAAGACCTTCTAACAAAAATTTTAGAAAACTATAAGCATCTCTTCCTCTTCCGCAAAAACAAAGTTATTTTTTGAGAAAAGCAGTAAAAAATCACGATCTCAAAATGCTTTCATTTTTGTAAGTAAAACTACGCACATCTTAAAGCAAAAATAAATAAGTAACATTGTTTTGGCAAATACGATGCCACTCCTAGTATTTACCCACAGAGTCCTGTGTGAAGAATATTTGAATCTAAGGGTACACTCCAGATAGCACAAAAGTTTTAACTGTTTTCTGATTGTTTAAATTTTGGTGATATTGATTAGTGTAATGGCTTTCCTTAAATATTTCGAACTAATAATTTGCATATTTTTTGAATAAGCATTTTGTTGTTTTGAAGAAATGTGAAAAAAAAATTTGAAAAAAATGAATATAAGGTTTTATATCTCGGGCACCAGAAGTGGTACCGAAGATAATTTTCTCAATTCAGATTCGGCAAATCTTTTTTAACGAAAACCTGTCTGAGACTATCTTTTTTAAAACAGCAGGAAAAGGCCATGGTTTTTATTTCCTATTTTAATATTTACTTAAAGTTACTTCAAGCATGAAATGTAACAATCTTTATGGATATTTTTTAATTAAAACACTTCTTGACAACAGTTGTTAAGTCAATTGAGACCCATCGAATGGCAACCTCAGAAACTCAAATTTTTAGTATAAAATGTTTGTGAATGATGGAGTTGAGGTTGTTTTAACGAAATAATAAAATTCATGCTAGGAAAAAAAAAATTTTAAAAATCAAAATAGGAAAAAAATCGTGGTCTTAACCTAATGTTGTGAATTGATGCTGTTCCCTTGATAAATAAAGGGAATTATTTTCGGTACCGCTTCCGGTGCCCGAGATATAAGACCTTATATTCATTTTTTTGAAAAAGTTAAAAAATTGCATTCAAGTGTACATTTCTCAAAAATAAGAAAATCAATATGCAAAAAATATGAAAATTATTAAGTTGCCAAATTTAAGGAAAACGTCAGCACTATAATCAAAATTGCCAAAATTTAGACAACCAGATAGCAATCAAAAGTTATGAGCTACCTCGAGTGTACACTTAGATTCGAATATCCTTCACACAGGACCTTGTGGGTAAAAACCTAGGGTGGCATCGTGTTTTGCAGGATATTGTTAGTTAAAACCTTTATATACTTTTACTTTAAGACATATGTAGTTTTTGTTACAAAATCAAATCATTTTGAGATCGTGATTTTTTACTGTTTTTCTTACACAACAACTTTGGCCTTGCGGGAGAATAAGGCATCCTTATTTTTTCTTAAAATTTTTTTTCTGCAACTTTGAGATCTCTTAGAATATGTCCAAATGTACAATGTAAAAAGTTTTCTAAAAAATTTTTACAGAAGTTTAAATGCTTTCAGTTCAATATTTTGATAGATTCGAAGTTTTTGAACATCATTTATACTCTATGAGATTTAAAATTGATCAGATATTTCAATTTTTACTATCAACATTATAGGTAAGCTGACAAATCATTCTGAAGTCCTTGCAGAAAAAATTTATTTTAAAGAAACCAAAGTAGTCCGATGAAGATTCGAAATGAAAAACCAAACATGCGTCTACCATTTACGATTTTTTGTCCACAAAACTTGACTTTAAGGGTATATGTATAAACATCCAACTTTTATTATACAATTTTGTAAGGCCAACACTCTCGATCATATTTCATAAAAAATTTTAAAATTTTAAATTTATCAAGCATGTTCAACGATAAAGAAGTAAAGAAAAGTTCATCTATCCAATATCTCGGGAAATAAAGCAGGAACGATTTCAATTCCAACGATATTTTTATTTCAAAATGATGAGGAATCTATCCCATCTGGCTTATTTCATATGAGTAGCAGCACAGCTTCAAGAAAATGAAGGCGGAGTGTGCACAAGAAAAGGCGTTGACTTTAGATTTAGTACTTCAGAATTTATCTCTGGTACGTCAACTCCCGCAAAAAAAATTGTATGCTTACAATTTCACTATGATGTTTTTCTTAATTCAAAATTCCATGGCGTTCTTACAAGACAAAACAATTTTTTTAATTATGTGAGAATAAACAAAAGTTTTTAAAAATGCATAATGCAAAAGTTGGAAACTACTGAAAATTAAGTTAAGAAAGTAAATTCCCTCATACTTAAGAAAACACTTTTTAAAGACGTTCGAAATCAGCTAATGGGTTTTTTTAATTTGTTATTTATTTATTTGGTTGCTAAACATTAACAGGTTTTATAGCAAATTTAAATAGAAAATAACATATTTATTACAATTCATTAAAATTCATAAATATGATATTGATTGAAATAAAGTGTTATCAATAAATTTTAATTTTTAAGAAAGATAATAAAAAATCTAAGTCAAAACGATAATATCAGTCAGCATTGCATGGTTGCGTTTTCAATACAAACAAGGTGAAATTAGCAACATTACAAATATCGCGTTATCAAGACAAACAAGGTCAAGATAGCAACAATTTTTGTATCCTAACATCGGCGGAGTGGCATCCTTTCTTGACTGGGTGGTAACTCGACAAACTAGGTCAACTTCACTACACCAATTTTCTTAAAACCAAAAAAAACCTGTTGCGAACGCAGGCATCAAGACAAACTAGGTCTTATCGGCAACTCACAATTATATATTGCAAATTGATCTAACGTAGTGTTTCAAGTGGTAAAAACCAAGACACCACGGTACCGCCGGCAAATGTAGTCACATTACCATGAAGATATACGGCAACTGAAGATCCACAGGCTTAGGTCCATTCAGATTATTTAGATGTACATTAGACTGAACTTTTTTTGTATGGGAAAATTTATTTCTGCAAAAAGAGTGTACCGCCCCCTCAAATTGTTCCTTTTTACGCCAATAGTGAAATTCAAAGATCTTAGACTGTTAAGGCGTGGCACATGCCCACTAAAATGGCTAAAACTGGTTTATATGGACTTTTCAAGAGACAAGGCACGAAAATATAAGTAAAATGTTTCATATATGTTTGTAATATATTATTTTATTGAAATTAACTTACGTTAAATGATAACTATTCTTGATAAACATTTAAACTTAATCGCAAAGTTCTGATTTATTAATGCTACCGTACTTTTTCCTATAATCAGTTACTGTTTGCAAGATATATTGTTTCTCTTCTTCGTTTTTTGTTAAAGCTGCATTATATTCTTCCATTAGTTTTACAAAACGCTCTGCAGTATCATTAACAACATGTAAGTTTTTTACAATATTCATTCCCTTTTGAAATTCGGATTCATTGTGCCACTTGGAAGGGTCAAGTTTTAGAAAGGTAGTTTCAATATTAAATCTTTCGAAAAAGCTCAATGTTTTTTTATTTACAAAATCTGAAATATTTTTTTGGTTTAATTCATTCATGTTGGTTACTATTCTTTTATTCTCATTATTTTGTTCTTCTTTGAGATTTTCAACCATTTTTCTCTTTTCTCCAACGTCTACAGCATTATCAAAAAATGAAAGACCTGCTGCTTCTGGTGTCAGGTACCACAAGTGATTCAAAAACTTGCGCGTTACTTCATTGCTTATTATTTCATTCAATTCATTGAATTTAATAATATTTTTAATAAATTTAAATCATTTAAGGGTGCTTTCGCGGCAATTGGCGCTCAATCCACGGTCTCAAATAAATTTTCAAAATGAACACACTAATATCTTGGATAGCATTTGCCTCATCTGATGACATTGAGAATTGGTGGCGGAAAAGAAAAAATCTTAAGCGTATATATCGCTTTAGCCATCCATCGGGCATGATGCATCGCTCCAGGTGATTTAAATCTTACAGGCTCTGTGTTTCGACCAAGAAATATAAGACTCATTTCCAATAACTCCTTGTAGTCTGCCCTGGGATGTTGTATAGTGACATAGTTATGAGCAAATTGAGCTAATTGGTCTTGTTCAGTTTTGTTAAGAGCAAGATTTATTTTTTTATCCACCATTCCACTTGCAAATGTTTGTTGATTGATTTTGGGCCAATTTTTTTTAAAACGCTGGAAAATATCTAATGATGGTCCACTTAATTTTAAATCATATTTCACGAAAGCACTTTTCAGCAAGAGTTCATATATGTGATGACGGCAAGGAAGATATAACAATTCTCTTTGGAGGTGTTGTTCCAATAAAATACAAGTACCTTGTAATCTACCTGTATTTGTCGCTGTAGTATCAAAACATAAAGCTTGTACCTTGTTTGGAAAGAATGTTAGTTATATTTACTGTTATAAGAAATTGATTTTTAAATACCTTTTCTGTTAGATTCCATTCATTCAATAGTTTGAGTATGGCGTCTGTCTGTTCTTTTCCAGTACCAGCTGACAGGGCAGGAACTCCAAGTAGATGTTCAATGCCATTTGTTGTTATCACAACTGGTAACCTGTCCTTTTTTGCATTTCCTGTGATCGATGGTAAAATTTTTCCATCCCAATGTACCGTTATTTGATTTATAGTTTTGTTTTTAAAATCCATCATCAGATTTGCAGCAGTTTCCGAACGAAATTTTTTACGGCAAAGCCGAATCGATGTCTACTGATTACTAATGTACTGATATCATGTTCCAATGCTTCAGCCGCTGCTATCAGAATACGTACTGTGTCCCTGTCACTTACCTTGCACTTGTCTAAGGTCGCAACAAGTTTTGAAGTGATAAAATGTTTCATTCCTCGTTTTGTGTTTTTTTGTTGAGAGTTATAGTTAGCTTGATTAGTTTGATCAGTATTTTTTTTTTCGCATTACCTCTTTCTCAATACGAATATTTCTTCGCTTTTCTTTTTCAAGTAATGAACGGTCGCATCCCACCATTGCACCAGGTCTACCTTCTTTAAAGCTTCAACTTTTTGAACACTTCTATCAATTTGACGAACTGGGATACGGGCTTTATTCCAAATAATTTCGGCCTCTTTGATAACCAGATACGCACTTGAACGAAGATCCAATTTCACTTTGCGCATGTTATAAAACAACACTTTCAAAACTTGTCCATTGGAAGGCAGCTTAGATCCAACAATTTGGCTTTCGTCATATTCTAATAAATAAATTTTTCCACTAGCTCTTGTGTCCATTTTGCAAATACCATCAATATCAATTCTCTTTATAGCAATAATGTTTCTATGATTTAAAGCTCAAAATAGCTACACTTCACTTTTTAAACACTTATAATTTTTTTAATTTAATTTTACACACAAAATAAAATTTTATTTGCCACGTGATTGACTTTATTCTGTTGTTGCCAACATTTTATTTATAATAGCAATTAAATATTTGTTTACAGAGTTGTATTTTTGCGATTTTTTTTTAAAAGCTTAAGATCCTTTTACACGACATCTATTTTGAATATGCATTGTCACTTTATCAACTCTAAAATATCAAATTGTTTTATTATATCAACTGCAATCGCAGTAGTAATGCTGCACACTGCAATTATGATTGTATGTTGACGACTCCATTTCATAAAATTTCTTCAATTCTGTTTTGCGAGATGACAACATCAGCTATTAATGACAAGTATGGGTTATGCTATGTGGAATTGCGATTAAGTTCAAATGTTTGTAAAGAATAGTAACCATAAAACGTAAGTTAATTTCAATAAAATAATATATTACAAACATATATGAAACATTTTACTTATATTTTCGTGCCTTGTCTCTTGAAAAGTCCATATAAACCAGTTTTAGCCATTTTAGTGGGCATGTGCCACGCCTTAACCTAGGGTAATCAGTCTAAGATTTTGGAATTTCATTATTGGCGTAAAAAGGAACAATTTGAGGGGCGGTATACTCTTTTTGCAAAAAAAAAAATTTTAAGTCCGGTCTATTAAACTATATTTTACTCAATAAATATGGGTTGTTTACATAACCATGTAAAAGTACAACCGTTTCTTGGGCACCATACAACTGAAGCGTATTCTAAGATAAGCTTCACTTCTAGGGAAGTGAAAAACGTTTTCGTTATGAATGTATCATTAAACTCTTTTGCCCAACATTTAATAAATCCTAAAGTACTTTTTGCTCTTTTTATTTTATTTACATGAATATTAAAGCGTAGTTTAGGATTCATTGTAACTCCAAGATCATTGAAGATCTTTTCATGTGGCTCGTTTTGCATCAGTTATGAAGATGATAAATGTCGGCTTGCAAAAATACAGTGTCATTATAATTTTTAAAACAAATGAGGAGTTTTACGTTCTCAGCAAACATTAAAATGCAAGAATGCATTTTGACAGATGGCAAATCGTTTATAAAAAGTAGAAACAGAAGGGGCCTAAGATGGTTTACTTGAAGAACTCTAGAAATAACAGGAAACTCATGTGATTTCTTGAGCTTAAAAAGAACAGATTGTGTTATATTGCTTAAATAAGATTGAATCCATTTTACTAACGGTATAAGAAATCCAACTAGATTTAATTTTAAAATCAATAGTTTGTGATTTACAACGTCAAAAGCTTTGCTAAAATCCGTGTAAATAACACCAGTCTGCATACCTTTTTACAAATTTTCTATAGTTTTTTATGTAAATTCGAGTAGGTTAGTAACAGTGGATTTTCCAGAAAGAAAACCATGCTGGAAAGGAGACATTTAAGCTTTAACACTATGCGATAGTGATGATGTAACAATTGCCTCTATTGTTTAATTTTTCTTATTAATTTTTCGATGCCACGGTAGTTATCAAATAAAGACATATTTCCGGATTTATGAAACGGAATCATAAATGCATGTTTCCAAGATCCAGGAAAAAAGCAGGATTTAATTGAACAAGTAAAGAGATTGGAGATACTAGTTTTTTACAGCAGTATTTTAATATACATGAAGGTATGTTAACAGAACCAATTTTCATGGGCGTAGCGAGGGTAGGGCAGGGGGAAATTGTCATAACTAACGAAACCAAATCAATTCTTTAAATTGAATTTGAGTACTTTTTTGGTTTATGATTGTTTGTATAAATGGATATATAAGAAAGCTCTTTGGTGGTAAGTTTATATTATGTTTCGCCAAATTAGAAGGTCTATGCTTATTTTGAAATCAACTTGCTCTACAGTCAAGAAAAGAAAATTGAGTGGCAATGAGAGCATAATGGAAGAAGAAGATGAGTTGCTTGCAATCACTCCGAGCTATTAATTGCAAAAGAATCTATCTACATATGCTAATGCTAGCACATGCAATAGTGACAGTTTCTGCAAAAAGGACTTCGGCAAGTGGGTTTACTGACGTGCCTTAATGGGTACATCTCAGAAATTGAAAATGGTAAAATGCCCTTGGGTTCCTCCTCAAATCTCAATTTAAGAAGGACGGATTGGATCCAAACTGAAATTTTGTATCAATTGGCTACAAACCTTTTCGCCGTGGTTAATATTCTGAAAAAAATTAAAAGGTACACTGCTTGTATTGTATTTTCTTTCCACCTAAAAACGTTTTAGCCGTTTTAGGATCACTCGTTAAAAGCATATATTTGCGTGGTAATTAAGTAGCACTATATAAAGTAAAATAATTACAGCAACCGACCCTAAGCATTCCAAGATATAAACAAAAATATATGCTGGGCTGTCATCACGTATAACGAGAATCGTTTGATGGTTACGTTTCAACGATACTTTAACATCACGTAACCTTTAATTTTATGTATCGTCTAAACGATATCGTTTTGCTTGCTTCATGTATGGCAAACAACTGTCAAATGATATCGTAGGCGCGATAGCTAATTTGGTTTCGTTTGGTTATTTTTCTGATTGAAAAAAATGATTTCGAAATGTTTTGGGTAGAGTCCGACCGAATATTCGGTTTCGGGTACGGCCAGCTGCAGAAACTTTTAGTAAAATTCCTTGCATCAGTCATTTAATTCAAATATGTATATAGTTTGGTTTAATAAAAATATTTACAACGCACATTTACATTGTATAAAATAAAAATTATGAATTCGTTTATAATTTGATTTATCGTGTTAACGTCAAATATTTTGGTTAGTTTTATGTGTTCGATACTATCATTTTCGATTTTATCATCTCTTTTTTGCTAAAGTGGTCTACAGAAAATTGATGGAATTCATCAATAAAGTTTAAAAATATTTTCATCTACTTAGGTATTACTGCCCAATAATATATTTCCAAAACATTATCATCAAAATAACTAATTAAATATTCTTAAATTTTTGCTTAAATTTCACTTTTGAAGCATACAAAGCCAAAAACAAATTCACATAAAAGGAAATGTAACTTTTGCCACAGAATATATGTTTTTCAGTGGCTTTCAAACTTGAGAAAACTCAACGATAGACGAGATGATAGTTATGGACTTATATGAAGCAAACTAAAAAAGATATCGTCGGATTGTATCAAAGGATAGTCGTTTTAAAAGTAACGTGATGAGAGCCATGGCGTTGCGTTACAAAAACAGAAGTGATTTTTGACTTGGTTTACAAAATTTGAATTTTTGATTTTGTTTGTATTTTTAATTATTTATTTATTTATTTAAAAGAAGCAAGCATAAGTACAATAAGAATAAACCCTTTTATAGTACAATATAGTTAAACAGTAAGATATATTAACAACTCCAAGCAACTTAAGATTAAACAAAGCAAATTAATAATATTAATTAAAAATAATACACAAATTTAGAAAAAAAGTAACTTAGTTAAATTAACACAATATTTAAATTAAAAGGTTTTCTTAAAGAGTAAATGAAAAATAAAACAGAAATATGAGAAAAAGGAGTAGAAAAGAAGTAATCTAAGGAGCAGAAAAGAAGAATAATACTGATTGCCTAAAAGTGGTTCTCCCACTGACCTCCCTAAGACTTCGTGGCAGACCATTCCACAACCTAATGACGTTGATGAAAAACAAGTGGGAACTGTTTAGAGAAAAATGCCTCGGAACTATCACGACATGGCTTCTTCTAGACGTGTCAAACTGGAGTTTATCATACAAGTACCTTGGTGTTTTACTATAGATTAACTTATGAAGATAAATGCAGTTTCTCGCCTTGAGATAAGCAATTATATCACAACCAAGTATTGCATTTCGGAAACTGGAAAGAAGATCATGTTTTTGAAGACCGTAAACATAACGCGTGGCATAATTATAAGCAATCTAAAGTTTTTACTGGGCCAAGGAATCTAGTTTACTATACACTATTTCAGAAAAAAAAATAACAGGAAAGACAAGTTGAATTACCAACTTACGCCTTATATCAACTGGAGATACACTGGCAGATAATCTTAGGTTACGCAAAAGATAATACGCTTTACTTACAACACTATTAACATGGTCAACACATGAGAGAGAAGAATTTAAATGGAAGCCTAGATTCACAATTTTCGGCACAACAATAAGATTATTTGATCCAGTAAACAAATCAGGAACATCATTTAAACAAGACTTAACCTTACAAACAGGGAGAACATATGACTTGGAAGAATTAAATATAAGATTATTTTTTTCTAGCCTATTCATTAACTTTATTGAGGTCTTTATTCAACCTACGTCCAAGGTCATCAATGAGACCAGTTCTACGTGAAAGATACAATTGGACATCATAAGCGTATGCGTGAACAGTAGCATGATTACAAACAGAAATCAATTTTAAAAATCTTCTTTGGTTTTTTTTAGCTTTTTTGACCTGGCGTTACGTTACATAAATTTCTATTGTAGTTCAATTGGGTAATTAAGTAATTTCGTAAATTAATAATTAAAAAACAAATTTAATATATTGTCCTTTCCCTGCCTCAACTATTTTTGCTTTATCTTTAGCCAATGCCTTCCATTTTTACTAAAACTAAAAATTTACGAAATATTTATTAAACATTTACGAAAAAGAAAAAATATATTTGTGAAACAGTGCAGACGATTTGATCATCGTGATAAGTGAATTTATGTTTAAATTGCTTAAATCAATAAAGTTGAAAGATTTCTCTTAAATAATATCATAAAATAATAAGTTTTTAATAAGTTTTAATTTTTTGGTAACGCAGACTTTTCTGTGGAAATGCCCATATAAACTGCAAATGTTTCACTGTTCTTATGTGAAGTTGATGAATTAAATTCTGATAGCTATATAGATAATATAGTGAAGTATTAAAATATAACAAAAAACTATTTTTATTGAAAAGTTTTCTTAGTTAGTTGAAATTTGAACACGGGATCTGCCGATTAGTTGACAATGAATGTGCACGCAAACTAACGCGCGGTAAGTAAGCTCACACATAGTACTTATAAGAGTATCGTCATAATGAAAACATGTACCTGCTTCTGAATGCAGATACATAACTTCGTTATGAGTACATCTCCGTCGCTATTTTTGCTTTGCATACGTATCGAAAAATAAATGGGAATGCACAGGGGTGGCAGGGAGGCATTTTGAAAGTGCAGGCAAACTATGATTTTGGGGCCTCTATAATTCATACACTTAATTTTCAAAAAGTTTTTCAAAATTAGTACAATTAGTACAATTTTATACAATATGCACTAAAAGCTTAATTAGATAACCTTAAAAATGTTATCCATTAACCATTTAGACAGCCGAGGTTTTGGTGTTTATCTTTTTAAAAACTCGTTGTCCTCTTTGTTTACGTTTGACTTCGATTGAAAAGTTGACTTCAGGAAGTCTCGTAAATAACGCCGGAGCATGACAGTGAATAATTTTTTTAGTAGTGTTTACTAGTTATTAGAAGTTTTTTGTTAAACATTTAAACAACTCTTTACTACTTTTCAGTTATTCGTATGTAAGGCCAAAGCTCCAGTGTTTTCTTCTTACATTCTAACAAAAAACCTAATAAAAATTAAATCATACATATGATGCATAGAGCCATTTCAAGCCACATAGATTCCAGGCATGCGATTCACTCTTCATGTGTTCGAAATGCTTTGAACTTTGAGGGTCTGTAGACAAACATACAAAAGAAGAAATCTGAAAGTTTGGCTTTTTTCATATATAAAAAAGTCTAAGAACTGAAAACAATACTTGAATGTTGATTTTCGATGGTTTTCCTGCAACAAATCGCTAACCAATTAGACTAACACTAATAAAAAATTTCGACTTTTAACCAATGCATGGAAATAAAATTGTCACCTCTCATTACTTTGAAAAAGAACCCTACAGTGTTTTTATTTTTGATAAAGTTTTTCCTGTGTTGAAAAAAGTGAATACAAAATTTGTGAAAATATTAATAAAAAAATTAGTAAAAAACAATTAGCAACGAAATTACTAATAACACTCGAAAAAGTATTGAAAAAATATAGGCTTAAAACCATTTAAAAGCTCCTCCCGTGTCTTGTGAACGATTCTCGGGGCAGGTGTGCAACACAACAACGGCAAAAACAAAATGCGGACTAGTCGTTCACGAGCAGACTGCATAAGTTGCACCATCATGCAGATTTAAATTATTTTATTTTGACATCTAATAGATTGTTGTGCAATTTTATGTTAAACTTGCCACATGAAAATATATTAACATTATGTAGATTAATTTTAATGTAAATTTGCATACTTGAATTCCATGTAAAAATAAATCTTTGAATTTTGTGTATTTGAAAAAAAAATAAATTTGGAAACTAATAAAAATTGAAAACATTAATCTGGGAATGCTTTTTGGAGTTTTGATGTCTTTACTTTGGCAATGAGCAGGAGTACGATATTCACCACCCCAACGACGTGTGCGAAAGAGACGACTGTAAACTTGAAGCTCTTGTTTAAGGGAGATACAAGGTCTCATTTATATTCACGCCGACGGGGAACTTTCGGTTAATTTTTTCCCGATGCTCTTACAAAATTAACTGGTAAAATCCGGAAAGATTAACTGGTAATTAATTATTTGAAATCAGCGTTGAAAGTACATATAGGAATGATAATGGGTTTACTCGATACGAAATTTGTTGACTAGAACTATTTATCCAAACATGTCTAAATAAAAGAGTACTGCTATTTTTTGTTCGCAGCTGTACATTCGTGATTTTAAATTTTTTTTATTTAGCTGCCAGGTATTTGGTAGTTATCGCAACACTTTTTGAACATGTAGCAAAGTTTTAATATTTAACAAATTATTTAAAATTTTGGTCATCTATTTTGTTTCGTATTTTAGTTTTAAAAGTTTCATACAGCTTAAAATTGACTAAACCTCTGCGTTGCTAGTAAATTGCGTAAATTTGAAGAAAGGCTTAATCCTTGGGCATATTTAAAATTGTGCTTGCAAAAATTTAATGAGAAAACCTTATTCCTTAAATATTTAAGAAACATTACCATTATTGCATTCAAAAATTAAATTTATAAAAACTTCCACTTAAACATATTTTAGAAAAATAATAAGTACGTAGTTATTTTAAATAATTTATTTAAGTGAATTTTAAATAATTTGCTTGACGTTTTTGAAAGGAAATTATTGTTGACTAAGACAAAATATAGGATAACAAAAATATTCAACTTTTTATGCCGTATATTTTTGAAAAAAAACTATGCTCTGGGAAAGAAAAATATTCCAAAGTAGAATATTTTATTTCACTCTGGTCACACTGCTGCGGACAACTGCGGTCTGCTAGTTATTTTATAATTCTAAAAAAATATAGTTTTATACATGTATATTAGGGTGTCCCGTGGCTTTTCCACTTCCATTTGACCTTAAAAACACCTTCTGTGAAACGCATCTCAATTGGTAAAGGTTTAGAGGTCGCAAATTCATTTTCTAATTTTCCCATACGATTTGTATTGGGAAAAATCAGTTTTGCTATTAAATTGAATTTTGAGCCATTATCTTTTAAGCAAAATGGTTAAAAAATACGTGTCCAGGAGGTCATACAGTGAAAGATTTTCGTGATATCCAAATTGGATATAAAATTTAAACAATTTATATAATCGACCAGTTTTTTGCTCAAGGCTGAACAATTACGTTTACTTACATTTCCAGTAGCGGGGAATTTGGAAATTTTTCCTTTTTTTTAATTTTAATTTTAAACCTCTAAAACATCTTAAAAAAAATAAAAAAATATAATTCTTATATCCTGTTTCTGAGGCCACATATTTGACTTTTATGAGTTTTTATGTGGTTTGACTGACATACGTGACTCCCACGCGTATTTATATGTATGAGTTGCGTTAACGCAACGCTTGTCCTTACACGTTTTTGTATTGTATTGTGGAAATTCTTGTGATACAATAATGGCGCAAAACGCTCGATTTTGCTTGTAGAAATTTGGTAACTTTTATTGGAAGAATATGTTCAGTGATATCGTTCCATTGAAAATTAAAAATGTTGAGGTCAATTTATTCGAACTCAGTTGAATAATAACTTGTACGCATCGAATTTCTTCAAATTTGTATCGTGAAATACCAGCGTTGCTTATATGCAACGGTACTTAGAGCATATCCTCTAAGTATAATTAAAATTTTTTAAAATTTTATTTTCTAAGTTACACCAAACTAAATATTTTTGGAAAGTTTCATCATTTTAGCTAAACGGGAATGGGTCAGTCCATGATGAGTTAAGAGGTCGAAGGAATCATATTATTATTAAAGCTAGTTATTATTATAGTTAGAAGAATTCTTAAAACAAACTCTTTATATTTAATGAAAGAATCGAAGAGAATCAGAAAAATTTCTTCTGAACCGACAAAAACCTAAAATTTTTTTGATTTTGTGCATTATTTATTTTGTTTTTATAAAATTGATCTGATAAAATTTTTGTAAGGGAAGTATTAGAAGTTGATCAAAAAACGCTTACAGGAATTTTCAAAATAATTTTAGTAGCTTCGTTAGCACAACGGCCATTTATACTGATGTTGAGTTTGATCGCAATTTGTCGTTTAGTTTGTAATTTAAACGCATTTTTTGAATTAACATACGTTCTCGCCGCGAATTCTTTTTGTGTCTTCTATCGACTGAAAACGGGCGCAACAAAGTAGTAATTTGAGTATGGGAAACAGAAAAACTCGGCCGGAGCCGAGAAATAAGAAAGATTTTCATCCACTTATAAAATTATGTTCTGTTTTGTAATTAAAATTTTTGACTTATTTCAAAAGAATAGGGAAGAGTTTTTCATTTCACAACTTTTTTAAAATTTTGAATTTGAAATAGATAGCTTTAAGTGCTGAAAATACATGTTTTGACTCTTTTGAGGAAAGGGCTATGAGCCCTGACATGACTCCCTGCAAAAGCCTGGGGTGCACTCTTCAATTGTTAATAAAATTAAACATTCTAAAAAGTTTCATAGGGCGTTCTGCAAAGATAATAGAACTATTCCATATTACGGGCAAACAATCTTGCATCGTTGCATTGGCAAAATATGATGGAAAATGTTTTCAACACTACAACAGAATGAATAGAATTGCATTTGTATTACTGTGACGAAATTTGCAACACTAAAATCCTATTGCATACAGTCGTGCAAGGGTAAAACTGATTTGCTAATCAATTAGATGTAAAATAAGAGACACAATTATACAAATCAGACACAAATGCAACTCGTGACAGCGATGAAAAAAAGAAAAGAATATATATGAAGGACATAGACCACAAATATTATTCAACTTTTCTTTTCTTCCAAAACAGCTGTGAATTTTGTTTGCAAGAGTGTTTTTCTAAGCAGTCTGCAAGCAGTTGATGTCAAATATTTGGTAGGGCATATAATTGCAAAGTTACTTGCCAGTAAATGGGAATAGCTCTAATGTTTTTAGCTTCTATAACTTTATAAATTCAAAATATTCTGCCAAAGACGAACAAACAATTATTTTCACTGTTAAAGACGAATTAATTGGAAATGGTTATATTTACGTTGACCATCCGTACTGTATAAAACAGTGAAGTACTCTTGTTTAAGGCAAAATGTCCTGGTTAAAGTATTTTGTTATGCAAAACATAAAAATGTTCTATAGTTTATAAAATATTCTTTTTTTTTACTGTATTCCACAAAAGTTGTTGAACATTTTTTTTACTGGAAATTGTATTTTTATATTATGGTTTTTACTATCCTCTTTGGACAGAAACCTGTGATATAGATTAAAACTTTTTTCTAAAACTAACTGCGTTAAACTATTTTTATTTTTAATTTTTAGTGTCACTTTGGCACTATTTTTATATAGGAAATTATATAGGAAAATATATAGGAGCTCAAGTTCACTTGGGGCTCTGGCTCAATGTGAAAATCATGCCAAAATTTAGATTTTACCGAAGAAAAAATTCTAATTGATGTCGTTGTTTAGCTGTACACAAAATTTCCCTCAAACGATGTTTAGTGTCAAATTGACACAAAGCCTAGAAAAGAAGGAAAAGTAAAAATAATAACTATAACTGTAAATTTTTTTAAAATTTGTATACAAATATTATCTTTCTTTGCAACTGGTCATCTTATGTTTGTCCAAATCATCTTATTGCCCCATGTTAGAAATGTGCTTGGTCTTTCGTAGTTGGTGAATAAGAAACAAATTATTTTTAGAAATGTGCTTAGTCTTAGCGTAGTTGGTGAATAAGAAACAAATTATTTTTTTTAACATTTTATGAATTATTTTAATTTTATAGTTCTAGTGTGGCAAACAAATCTGAAACATACTTTTAGAGTTTTTTTCAAATAAATGGTATATAAATAAATAAATAAATTGGTTTTTCGTGGTATTAAACTCAAATCTTTCGTTGTAATTAGGAATGTTAATTTTTTTGAGTTTTTCAATTTTGGGATCTGAAAATGCAATCCCGGGACTACGGGATCGTCCCGAAATTCAAGAAGTTTTTGTTTCTTTATTTTTTTTTGCCAAAAAGTGCAACACATTCACCTCTATTCTATTACAGTACACGTTCTGTATCAAATTGATATAACAAAGAATTACAATTTGTACCAATTCAACAACTAAAAAACCAAACATAAAATTTGACAATCATATATCCTCAGTAATTTATAACATAGTTTTTGTAATACATGTACAATTACATATATTTTGTTTGGCAGTAACGGCCTACATAAAATTATTTTAAATGACTATTTAAACAACAATTTGTTTAAAAATTTGTTTTTTGTAGATTATTTATTTTTCAGTTATCCTTCAATAAATCAATTCTGCTTATAATACAGATTCTACAGCGCTTAAAACCTGGTGCGCCAGAGTAAATTTAATTAAGCAGAAAAACTTTAAACACGTTTTCCTCGAAACATACTCTTTTAACAACTGGCTACACTACTGCAAACAAACTAATCGAAATCTCTTACCAAAATGAGCGTCTTGGAAAATATGTTTAGGTTTGACACGAAACAATGTGGTCAAAAATAATGTAATTTTTTCCACTTTTTTCACTCTTCGTAATTTTCTTAATTTTTCATTTTGGTAGAAGATGAGCATTCAAGAGTCTTTTTTCGAAAGCATTTTATTTTCAGACAATCTGGAGACGCTGATGATGTAAAATTAGCATGCAATTTTGTGTACGTAATAAAAGGAAAACATCTTCTAAGGAAAACATCTTCTAAAATATGCCTTAATTTTAACCGCTTTGGCCTAAAACCTCCCTTTAATTGTATGCTACATTTAAATTAAAATAAAAAAGTCAATGTATTTAAATAAAAAAATAGATACTTCTCCCTTTCTATTAAGAGCTCAGCAAAATTATTCCTTCTTTTGATTAAAATACGATATTTAAGAAATTCAAGCATTAAAGGTGTTATCCCTTAACTTAGACGTTAATTTACTGCATATAAGACCTGCAGAGTAGAAGCATTGCCATAATAAAAAAAATTGTTTTCAACAATCCCGGGATACTCCGGTCTTTAAAAAAAATCCGGATGCGTACTTACGTACTTACCTTATAAAAGGCCATTACAAAATTTGCAAATCAATATACAAAGCGTAATATAAGCTAATCTGTTTTAAATACATATTAATGAACTCTTATGTATACTTATCTTTATGAATATATATATTGTTATATCCAATAAACATCGTATATATGAAATATTTACAATTTTGGTTTGATCTGTATTTTGCTTTAAAAAATATGGTCACCGTAGTAATATTGTAACTGTCAAACAAAATAAGTAAGTGTGATGCAATACTTAGATACAAGTGCAAACAATTCTTGTACCAATTTTTCTGATATATGAAAGAAAATTTTGTAAACAAAAAAGAGGAAAAAATTAGTGATATCGAAATGTGGAGCCCCTTTTTTTTGACGCCACTCGCTTGGGTCTGCTTTGCCTGCCTCAAAGGCCGCTTATGGCGATGCGCAACCCAGTGTCGCCAAGTTGAGCAAGGCATCTTTATCCAAGCTTGCCTGCACAAGGACCCACACCTAGCAACACAACCATCTTATTATCTCATCGTTACAAACTAGTTTAAGTGCTGGCAGCAACGACTCTTTCCAGTAAAATACGCCGCCGTATCAAAGATGGAGTCTCGAACGCAATTTCAGTTTCATGTTATTCGCAATATTCAATTTAATATCTTTCCAATCCACAATCTCTTCAATGCTTCTGAGTGGCTGATATACCAACTGCAGGCACAACAGAACAGCAACTGTGGCTACATAGTCTCAGGAAGACGGATCGCAAAACGTCGTTCTCCATTTAAAGCAACAGAAAAGCACCAACAACACAGACGATGCAACAAGAACAACAACAAATACACATTTACAAATATGATATCCATAAATCTCGCTAATAACCAATCCCCTGCAATGTTGGAAATGCAAATTGCTCATGTCATATGCCCTTCGTAAAATATATCGACGGGCATATCGATGGAGTATCGCACAGTGTCGTGAGGGCGGCCAAAAATGAAAAATATCACTGTACTAGTTTTTAAAAAATATTGATGTCGTTGTACAAACAACACTTCATTTATGTTAAATCAAAAAGAATTTCAAAGTATTCAAAGTTAATAGTTGTAGTAAAGAAAATATCGATACATAAAAATGATAAAAATTACGCAAATTTAATTCGGTAAGTTAAAATAAAAACTGTTGCTAAAACAGCATAATTTAGGATTGGATAAACTTGTTAGAATATAATGATATCGCAATTCGCTTTTTTGGCTCGTTTGGTGGGTCATATGTGGTTTGCCGTTATACCGAATGTAAACAAAAAGCGAAAATCGAAGTTGTTAAAAACATTCAAATTCAGTGGAGTGTAAAAAAAAAACATCAAAAAACACTTTTTTAATATAATATTTGGGCAAGTATGTAGAGTTTAAAAAAGTACATTTCTCGTCCCCCTTCTTCCGTCTTTAATTTATTCTATAAATTTTCATTGTCGAGACAGGTGAAAATTCGAGAATTTTTTAATATTTGGCTTAGGCATCGTACTCCAAGTGCTGCCCAGGGAGAAGTAATTGCGTAATTAGAAGAAGAGTTAAAGTTAAAACTAAATGAGAAGATGATTAAAGAAATTCAATTTATATTATTAAAAATAAAAACTAATTGGTAAAGGTGTCCCTACATGAGAGAGAGAGGTTTAAAGAAAACTTCGGATCGTGGCTAAATTCTCCTTTTGTTAAAAGTGATGAGTGTTTATCTTTTGTAAGTACATTATATAGAACATAATTTCTATGTTTCTAAATGATTGTGTTATTTTAGAAACCTAGCACCAGCCGTAGAGGAAGACCTTCGACAGACTTTGATGATTGCTCGGATCGCATCAAAAGGCGAATAGTGGATAAACTTGTTTCAAATACAAATCCAAACTTACTGGAAAAGGCTGTTAAGAGAATTTCCGACCCAGCAACTCAAACATCTATACCGGTAGATAAAGCTTTGGCACTTTTTTTAGATATGGATTTGTCTTTCAGGCAACATCAACTGATAAGAACAGTAGTCAATGCCGCTCACAAACATTGCTTTCCGTCATATTATGCCTTGCAAGCTGCGAAGAAACGTCTGTAGAAATTCAATTGCAAACTTTTTGAATATGACTGCGAAAAGTTATTTAGATTTATATAACATCAAATCAAAAGATAACCTTATTTGCGATATTAAATGGGGGTTTGACGGTAGTTCAGGGCATAGCAATTACAAACAGAAATTTAATGACCCGGATTCCAACGATGAGTTTCTTTTTATTGTCTTATTTGTGCCGTTAAGATTTTTGAAGGGGTAGAGAAGCAGTGGTATGGAATAATATTAAACATTCTTCCACTAAACATTGTCGACCAATTCGGTTTTATTTACAAAAAGAAAATCCATCCTTTGTCAAATCTGTAAAAGACAGTATTCAAACAGAATTAGATTGGACACATACACATATGTATCAGGTGACACTAGCTTTAATGTTCATTTCAATATGCATCTAACGATGATAGATGGAACTGTCTTGAATGTTTAAACAAAAAACAAGAGCAGTTCGTCATGCTTTGCTTGTGGGGCAAAACCGTCTGAAATGAATTCAGTTGATGTTTTAACAGAAAACAAGAGCAGTTCGTCATGCTTTGCTTGTGGGGCAAAACCGTCTGAAATGAATTCAGTTGATGTCTTAAAACGAAACGTAAAAAGCGATGAATTAAGTTTTTGGATTGAAGCTTGGATTAAGTTTTTTCGAATGTGTCCTGGTATGTTCTGAGACTATCATAGCAGAAAATTTTTTAAGTCAGTACGAATCGAGTGATACGGATAATGACAGCATTAGTGAATAAGGAAAAATTATTTAGTTTTATTTATTAAATCATTTCCTTAATATTTTTTAATGAATAAAAAATAATTTGAAAAATATCTGTTTTCTCTCTTTTACTAAATATAATAATAGTAATTGGCAAATGAATAAAAATTAATTTGAAAAATATCTGTTTTCTCTCTCTTACTAAATATAATAATAGTAATCGGCAAATGAAAAAAAATATATATAATATACAGGGTCCGCCATCTGACGTTTTTTTTTTCAAATAGTGCTTATTTCGTGAATGGTAACACTTAGCTCATGTCTGATTTGACACGTAATTTGTTTTATCCTTCCGCTGAACGAATATGGTTGTGTATACGCTTGAACGACGCTGGGAAATATTGCGACATTACTTTGAAAATCATGATGCCGATTTTGCCAAAAAAAATCATCTTTTCAGATGAAGCTCATTTTGATCTTGGCGGGTATGTAAACAAGCAAAATTGTCGCATTTGGGGCACAGAAAACCCGCACGCATACATTAAAAAGCCGCTGCATCCAAAACGAGTCACTGTTTGGTGCGGATTTTGGTCCAGAGGCATAATTGGGCCATTTTTCTTCGAAAATGAGCAAGGAGTGGCCGTTACAGTCAATGGCGATAGTTATCCGGCCATGTTGAACGAATTTTTGTTCACAAAAATTGAAGAGGAGGATATTGGCAACATGTGGTTTCAACAGGACGGCGCTACGTGCCACACAGCCGAAGCTACACTCGATGTTTTGCGCCCTGTTTTTGAAGATAGCATTATCAGCCGCAGAGCTGATGTCGTTTGGCCACCTCGGAGCTGCGATTTGACACCGTTGGACTATTATTTGTGGGGTGCTCTCAAAGATAAGTGTTACGCTGACAAGCCAGAGACAATTGACGCTTTAAAGGACAATATTCGTAAAGCCATTGGTGAAATACAGCTGCACAAAATCGATAATGTGCTTAAAAATTGGACCGATCGTATAGGCTACTGCATGGCCAGCCGAGGGCAGCCATTTGAATGAAATTATTTTCTATTATTAACCAGAAGGATTGTACTTTCAAATAAAAAAAGAAATTTGAGAAAATATTTAGTAGTTTTTTTTATAGAATTATCAAAAAAAAAAGTTATTTGGCGGACCCTGTATATAGAAAATGATTTTCTTATTTGGTATCGAGAACATATGGGATGTATACGTGTTTTGTAAGATAATTAAATGAAATTAAAAATATTAATCAAAAATACATCAAGGACAAATCGAGCCAACTTTGGTTTAATTCCAACAACAATTTTGGAAAATATAAGTTTTTTGATTTCAGGATATATGGGAGTTGGGCGTGTCCTTTGAGATAATTTCTTATAACTCACCACAGTTATCAGTAAAATATCAGAGACAAATCGAGCCAACTTTGCTTCAATTCCAACAACAATTTTAGAAAATTTAAGTTTTTTCCATTTCAGGATATATGGGAGGTAGGCGTGTCCTTTGAGATAATTTCACATAACTCACCACAGTTATCAGTAACATATCAGAGACAAATCTAGCCAACTTTGCTTCAATTTCAACAGCAATTTTGAAAAATATAAGTTTTTTAATTTCAGGATATATGGGAGGTGGGCGAGTCCTTGGGCCGATTTTTGCAAAACTTCGTTTTTTTTTTCTTTCCTACTTATAATAGAAATGAACCAATTTTCATTCTTCTACGATAACTCCTTCTATTTTTGGCCGCCGTTAATATGAAAACACAACACTGTGCATCGTGCCAAAAGAACAACTCACGAAGTGCAAAGGAACCATTCCACAGATGCTGCGGAGTTGGCAGTCCGGTTGTGCTGGTTTATATTTGTGTATCAGGCCCACAGCCATGAACACCTAGGCTGGCGACTCAGCACATGAAATGTTCTGATGTCTGTGGTTGAAATTTGTTGTTGCCTGGGATGTCAGCCATAGTGCTTGATTATTGGCTCTGGCATGCTTCCATTTGGCGTACATAATCATAATGCATGCGTTTGTCCACGCATGTTGCTTGCATTGTTTCCTCTACACGGAAGCCCGCGTCAGTCCATCGGTGGCGGATAAGACTTAGGTCTGAGGACTGAAAAACGCAAAGCGGCAACCGTTGTACGGCAATGTGTCTGGTCAATAACATCGACGAGATGAATGCTTACATGAATGGGACATTCATCGAAAAATCAGCAATATCAATAACAACAATTGATATGGACAACATTTTCCTCATAAAAGCAATGTGTTATTGTCATGCGATAATATACGTGATCTCAGAATAATATTTGTGCTAAACAAGAAGATAATATATAATAAATAAATCGAGTTGTTCATAGCGGTTCGATTGTTAAAAAAAATACATCAATAGGATTTTTTATAACTAAGGATCTTTATAAAATTTGGCCAAAAACTAGCATTTTTCTATAATATAATACGAACTGATACTCAAAGGAAGTTTTATTTTTGTTTTGTCAATTGTAACTCATGTTATAATTTTTTCTCAAAATTCATTCTTTTCGCAAGTCCTTCATTCAGGTATAAGGTAAGCCGATATTCTACATGAATCTTTTTGATTTTTACATTTCAGATGAAGACATTTTTAAATAGTTTTAGAAAGCCTCACGAAAAATAACGGTACCATATTTTTTTGAAAATTTGATAACATATTTCTCAATTGTTGCATTTGAACACACAGAAATTATAAATTAATAAATTCACTTCGTACTCTTAAAATAAATTCACAGCCATATGCTATGATTATTCGACTTTTTTGACCTCTTTTTCTCTTAAAAGCAGATTCTCATCTCGAGGTTCGAAACACGGTAATGTTCTTGATTTTTTTTTTCATAAAAAATTAAATTAACACCTTTATTTTTTAAAAAGTTATTTGTTGATTCCTAAAGTGTTAGAAATATTTGTTTTTAAAATAAATGTGTAATAAATGTGTAATGTAAAGTGTCAAACGTCACGTTGAAAAAAGGTACCCAAACGGTCTCCATCCCACCGCACGTTCATTTCATTTGATGTAAAAAAAAACAAAACATTTTCAAATTATAATAAATTTATTGAAGCTTGAACCTATAATATCAATATAAAGTTGAAAACAACAAAAATGGCGGACATTTAAATTTTAAGTAGTAGTTTTCTCCCATTTTCCACTCTTTAAAGTTCTCTAAAATAAAACCGGCCAATATTACCTAAATTTAGGTTTAGGATCCAATAAATTTTATTTTCTATTATATAAAAAATATTCAAGTCAATCCTTAAAGTAGTTCTTGAGATATCGTGGAGACCAGTTAATAAAACATGATTTTATAGAAAACGCGTCTTACGATTTATTTGGTTAACGATTGCTTATTTTTTTTATTATTAATTCAATTTAGAGTCTTACAATTATTGTACTAATGTCTCAGTGCTGAAAAGCTTAGTAGAGGCTAGAAGGCAACTTATTAACTAAACAATACATTTATAAAAAATGTTGATTTTCTATGATTTTAAATCAAATTCTAAATGTTTGATAGTTCAAATCATTCTTGATTTTAAATACAAATTCTAGTTGTTTGGTAGTTTAAAACCGTTTATTGTGCTTTAGGTCAGGTTAGAACAATTAATTGCTCTAACGAATTTTTTCCAAAGAAACAACAACAAAAACATTTTTAATATGAAAAGGAACATTACTAGCTGATTTTATTGCAATTTCGGCCGTGCTAAAGGCTTCGCGGGAACATTATAAACATGAATATTAAGTTTAATCCAATTTCATTAAAAAAAGTAACAATTTCATTCAAAGTATATCTATTCATATTGTTAATTAGTGCTAGTTGGATGTCTCAAAACGCAATAACGTTTCCAGTGCGTTAAAAAAATGGGTTCTTTTCGCATGCGATATAATTTTATGCAATTGTTATCGGCCAAATCGCTCTGGGAACATATGCTACATATCATAAGGTATAAAAAAAATTGATGTTTTTGGTGGGGTTTCATGAGAACCTGCCCTTAACCCATGAGAAATATTGAAAGACGCAAGAAATGCCTTAAAATTCACAATTTTTCTTTACAAACAAACCATCTGACAACTTTCGATTTTTTTTTTTGGTCCTCTAAAAACCTTTTTAATAACTTCTTACACAGTCAAACAACTAAAATAATTACAGACTTCGATAAACAGGTTCTTTAAGTTGAAGTAAAAATAAACTTAAACGTGTATCTAAAGTCGTACCTGAGAGGGCTTCAAGCCTCCTGTCCTAATTTTTTTTTTAAATTGGTTTACTTTTGAAAAATCACAGATTCAACAAGGCTAACTCGATTCTCCCGTTGGGGGTATTTTTGAAAAGAAAATAAAAAGTAATTGTTAAAAAGCTATAACAATGTTATAAATGAAGGTCAAATATCAAAAATCGGAAATCTCAATATTTTGATCTGATTTGGAAAAAACTGAGTATGCCACTAAATTTTACGATCGAAAATTAAGTTTACGGGTCTCGTCGTAGTCTCTTATATTTAAAAATCTCATGTCACGGTGTTTGTTACAGAACTCTTCCGAAACGGGTCGACCGATTTTCATGAAATTTTGTATGTATATTTGGTAGGTATAAGAACAGGTCGTAAATATTATTTCTCCCCTCTACCCCCAGTGGGCGTGGCACCTACCGTACAACCCAAATTTGCGATATCGAATATCTTTGGAGTTATGAGCTGCTTTGCCTCGGAATTCGGTATTCGACTACAATTTGCTCGTGCCGCTTCGCTAATAACATTTTATGGGAGTTGGACAAGGGGCCGTGGGACCTCCCATACTTTGGAGTTAAAGGCCGCACAGCTTCGGAATTCGTTATTCGGCCACAATTTACACGTTCCGTTTCACTGATAACATACACAGTTTTAATAAGCAATTCGCTGATATGATGGCGGCACGGTAGAATAAGTAAATCGCGACCCAATTTACTTTCAAGCAAATATGCCGACCCTTTTTCAATACCAGTGTTTGTAGATGTTGTGTCAAAAGCCACAATTTGCACTAAATTATCAATCTTCCATTTGCGTAGGAATTTTTCAATGCCTTCAGCAATATTTCCTAATGCAAGACAAATACTTCAGGAATCTATGTTGAAATTAAATATTATGTTAATTACCTCCAAGTGTTTATTTGTATTTAATTATTAATTATGTACCTTGAATTCATCTATGATCTGTTTCGCTTGTCTGCGGCGATATTCCTTTCGCATTGTTTGAAACGATGTTCGGTTAAAGACGAAATCTTCCACTTTTATGTCGCTCAAGTCAGTCACTTCGCTCAAGTTTATGTCACTCATTTCCTGCAACTTCCGCAAGACGGCTGTAATTTTAGCAGATGTTCAATGCATTGCATCGCGATCACTGATGCGGCATTTATCCATGCTTGCTAACATTCGATCATCAACGAAATAGATTTTTACGCGAGATCCCTGGATTCCTTGATGTTGGTCCTTCAGAAAATCAACTTCCTGAGCTGAATTATCCATTTCTACGCCTTCGTATACAATACTTTCTGAGGTATCTGTAGACGCAATCTTATCTTTGAACAACAAGCAATAATTAAAAATAACAATAAAAAAAGACATTATATATTGACCAATACTTTGAACTTCTTGTGACTCTTCTTGATATTTTCGCTTGCGCTTTTCTGCTTCTTCCAGTAGCTTCGCTTTGCGTTCTTGTTTTCGTGACAGCTTTAAATCCTGGCCTGACATACAACCTTGCCCACCCTTTTCTCTTTGCAACAGAAGGAAATCTCTGTCCTCTTCAATAGTCATCGTTACAAGTGCATCCGCAGCTGCGATATCAAATATATAATTTTCGATCTTTTCACAGAATTCTTTCTCATCGTTTCTATATTTTTCATAAAATAAGTTAAATTTTTTCACGCAATTGATTTCGGTTATTGTTGGAATATTTGCTTTTTGCTACAATTCAAGAGTAGAATGTATTGTTTACAAAATTTCATTTCAAAAAACATCAATACACCGTTAGGTCACTTTGTCTTGTTGTCGCTATTAGCATAAAATTTTTAGAAAGGGTGATCAATGGGTAATATAATAAAACTTTGGGCTCAACCCGGAGGTACTCGGAACTAAAAAAAAAAAAATTATATATGCATAATTATTGTTATCCCCAACCTCATATTTTTCAGTGCGAAAACTTTTGGCATTAACATTTTTTAATTTTTCTATATAACGCTTTGGCCAGTCTAATAAACATTTAGTTTATATGAATTTCTCTTTTATATGCATCAAAATTTGGAATTTTTTAAAACTAAAGTCATAGAAAACTAACCAGTTATATGCATTCCTACTGAAATGTCATAAAAATTCCGATTATAAATTTCACATCTCTATTGAGCTGTCAAATATGAAATAGCCCATCACTGTCTTTGAAAGTGTCAAAGTTTCTTATCTTTTTCCTGTGCAGTTTTAAAATGAACAAAAATAAAAAAATAACCTTGTCACTCAAACAAAAAATTTCAATTGTAAAGGAAGTTGATACAAATTAAATAAGATAGAACAACATATGTGCCAAAAATTCTGCAATGAACAAAAGAAAATAACTGACTTTTTTCGAGATTGAAAGGACTTCAAAAATTAAAAAAATCAAGTTAAGTTTTATATAGTACGAACCTGGTTTTTCTTAAATTTAATTATGTTTTATAAGCAATTTTTTTTTAAATTTTTTTAGAACCATAAGTGATATATGTCTGGTAGAAGCCCTAATTTAAATTAATTTAAGTCGAATCTGACTGCTCTTAAACTTAAGACTTTGTTTTATTAAAACATATTTTGTTTATATGTTTTAAAAATTCTTAAGTGATTTAAGACTGCTAGAAATGGCAATTTAATTTAATCAATATTTTTATTTTTTAATAAACGCTTATTTGACAAATTCTAATTTGTTAATAAATATAATTAAAAATTAAACCAATTCATAAGACAATTTTTATTAAACCAATATTCCAATTTTTATATATGATGAATTTCATTTAAAAATCGAGATAAAACTGAAATTTTGAACCCGACCACCTCAGATATCGATGAAATTTTGTTCATAGCTAAATTTGATCAATACAAACAAACTCTCATTTTTAGAAATGACTGTTTTGCGATTTTTTGGGCGTGGCACAGTGGAAAAGTTTTCGAAAAAACGCGAAAATGGTCAAAAAGAGCTCCATTTAAACTACAATAACTCAGAATCGGCTGAACCGATTTCCATGATCTTGGTATCATTAAAAAGATATTTTAACAGGCTTTATGACACGCTGTATGACACAAAAAAAATTACACTGTAAAAAATTTATAAAAAAAAGAAAATTTTAACTAACGAAAAATCCAAAAAGGTCAAGGGTTTTTTTACAGTGTATTACTTTTTTAGAAAGGTTTATCCTTCACCTATACCATATCAAAAAATAAAAATGGGTTCTTTTTAGTTTTTTTTATATAATTTTTTAAGTAGTGTCACTTCTAGTAATTGCCCTTATATTTTATATTTACAGGTAAAATAACACAGTACAACACATGATTTGCCAACTCAATTCTGAGAACTGTATGTGAAATAAGATCCAAAAAGAAGAATTTCTGCATCATTAGTTTTGTCTTCTTACCTGCCAAAATATTTTTAATATCGATTTGAAGTTAGTACTATCGTATTGGGGAATTTATCACGTTTTAGGCCCTGTTGTTTGACATAGCTCGACAACCACTAGCCCAATTTAGTTGAAATAAATTTTAAAAAATTAAAAATTACAATTTCCTTAATCTGTTCACATATTTTTTTCCTATAAAAGCCACAGTTTCCAAGTTAAAAATAAGCGCATGAAGAAAAAAAATATTTTTTTTTTAAATTCATAATAATACAAAACGGAAATAAGTTTCAAGTCTAGTTACTTTTTCGCAAGTCATGAGCAAAATGAGACAAAGATCATGAAAATCGATGCACGAGTTTCGCTTTTATTCGCAATTGAGTAAAGGTATGAATTTCAAAAATCAGTTATAGCCACCATCCTTAAAATAAAAAAATTTTGAATTGCTCAGTAAACAAATTTTTTCGATCTTTTTTCTGTATTTTTCGGACGATATGACCACAAACGTAACAAAATTAATCCAAATTTGGGCACTTGTTGTTTTCCATATTGATATATTTCATGTTTTGTTGTTATTCACTTTTAAAAAACTGGAGAAAAATCACTTTCACTGTTCGCGTTCGTCGGCACTGCCTGAATGACAAAAATCGATCAATGCACACCTATAAATACTACGTATTTTTCAATATTTTACGGCCAGGTACTTCTAAATGGGCGCATATTTTAAGGGTGGCTGGCTATATACCTGATTCAGCACTTGTACGTTTCAAATTGTGCAAAACTTTCCAAATAATCAGCACCCTTAAATGTGGGTTTATTTATTATTTGTTTATTCCTTTTTTTTTTTTTTAATTCTCAGTATCATAAAAAAGGTGTCAATGTTTTCTCCAAATATTGTTGTGCATAAAACGTGAAAAATTCCCCTATACGATAGTTACTAACTTCAAATCGATATTAAAAATATTTTGGCAGGTAAGAAGACAAAACGAATGATGCAGAAATTCTTCTTTTTGGGTCTAATTTTACATACAGTTCTCAGAATTGAGTTGGCAATCAATGAACTGAAAAATGTTGTACTGTGTAAATAAACATTGTCCCAGGAAAATTATGAGTATGTTTTAACCCCAAAAAGTTCTTGCTTGCCTTAAAAATTGTTATATAAATGCACCTGATGAACGTACCGAAATTCATAATTATAAACAGCTTCGAGAAGCCAAGATATCCCATTACAATTTTTTCGCGTATATTTTAAAAATTTGAGTGAATATGAATTCAAACAATAAGTACAGATGCATAAAAATATCTAATAAGTGTTGCGCTTCGCTTCGTAAAATAAGTGAAAACGAGGCTGCAAATATAATTGAATATTTTCCAGCTGTCGCCAGCATTCATTGTAGCCGTATTTGCGAAACTTGCCGGAATACACTGAGAAAAGCGCGCAGTCGTAATGAATCCAACGTGGAGCAGAATGAAGTCTCAAATAATTTACCAACAACGCCCAGCGATGAAATTAGGGAAGAATTGAATAAACTTCCAACTTGTACCAGCCGTAATGCAAACATCGAAAGCAACGAACTCATTGAAAATATAAATGATCATATTATTCCTCATCTACCAAACCAAATGTCGCCTCTTAAGAGGAAATATGTCAAACGAGATGCATACAGAAATAGAAAATCACTGCAAATTTTGGAAAATGTAGCAGATTCACTTGGAGCTGATCCATTGTCTGATTTGTCAGCGCAACTTGAAAACGTCAAAGCCATTTACGAAGAAATTTTGCAAAACATCAAATATCAAATAGAGAACAGCTCAAATCTTTTGGAAAAGCAAAAACTTTTATCTCTCTTACCAATCAATATGAGTCACGCAGAAATTAAAGATCGTTTTGGGGATGATATATCTCACGATTGTATCAAAAAAAGTAAAGATATCCAAAGGAATAAAACGAAGTTTGCAGATATCAATCTTTTAAAAATGAGCACACGTAGTTTACCAACCGAAACTCTAAGCACAGTCAAGTTATTTTATGAAGATGATGAAATTAGCCGAATGATGCCAGGATCGCAAGATTCAATTACTGTTAAACAAGGAAACTTACGTGAAAAAGTTCAAAAAAGACTGATGTTATCTTCACTACGCGAATCTAACTACGAATTAAAAAAAAAACATCCCTTGGCCAAAGTGGGTTTTACAAAATTTACAATGTTAAGGCCAAAAAATTGTATGAAACTTGGAGTTGGAAACCAGCAAAATATCTGTGTATGCACATTGCATCAGAATATGAAATTGATGTTTGAAAAAAGTGGCTTAAAATCAATTTGTATTGAAAGAGAATGCACATTTACCGATTACAAAGATGTTCTCAAATTCGTTGTTTGTGATGGTGACATAGAAAAAAGCGAGTGTTGCGTTTCAATGTGTGGTCACTGCTTCAAAAATTTAAATAATCTAAAAACGCATATGCTAAAACATTTTGAAAATAACCAAACTAAAGAAATAATATACAAAAAGTGGAATACAACGATTAGATGTGTTCTGGAAACGTTAACCACCAACCCAGAATCATTTGTCAGCGATTTAACTAAACACATCAAAGTTCTGATTCCGCATCATTTCATAGCAAAGCGACAATCTGAATTTATCAGCAATAAAAGAGCGGCGCTGTTATCAGGAGAAATGTTGTTAATTCAAATGGACTTTGCTGAAAATTATGCATTTCTTGTACAAGATGCCGTGCAAGGAAACCATTGGAATAATGATCAGGCTACAATACATCCGTTCGTTATTTATTACAAAGGTAATTATTTTAATATTTTGGTATTAGTAAACACATCCATCCACACTCATCAAAATATTTAATATTTTTTATTTATTTGTTTTTTCCTTTGTTTGTTTATTTTCAGATAACGATAAATTAACTCATAAAAGCTTCGCCATAATATCTGATTGCAATACCCATGATAGCATAGCAGTTCATCTATATATTTCAAAAATGATACAGTTCGTGAAGGCCAATATAACCAACAATATTAATAAAATCATTTACGTATCAGATGGTGCAGGAGCACAATATAAAAATAAATATAACTTCATTAATTTATGCCATCACAAATCTGATTTTGGTATTGACGCTGAATGGCACTTTTATGCTACCAGTCACGGAAAATCTGCATGTGATGGAATCGGAGGAACATTGAAGAGAGGTGCTCGAAATTATAGTATTGCTAATAAAAATGAAATCCAGACAACGAGGCAACTCTATCACTGGGCATTAGAAACATATAAGACTACGATACAAGTTGCTTACGCAGATGCTGACTAATACAACAACGTTAAAGAAAAGCTATTTTCAAGATATAAAGAAGCTCAAACTATAACAGGAACTTAAGGCTTTCATTCATTCATTCCGATAAATGAAACTTTTGTACATGTGCGCAGATATTCTGACTGTGCCAAATTTGAGCAGCGCAAAATTTCTTACAAATAATTAACTTAAAAAAAATGTAAATAAAATAAAACACAAACTAATAAAAACATGGCAAATATTATAAACAATTGTTGATGGTTTTTTATTTGTAAACATTTAAAAAATGTTATAATTGTTGAACTATTTTGTAAATGTGTAAGAATGTGACCTGATATTTTCGCTGTTATTCGAATAATTTCGAAAACTTTCGGTACGTATTACTAGAAGTGACACTACTTAAAAAATGGGGGTTAAAACATATTCATAATTTTCCTAGGACTATGTTTATTTATTTAACCTGTAAATATAAAATATAAGGGCAATTACTAGAAGTGACACTACTTAAATAATTATATAAAAAAACTAAAAAGAACCCATTTTTATTTTTTGATATGGTATAGCTGAAGGATAAACCTTTCTAAAAAAGTAATACACTGTAAAAAACCCTTGATCTTTTTGGATTTTTTGTTAGTTAAAATTTTCTTTTTTTTTATAAATTTTTTACAGTGTAATTTTTTTTTGTGTCATAAAACGTCTCATAAAGTCTGTTAAAATATCTTTTTAATGATACCAAGATTATGGAAATCGGTTCAGCCGATTCTGAGTTATTGTAGTTTAAATGGAGCTCTTTTTGACCATTTTCGCGTTTATTCGAAAACTTTCCCACTGTGCCACGCCCAAAAATGCAAAACAGTCATTTCTAAAAATGAGAGTTTGTTTGTATTAATCAAATTTAGCTATGAACAAAATTTTATCGATATCTGAGGGGGTCAAGTTCAATGCATCTCAATTTTTACATGAAATTCATCATATGCTTCGTGGAGGCATTTAACCGAGTTTTTATATAAGCACTGTGGATGCATTTAACCGAGTTTTTATATATGCTTTCCCGATTATAAGCAGCAAAAAACAAGCAAATAGAGGTTATGCTTATAAGCGATAATTACTGTATTTCTGTTCGATTTAACTGCAATTTACAATTTTATCAATTATTGGCATTTATTGCTTCTGACTACAAGCATTTGACTTTCTGTGCAATTATTGATACTAACGCGTCCAAGCATGTGGCTTTTTTAGCAACAATTTTAAACGTAAAAATATCAGTCTGGCCTTGCTGCTTTGGTTTTTAATATTTTGCCTTATTGAAATCATTTCACTGTTTCGTTGCTTTTTCTATCTTAAGTTAATAATAATATCATTCCTACATAGGTTTCTGAAATTAAAATCTTAATCAGGAACAACTTTTTAAAAAATATACACAATATTTTAACCGAGTAAACAAGGATACTAGTTAGTATACGAGTTTAACGTCGATGGAACTCACGGAAAAAAACGCTTTAAAGATTATGAAAACATTTACGAAGTCATAAAAGGTAAAATTGAACATGAATGTTACACACTATTAACAAAAGGGTCACATCTCAAAATATTCAGACAGATCGATTTTCTTATATTAAATTTTAAATAAAATTCAAGTAAAAAATACTGATACTCGCTATAGATGTGCAGTGCAAATTCTTTTTCATTAAAAATTACAATTCTAAAAGTTTGAGTTGTGCCTTTTGCAGTTTGGAAACGATATATCTCTCAAATTGTTTTTGAAGTGAAAACTTCTTTAGGTGCGTTGAAAGATTTTGGTAGAGGGTAAATTTTTGGTTTGCGTCATCGTATTTTTCCGAGGAACTCTCGTCATCAATACAGACAGCAAAGATAACAAGGTAGGAAAATTAGAAAACATAACCTCAAAAAATGTTTGCATGTATTTGTGCATAAAAATAACAATTATCGTCACTCTTGTTCTTAATCGGCAGCAAGCTCACAAAGAAATCACTTGGCAACTCCACAAATTAATGCATATAATCTGTTTGTTAGTATATAAATACTTAAGTTAGGTTGCAATAAGATGTTTGCAACCAAAACTTATTATTAATTCGCTTTATATTGGTCTATTTATGCTTTTAAAGTTTGGCAATTTCTTCAGTTGTTGTATTTGTCAAAATTTTTGAAAAATTTGCTTTTACTTAAACAGCTGCTATGCCCGGTGAGATTTAAAAATGAAACGATCTTCTTCTTTTTCTGTTTTTTTCTGCTGGAACTTCGTTTGCAAACAAAAAAAAATAATGTATGGATTGAGTGTTTTAACATTTTAATCTTTAAGTTTTGATAAAGGAATATGTTGAACATTCAAATAATTACATGCATGCTCTTATTTTATGTATTTGTCAGTGGCTTTTTATTTTCACCACTGTGGCATTTTATTTTCAGTGTTGTCAAGTATCATTGTTTTATTAATTACTTTTTCATAACACGGGGGTTACACGAGACAGTACTGTTAAGACAGTGAAAAATACGTTATAATTGTCAAACTTTGTGTCTGTGAAAAAGAGTACAGACAGTTGGTAAGACAGTTGGCAAGACAGTAGACAAAATAGTAAAAAATTTATATTTTCTGAAGAAAATTTTTGTTAAAACTACGAGTACGCCAAAGTATTGCAAATTTTCTATAATAAATATCATTCTACTCTCCAAGCTACTGTCCCGCCAACTGTCTGCAAAAAACTTAAGACAATAGAGCAGACAGTAGCAAAAGTTAGTGTGTGTGGGTAAAAATTTATGAATGTGTTGCGACTGTCTTAACAGTACTGTCTCATGTAACCTCCGTGTAAAGGGTAAGTGTCAAAAGGAAACTTTTCAGTCGTGGTAGGATAGAAAATATCAGGTTGAATAAAATTTGTGTGTGTTGAAATAATTTTGTCTTTTTTGCTGTGTCAAATGGACGATGAAATTTTGACGATTCAAATATATCGCAAATTGAATGGGCCAACGATCTCCCGGTGCATCAGCAACATCCTCCAAGTGCCATCACCAGCAGCACCAGCAAGTGCAGCACAATTCAATTGACTGGTCAGCTCTGCAATATTTCAGAAGCACCATTTCAGCATACCTCAAGCGCAGATTGAAAGCGGAGAATTTGCGCTTCATTTGCTTGTGCTGTTGCTGGTGGCACTTGTTGTGCTGTTGCTGGTGGTACTTGGAGGACGTTCACCAGCAAAGAAAACTTTGCTGCACTTGGTGATGCACCGGGATATCGTTGGCCCACGCACACACAAACTCAAGCACTTTCGTTATTTTTTGAAGTGAAAACTTCTTTAGGCTCGTTGAACGATTTTGGTAGAGGGTAAATCTTTGGTTTGCGTCATCCTCATCGTCATTTTGCGAGTAACTCTCGTCATCAATACAGACAGCGAGTAGGTTTTTAAATGAGGCTCTTGGATCTTGACTACAAGGCGCTCAGTAAATGTAGCAAGCAACCATCAATAAGTTCCTCGGCTGACGCATCTTTTTTTCCCTCCCTTTGCTCCGCTGCGAAACATTGAATGATATAGCTTTTTCAATGTATATGTAGAGCTGCTGTAGGTTAAAATAAAATAAATTTTAGATTTTTGATATTTGGTTTTTGTTTGACTGGCCGTGAAGTCCCTTTTGATGCCACCTCTCATAGTACAACTAGACAAGGTAGTGTTAGGGTTGAATGTGTTCTCTTTATTAGTGACCATAACTGTTAAACTCACCCATTTTGGTACTTTGGCCAATTTTTGCTTTCATATTGCATTCTCATTGGTTGCATATTTAGTATTAAATGGCAACTTTGTTTTGACAGTTTCGGTCACCGGCTTTCCGCCCTAACACTACCTTGTCTAATTTTGCCATTCCACTTGAGATTTTGCTACCAGGCAAACAGAAAGCATAGCAACCAAAATGCGGTTTATTTTCTGACGCGGATTCGTTCACCCCCTCTAACGTTGCGCAACCGCTGTGAACCTTTCCATTCTCACTGCGTTGTTGCTGTAGATTTGAAATGTAATTGTTGTTGTACAGTTAGCTGGAATTTTTTTTGAGACTTTTTTTGCTACAGTCGGCATATGACAACTGATTTATTTTAGATAAGAGTTTAAATCAATTTTTGAAATTTTGTATAAATGGCTGAAACTATTTCTTTTAACTAAATGTACTACCATATCAAAAATATATAAATATAATTCATATCATTTTTTTATATTATTTCATTATTGAATTAATTTAAAAATTTAAATCTTTTTTATATCTTCTTATATAATAATACAATATACATGCACGCTATATATAGTTTGTGTTGTGTATTTAAATAAGAATATATAAAAAATAGATAAAGTATATAAATTATGTATAATTTAATATAATAAATATATGTAGACAGTTTAACCGCCTAGTGTTGTAAATTGAAAACGCAAACCAACGACAAGCAAGACACGAGAAGCAATAGAATTTTGTATAAAAAAGGTGTTGCTTCTCGTGTCTTACTTGTCGTTTGTTTGCGTTTTCAATTTACAACTTTAGGCGGTAAGAAATAGAACGCTTATGATAAGCAGACTGTAGTAATTCATTTACAACTGTAAATATAAATTTATTTTGCAGGTTTTTTGTGTAAGTGTTTTTGTGTACACATATATAAAGCGTTATAAAAATACTTCGATTGTCATATGCCGACTGTAGCTGCCAAATAACATCTACAAAAAAATTAAAGCTAACTAATTTAGAAAACATTTTCTATAAATAGCGTACTGCTTTGAAATGTCATATGATTAGCAGCCATACAATTCAAAAGAATGAATTCCTGCACACTGCACACTCATATACTAGTTTAAACAGTGAGTTGATCTCAGCTTAATCACTCAAAGACTACTGAAGAGGAAAATGTAGCGATTTCCGAAACAGACTGTCTAGTCAGCAAAGTGATTGACTCTATACAGAGTTGTTGGTGTTGTTGTTGCCTTCTTTAAAAACTTACTTCATCTAAAGCTCACAATTTAATTCATGTAATAATTTCATAGATCATAAAACTAATTAATTAATATTTTCAGTAGTAATTGGATAACTAAAGTCTGCTTATCCTAAGCATTCTATTTTTTAAACTGTTTGGCATCAATTTCTTATATGAATTATATATTATTTATATGCTATAGATATTTCTTAATTTTATAATATTCTATTTTTAATACACAACGCAATATAGAAATGGTGAACATGTATATTGTGTAAGTGTCGTAATATAAATAGGTATAAATAATCTTTAATTTTTTATATTGATTCAAAACTGAAATAATTTAAATAAATTACTTAAATTATATGTATTTTTGATATGGTAATACTTTTGCTTCAAAGAAATAATTTCAGTAATATATAAAAAATTTAATAAATTGCTATAAGCTCTTAACAAAAATAATTCTTATATCTACATTCTAATCTACAAAATAATTCTTATTTCATATGCCGACTGTAGCTACACAATTAGAATTCACAACGTCTACAAAAAATATCAACTAAGTGCGCCAACAACAATTGCCAAGGAAATCTACAAACAAGGACGCACAGAGAAGAACAAGATCATGGCGGAACTTTTAGAACTTTTTGATTTTCATCCTACATGTAGTATGAGCAGCAGTATGAGCTTTCGCACATGTCCATCCGACCTGTCAAATCCATCCTACATGTAGGATAGTCCGAAACCCTATATTAGCATGAAAATTCTTATATAGCAGTAAGGTGGTCGTGGCAGGACAACGTCTTTCAGGGAATAATAATATTTTATATATAAGTTTTCGCTTCGGTCGGCAGTCCCCTCACTGCTATACTTTTTTTTTTGTATGTCCACTTCTCACAAATTTAGATGTGCTAGGGGCAAATTCATCAATACCGGATATAGAAGCTCACATAAGAAAAGCATTTTATTTGGCCAAAAAGCGACTCTAGGGCCAGTTTTTCAGTACGAGTTTAAACTTCGGTCGAATTAAACCTAGCTTAACTTACCAAAAATATACGTATAAACTCGGTTAAACTAGATATTTTAGCATTCGTTGAAGTTAAATTGACTTAAAATATCATATAAAGTGTTTCGTTTTTGCCTAAACGGAGTTTAAACGTCCAATTTTGGTGAGTTAAGCTCAGTTTAATTTGACTAGAGTATAAACTCGCACTGAAAATTTGGCCCTTAAAGAAGCAGACACAACAAACTTAAAATAATTCGATATTTTGCCGTAAATTCAACTTCAATATTTTTAAGTTTTTGGATATATTCTCATTTACATCTTACTTTTAATTTAATTAACCTTATAATTAAACAATATTCAAGCTCTAAATTCACAAACTATGCTATGTTTTTTCTTTTCTATATATTTTTAAGTTTTTGGATATGATCTCTTTAACATCTTACCTTTACTTTAAATAACCTTATAATTAAACAATATTGAAACTCTAAATTCAAAAACTTTGCTATGTTTTTCTTTTTTATATATTTTTATGTTTTGGATATGTTCTCATTTACAACTTACCTTTACTTTAATTAACCTCATAATTAAACAATATTCAAACTCTACATTCACAAACTAAGCTATGTTTTTCTTTTTTATATATATTTATGTTTTAGATATGATCTCATTTGCATCTTACCTTTACTTTAAATAAATAAATGATAGTGATTATCGTATTAGAAATAATGAAATTATATAAATTTTTGTGAAAAAAGCTTAAAAAAATCAGCAAATCCGATTGCAAAAATTTTAAATTTTTTGATGCAGTTTAGAATAACTTTTTTAGTATTATTATTTCTGACCGTTTGTTTTTTTTCTAACAACCACACCAGCGTAAATTTTTACGAAAAGCATGATTTAGGAGGTAATTTTAGAATGGTTTAGCTCACTGGCAGTTAACGTGGCAGCAAAAATATTTTGGAAATCGTCATAAAACAGATCACGGTTCACTTTTAGTTGGTTGCAATGGTAACTTTGTTTATTGAGGCATCTTAATGTACATACGCACACATATAACATTACAAGTTATTTTTATTACTTCTTTTTTACTGTACTTTAAAAAACTATACTTTACTTTATTTTAAATAACTATAAGACTTGGCAACTTTAAGTTAAATTTCTAAACGTAAAGTTTTTTATTAAATTGATGTTATCCTGCTCAGTTGTGGGCTAAACGAATTCTGTAAACTGGTTTATCGTTTAAAATTCGTATGGGAATATAATGGGTTAAATATTTTTTAAATTGCATAATAATAATAAAATAAATATAATGTGCGTAAGACTTAATAGCAAATAATTTTAACATCAATGAATTAAAACATGGTCACCAATTGGGAAAAATCGTCAAAAATTGGCTGCAAAAGTTATAGATGGAAAGAAAATGATTTCAGAACTTTGAGCACCTACATTTTTGGGGCCGCCCCATGTGCAACGGTTACAAGGATTTAAAAGTTTTAACTTTGGAACGGCAAAAGTAAAATCAATATTTATAAATTGCTTAAAGTTTCATCATATTTAAAAGTGCCTCATTACGTTTTTTTATTTTGTTGATATTTTTAGAATTTCGAAGAGTTTTTTAAAAAATGTGTAGCATGCAACGAAATTATTTTTAATTTTTACAAAGTATCTAGCATTTTTATTCAAGCATAAGATAGTGGAGGCACGTCTGGAGCTCCGGCTCTAGCTCTCGTATATGGGATGGGATTCGCTCTACCTTATACCTGATCATCATTCGTTGCCACAGAAACTATTTTAAATTACGTGCTTAATGATTATATTATTATGTAACTGGAAAATTAAATCATTGCTAATGATCAAAATTAAATTTATTAATCAATGATCCCAAAAATACATCACAACAAAACTTCTACATGAAAATGTACGAAATCAAAACAGTAGCCAATTTAGTTATAACATGCAATAACAATAGAGTTCAGCTACTACAGCTTTTTCACACTTTCTCCGCAATAGATCATTTTAAGAACCAATCCAATATCATTGAAATAACTCAAAGATATCGATAAAAGTGGTGCAATAAAAAACCAAAAGGGAGAAAAATTTGCCCACCATAATATTGGTTGGGCTCAGGGACAACACAAGACATAACAACTAACCATGCGTTTACATAGATCTAATCATACATTAGTTTTCAATCTACTTTTGAGTTGACCTTTCGACAAGTTAACATCAAACACGTTACAGTTGTTAACAAAGGTACTCATGCGATTTAATGGAGCAGTTAACATATAATTTGTTCTACTAAATGGTAAATAAATCAAGTTGTTAGAGTTCCTACTGCTTCTACGGTTAGTGTTAAAATTTATAAGAGAAAGATATCAGCAGATTTTCTTCTCTCACTTAAAGATTGCATTTTTAATAATTTCAAACGATCCTCATATGGAGGAAGGTTAAATGTGTCAGTTCCACTCAAGCCTCTTAGAGCAAACCGAACAAAACGTTTTTGAATTCTTTCTATACGATCAACATGCACATTGTAATGTGGGGACCATACTTGACTTGCGCACTCCAAGTGAGGACGCACGATTGAATAATACAGAGTTGTAGTTGTTATTAAGCTATCAAACTCTTTGGCCCACCGTTTTATAAAACCAAGCATAGAAGACGCTTTTTTACAAATTGTACCAATATGCATGTTAAACGACAATTTAGAATCCATGCATACACCAAGGTCTTTGACGGTAGTTACACGACTTAAAGCAGTATCTTTAATTTTGTAATCAAAAATAAAATTGTTCCTTTTACGCGAAAAGGTCATAGTTTGGCATTTATCTGGATTTAAAAACATGTTATTTTTAGAACACCAAACCTCAAAGGAGTTCAAGTCTGACTGGAGCAGGTCTGAATTGTCATTAGAATCAATTGTTCTGTATATTTTCATATCATCTGCATAAATAAGCAAATGAGAGTGTTTAATGACGTGGGTAACATCATTAATTGCCAAAATAAACAGAAATGGGCCCAGGTGGCTTTCTTGAGGAACACCCTATTCTGCAACTAATTCAGAAGACAACACGCCTCGGAACCGTATTTGATAAGATCGCTCCATCAAATACGATTTGATCCAGTTTACAAAATATTGTGGAAATCCCATTAATTTAAGTTTAAATAAAATTAGATTATGTGGTAATTTATCAAAAGCTTTGCTTAAATCAGTATAAATACAATCGACCTGGCTACCAGAATCAATAGATTTTAAGCAGAATGTAGTGAAATCAAGGAGATTAGACACAGTGGATCTGCCAGTAACAAAACCATGCTGACGAGTTGTCATGACTTGCCCACAGTGAATTTTCACTCGATCGTACACTATTCGCTCAAAAAGTTTAGGAATCGAAGACAATTTAGCGATAGGCCTATAATTAGTGACGTCGTTCCTGCAACCTTTTTTGTAATTAGGACTGATATAAGATTTTTTCCAAAAAAGAGGAAAATTACTTTCATTAATTGATTTATTAAAAAGTAACGAGAGAGGCTGACACAAAACGGATCCATTAAAATCCATTTATATCCATTTAAATTAAATTTATTAATGAAAATAAATATAAATTCAACCCATAGGATGCGTATTCATTGGTTTTATAATAAAAATTTTTTAGCATAAGTTACAAAAATAATCGAATAACATAACCAAAATATGTGTTTAATGTAGAATCTAAAAGAGCGTAGTAATGGTGAGATGCTGTAGAAAATTGTTGTTGTTTTTATTTATTTTTGTGACATCTCACCGTTTGCATTATTATTAAGAATTTTAAGGGAACAAATGTTTAAATTATTATTCTATTATTTTTGTATTATTAAATATAAGTATGAAATAAAAGCATGAAATTAAATAATAACCAAAAGAAAGAAAATCATCTTACTATTTTACATTACTTTCAGCTAAGTTAATTAAAATTTACGGAACCAGAAAAAACTCTCCCACTATTACTTTAAATGTTGCCAGCATAAAATTAATATACAAAAGTAAACAAAAGAACTTACGAGAATTTGAAGAGTCGCTCCATCGATGAAAGATCTTTCAAGGTGTGAGTCGATTTGCGTTGATTTAAAGAGTTTGTGGTGTTTAGCTACAACAACATTAACAGCAATTGCTTTTATCATACACACATTAGAATTAAACTTAAAGCAAGAACTTTATCAAGTCACTCTCTTGTTTTTTTTTTACTTTTGTATACACACTTAAATTGAACTAAATTATTTTCGTGAAGAGCGAAAAAATGTTAGAAGCACTAACAGAAATTTATCACATGCGATATATTTTATTGGAGTTTGGCAGACATATTAGAATTTGTTGTTTTAGTAAGTTTTCTTACCAATTTTTATTTAAGCCATGTTGCTCCACTAAAATATATTGCTGCAACGTTCTTGTTAATTTTAAGAACAAATTTTCACAAGAAAATTTCAAAAGAATATTGTTAGTTTTTTTTTCTTATTTAGTGTGTACATATAACTATGATTTTTTTTTTCTTTCTCTTTAAAACATGATCACTTTTTTTTTTGTATGTATATCAATATTTCAACTTAAATGCTAATTTTTTTTCTCACTTTAATAGCTTTAATTAGATTTAAGATCAATATTAAGCGTTTTTACTTCTATTTTTTTCTTTTTATCAATGTATTTTAGGAAATATTTAAATGCATTTTAAACTAATCTTTCTTTCAAATTGTTTTTTTTTTTAACTAATTAGTCTGTAGGTCTTTAAATTAAGGCGATAGTATTTTTACAATTTTTTTACTTGTTCGCTGCGAATTTTTCATACCACGCTAGCTACGAAAGTGCCGGTGAACTGGTGATTTTTTCTTGCTTGCTCTGAATTTTTGTGGTCAAGCTTAGAGAAGTTGGAAGTTGTCCGTTAGCAAACGAAACTTGGTGGCCTGATATACAGAAAATAAAAATAGAACCTGGTGCCAATCTAGAGAGCGATTTGAATTAAAGTAATTTAATTTTAATCAAAGAGAATTTTTTTTTTATTACCCGTTTTAGGATTTGGCACCAACCATTAAGTTTGTAAAACGAAAGTTTTATGGACCAATTTTTATGATTTTATGATTTTCTGCTATCTTGCCTTACATATAAAAACATTTTTTTTTTATAACAAACTTTCTGTTTAAAAATCGAAGTAAATAATTAACTTACGTTTGCTTTTATTTAGCACGGCTTTTCTTAAGTGCTTGTATTGCCCTTAAAAATTTTAAATTTTATAGAGGTCACAAAACTTATAGTTAACTGATTTTTATATATGTATAATATATATATATTTTTTTTTTTTTTAAATTTTATCGTATTCACTGTGATGTTTCCTCTTCGAAGACAAGATCAGGAAAGGCAGTTTAAGTTTTAGTTTTTGGCTAGCAAAGCGACAAATTCTATGCTGATTTAGCAAAATTTGAGAGATTAGCGTTTCTATTCCATTATTAGGGGAAATTTTGCTAAGAATTTGGAAATAAAGAATTGAAAGTATCGGTTATTATAGTAAACAGTGTTGTAACTTTTGGGTTTCTTACACCTGGAGGAGCGGAATTCAGTCACTAGATGACGCTTGAATTTTAATGTCAGCACAAAATAAAAAAAAAACAAGGAAGATTTATACAATTAATTAGGACTTTTGATGCAAGGGTAAAATTTTGAGCTTAAGGCCAAGTAATTTATGGAAAGAAAGCAAAACCAAAAAAAAAGGCTGGCTACAAGCGCCATTACAAATGTACGCCAATTTAACGAAAAAAATAAATATATGAATACCGACTGGCCAATCAAATTGCAAAAACTTCTCACTTATTTACATTAAAGTGAAGTTTAGACATTTGTTTTTCGAAAAGATGACTTAAGGAAATAGAAAATATGTGTTATTGACCAACTTATGCTTGGAATTCGAAAAATCTCTCAAAAAAAACTGATTTTAAGGAAAATAAGCACGACTTTTAAACCTCTTCCAAAAACTCTGAAAAAAATCTCAAAAACACTTTACCCTATAACTTTCAAACAAAGATTGGGCAACCACGAAATTCGAAAAAAACTTTCTTTTGGGTCACCCTAATATATATATGTACATTTTTAATACATATTAATAAACACAGCAACAAAAGCAGCAAAATAACAAATGATACGATTGAGAACCAAACCAACAACCCCAACAACAACTAAGCCATCAACCATAACAACAGCATAAGCAGCTACTGAAGCAGTTTGTGTGCTACTTTTCTTAAACGAATATATAAGAATTTCTTCTTCTTAGATTTGCTATTTTGTGACTTTATTAAAGAAATGACAAAACGAAAAGTTAAATATTCGTTTCATTCGTACTCTAACTGATAGTTCGGCATATAGTTTTCTTTGTACGTCGAATATTAAAGACAGTAGGTATACCCCAAAGTGTCAACTAAAATGTGCTTGAAAAAAATTGTGAAAATGACCCCCATACAAACCACGCGCGCTGTATAACGCAATTCTACGTAAAAAATTACAAAAGACAAAAAATATCTAGATCAGAACCTTGACTCTAATCTGTAGTCTAAAGGCAGTGTATTTTTAAATAAATCGAGCTTTTGTTGAAGAAAAACAACGAATAAATTTATAATGTTGATTTTATATGATTCAAATACAAATTCTAGTTGTTTGATAGCTTAAAATCGTTTACTGAGCTTTAGGTCAAAGTTAGAACAATTAATTGTTCTAACGAATCTTTCGAAAGAAACAAAAACAACGTTTTTTTCAATATGAAAAGGAAAAAATCACTAGCTGATTTTATTGCAATTTCGGCCCTGCTAAAGGCTTCATCGGTATGGATGCAACATCGTTCTTAAAAACATCGATGTTTGAAAACATCGATGTTCACTTGACAATTATCGATGCATAAAAACATCGGTTATAAGACCGATATATCGATGTTTTTCCGATGCTTTCATTTTTGTATTAGGCCTAGTATTGAGATCGAAAATATAAGTTCTTTTTTTATAGATTACATATTTTGTATTTGCACTCTATTATAAAATATGAAAGAAAGAATTATTTCTTACAAAGTATCGACGTAGAAAAATTTACAAAAACACAATTTTTAAAAAAAGAATGGACAAAATTTCTGTATGTTGTATGAAAAATTTCTTTATTTGTAATTTTTCTTCCGACCTCAAAAAAAAGGGTGTTTTTTTGTTCATACAGAACACAGTGTTTTTATGAAATTAAATATATAATATGACTAGTATATAAAATGACGACTTCGCTTATGTGATATACCATGATATAATAAACTCTGCGAAATCTGTTATACTGTTACACATTTTCTGTTATCAATCATAAAAGATGCCGACCGTAAAAGATCTGTTAAAATTGGTATCCTGCCTTTCGATCGTTTATGGCACCCTGTTATCAGTCTTCGAAAACAAAAATCTAAAAAGCTGCAGGAAACGCACGTCAGGAAGATCGAACGGTTTGCTATTTAGGCGTAACTCCAGTAAAGTGGCCCGATGGTTTCTTCTATTTAAGACTTGTTTTTAAAACACACATTTATTAATATATATATATTTATTAATGTATAATTTTATATTTCAATTTTCTATGAGCCATTCTTAATGAAATTCGTTAATGGATATCAATTTTTCAGACCAAAATGTTCAGACATAAATGTTAAAATATGATTTAAATACAAATTCTAAATGTTTGATAGCTTAAATCATACTTGATTTTAAATACAAATTCTAGTTGTTTGATAGCTTACAAAGGTTTATTGAACTTTTGGTCAAAGTTAGAACAATTAATTGTTCTAACGAATCTTTCCAAAGAAACAACAAGAAATTTTTTTTCAATATCAAAAGGAAAAAATCACTAGCTGATTTTATTGCAATTTTGGCCGTGCTAAAGGCTTCATCCGAAATCTTTGTGATTCTCGTGCAAGCGCGCACTAGCGCACTGCACCACAGAGGGGATGAGATTTTAAGTGTCAATTTCTCAGTTTTTTCCCATTTCTGATATTCACATTTGTTGTTTTATTTTTGCTTTACTTTAGTCTTTATGCTTATGTTATTATTATGGAGTTTAACAGTCTGCTGAAAGTCTTCCACTAACAAAGCATGGTTACTGAAGTTTTTAGATTTTTGCTGATATATTTTCAGCTTGTTTCTGTTTGGTCGTGATCTACCATTTGATTAAAGTTTTTTCTAAATGACCTTATTATTTATTATGTTGGTTTTATATGATTTATATACAACTCTAAATGTTTGATAGTTTAAATCATACTTGATTTTTAATACAAATTCTAGTTGTTTGATTGTTTAAAATCGTTTATTGAGATTTAGGTCAAGGCTTAGGTGAAAAAAACATTGTTGTTTCTTTGAAAAGATTCGTTAGAACAATTAATTGTTCTAACTTTGACCTAAAATTTTTCGAAAACATGCAGTTTGGGTAATTTTACAAAAACAAATTCTAATGGAAGTATGACATTTAAGTCATACTTATGACGTAAGTTATGAATTTTTTGGAACAAAAAATTAAAAAAAAAATTATGAAGTGAAATTTACAGATGTTTAAAATTTTTATTTAATTTTTAAATGTGCCCTTTCTGGCTTATTTGGAACACAAAATAAAAAAATGAAATTGTTTTACTCGAAATGGCTTTCACCATCTTTCTTAAATTATTTTTTAACTTTTATGCGAAAAATTTTGGAATTTCAGGGATATTAAGATCCCTGGCCTAAGGGTAAAAATACTTAAAAAACCACAAAAGTACCCAAACTTGATATTTTTGAAAAATTTCACTTGCTGAACATTGCCTTTCGGCTTGGTTCTTCTCTTTCAAAATTTCTCTTTAAAATTAAAAATAAATCTTTCTTAGGGAAAATATGTATTAAAATCTTATAAATACAAATTAAATCCTGAACCAGTCTATATTGTTGAATAACAAAATTATTACATACTTAAATATGGTCAATTTTTTTCTCTGTAACGTTACATTCTAAAGCATATTTCTGCAAATATATTGAAAATATTTAATGAAACCAAAAAATGTTGTATGCGTATATGAAAGTGGGCCTCAAGGTGTTGATACATAATTCATTAATATTAATAATTTTGATTCATTTATTTTTACATTGAATTTCTCTCCTAAATTAAAACTAAACTTTAATGTTTTATAGCTGTTTTATATCAAATTCAAATTTGGTTTTGTTTTTTTTTATTAAATTTAAAATTAATGTGACTACATTTGTGATGGTTGAAAATATGTTTGCGCAAACTTGATGTTTGATCAGTCAACAAACTCTGACTGTCTGACAGAGTATCCCTGGTTTATTTTCTCCACATTAAGTCTATTTGTTATACCTACAAAAAAGAAAGAAAGAGAAAGAATGTTGACATGCTAAAACGTCAAGTCAAACTTTTTCTTTTCCGCCTCGAGTTCCTGAAACGATAAATACTTACCTCGTGCACTCTCCCAGTTCGGAAAATTTAATCTTGTATTTAAATTAAAATCAATAAAAGTTTAATTTTAAAGAAACACAATCTAAGAAATAGATTAAAAACATTTTTGCTGAAGTGGTTGATTTTATTCTATTATACGCCCAATCGGCTCTAAAATACCATAAAGGTTGTCCGAATCAGCCCGAATTCAACAAAAGGGTTTTGGTTGTTGGATTTTAGTTATATCAACTTGCTTAACGTTCAATCAAGCATCAGTAACCACCGGACTGCCCTCAGCTGGTTTGGACCTTGGACCATGTTGGAAACCTAACCTCATCAATCCTCATAGCAACTATCATGCTACTACGAAGCATAGATTTCATTCTAATTTAATATTTGTTACCAACGTTTGGCGTAAAAAACAATAGATATAAATTCATTAAAATAAAACAATCACACCTATAAGCATGAAAAAAAACAAAACTCATTGGTTAAGACATTATTTTTAAGATTAAAAGAAAAAATTAATAATTTAATCATAAGTAATTAGAAATATAAAATCATAAGGAAGTGAAGCAATTAAATTTTGACTAACTTTACCCAAAACAAAAACAAAAAAAAAAACACAAACAACATTAAAGAAAAGGTAAAATAATATTATACTTAAATAATTCCCTCTCTATAAAGCAAACGCTATAAACGTGAAGATCATCATGCACCGCAAACAGATCTGTATGCTGCTCATGACTTGGTAAGTGACGACTTAAAATACCATATTATTTTGCCTTAACATAAAATTCAAGAAATTTACTTATGCATATATATGTCTATACCCATATTCAGAAAACAAAACAAAAAAAAAAACATAGTCATATACACTAGAAAAGATAAAAACGTAAAATAATTAAAATTTTTGTTGCTATTCCCTTTCTTTCAATCGTGCATTAGCACGTAATCCAAGCTTTGCAGTGATTTAGTTTTGTTAAGCTTAATTTCAATTGTTTAAATTGCATTTTGTTCCTTCATAGTAAGGTGTTCAGGGAGCCAGCCTCGCTGACGTTGTTGTTGTACCTTTTATAAGAAATTCATTGATTATTGTTTACTACGTTTACAATTATTTGTTTTGCTATAATGTTTCGCAATTTTGCTATTTTTAAGACAACGAAATGAAACAAAAGAGAAAATATAAAAGAAACGTAAGAAAACTAATAAAACTACTATTAAATAAATAATATGAATAATATGGAGAATAATATGGAATAATTTGGTGCATTTTTTTACTGGGGGGGGGGGGTGGGTGGGTAAACAAAGAGGAGATGTGAGGGGTTCTCAGACGTATATACTTTGGTTCAGTTAAAGAGAACCTGGTTGGGTTAAGGGCAAGACGAGATTTTAACATCCAAATCTCGAACTGGTTGTTGAGCGATGCATATGCAATAAAGTAAATATATAGTTTCAATATACAATTTGTTTTCTGTCTCTTTCCTTCTTTCATTAAGCACGTATTCCTTATGATAAGTATACTTTTCTTCAGTGCAGCAAGTTCCCTCCCACTGGCGAGTTCTAGCCCAAAATCTTTACGTGCTGATCGCTACATTGGAGAAAACTTTAAAGATACTTTTTCATTACAAATGGCGCCCAACGTGGGGCTAGAAGTTAATAAGTATGACTACATACTAAAGTTTAGATACTACTTTCAACTCGGTGTCAATCCTCTTCCCCCAGTTTTATACTTCTTTTCTATTTTTTTATCTTTCCTTTTTTTTTTGCGTTAAAATTTGAAGTTAGGTGAATTTTTCTGGAATTTCAAAGATGATAAGTTTTAACAATCATTATTTGACCGATGATGAAATCTAGTAAACAAATATTTAACGCCATCAAGCCAATTGTGTTTTTTTTTAAGCAGATGAGTTTTATTATTTAGCATATGTGTTTTAAAAAAATAGATCTGGAATATAGTGAAATTGTTTAGATAAACAGATTCATTGTCCGATTTATTTGGCTTAAAATATAGGTCTATGGTAAAATCAGAATTGCTCCTCTTTCTCTATCTTTTCTTATGCATAGATTTTTTGGACACCAGTTTTCATTTCCTTTTATTTACCCATTATGCCAAAAAAAACAAACATTATAACAGAGTAATAATAAAAATAAATAAATTTATGGTTGTTTGTTTAAATAAATAATCAATCAAATTCGTTAATACAATTGAGTTAACATTTAGTTTTCAGTGTCTGTGAGGCATTCAAATGAAAATAGTCCCTTGATAAATTTGACGGACTTTACTGTTTGCAGTATATGCGAAAAGGAGCTGATGAATTCTACTCCTTTAATTTTAACGAAATGTCAGCATACCTTTCATAAATCTTGTTTAATAGGTTGGAGTCAAAACTCCACTGTTTGTCCTCTTTGTAAAACTAATTTAGACAAAACTTCTTGGGATCTATACGAAGACTTGTCTCTGTATTATAATACCATAGGTACTGGAACCATACCAAAACAAACGGAAGAAAATCTTCGAGTTATACAAACAATACAAACCAGGTCAATGAAACGAAGGCAAAACCATAATGAGAATCGAAATCTTTCTTCAGCCTTTAATCCAAAGGCCGAAGAGTTTCTTCCTAACAATAATGAATTAGAAAAGTCGATTTAAGATAAAGTTGAACAGAAGATGCAAACAGAATTTTCTTAATTAAACCGAGTTATTGACCAACTTTCAAATCAATTAAGTCAAATTAACATAAATCGCAGACAAGAACCTGAATGGGCTAGGGAGAATTTTCCACCAATTCAACCGATTAGAAATTCCGCTTCAGCTATGCATTCCAATGAACCAAGTGGTGTTCGAATTTCTGCATCATCTTGCGGTTTATCTAACCACAGTAAAGTTGCTCACTTATTGAATAGTTGGAACATTTCATTCAATGGTGCACCCTCAGGATTGCCAGTGGATAAATTTATTTTTATGATAGGAGCCCTAGTAAACGATAATCTCAATGGAGATTATAGTCTACTTTGTGAGCATAGTCATCTCCTTTTCTCGGGAAAAGCTAGAGAATGATATTGGCGTTTCAGACGTTCAGTTACTCGAATTGAATGGCCCATGCTTTGCACAGCCCTAAAAGATAATTTTAAATATCACCTCACGGATATTGACGTCGGTGAATTAATACGAGATAGAAGGCAGCAGCCTAATGAGTCGTTCGATAACTTCTATAAGGCTATTCTTCAACTTTGTGACCGACTAAGATATCCTTTACATCCGGAGGAATTAATAGAGATATTACGTAGAAATCTCAAACCATATTTGCGCAAGGAATTATTTTTTCTACAAATTAACTCGGTATCCTAATTGCGTCAGTTTATTTTGAGAAGAGAATCTTTAAATCAGGAGATGGAACAAGTTAGTTCTACAAAAACTTTCAAAAAATCTTTAAACAAACTTTCAGAAGAATCTTTAGTTAATGAAGTTAATGAAATTTAGAAATAGTGAAAATTCAATAAAGGGGTTAGTTTGCTGGAATTGCAGGCAAGAGGGACATAAGTATATAGACTGTCTCGAAAATAGGACGATATTTTGTTACGGTTGCGGTGTTACCAATACGTTTAAGCCAAATTGTGAACTCTGTAAGGGAAACGAGAAAGTGAGTGGCAACAACAACAGCAGGTGTCACTCAAAAATGTGTCAAAATTACAAAATAAAACTACTTTCTCACGTTACGTTCAAACAAATGACAATTTTCAAAGTCATGATAGTTCATGCAAACCTGTTTTATATCCATTAAAACCTTATCATGAAAGATTGCTTCACTACGAAATGGTACGAAAACGAATTTTTAATGAAGAAATAAATGCGCTTTTTATAACTCCTAGTAAAAACAGAAATCCGAAGAGAAATACAAACCGTTTGCGTAACTTTTATGCCGATGTAAGAAAAACGAAGGCAAAGTTTCAGAACAGCATTGCTGCTATTGAAAATCCCACTAACGATATCGGACCTTATGCTTTAATAGAAATTTTTGGAAAAAAGCTGAATGCCCTTTTAGACTCAGGCGCATCTATTTCCTGTATCTCAGGTACCGATGCGGCGGAGTTTTTAAAAAGCAATATTTCTTACAAGAAATTAAATAATTTTGTTGAAACAGCAGGTGGAAAAAAATACAAAATTTTCGGAAGCATTCTAGCTAAAATTAAATTCCAGGATGTTACAGAAGATATTAAGCTTTTCATAATTCCTGAATTAAAATAGGATGTTTACTTAGGAATTGACTTTTGGCAAGCATTTGGACTTTTAAGAAAATTGTTTGCAGCTTCTCCATTCATTATAGGTGAAATAAATCTTCAAGACTTTGATAATATTTTTACAGTATCTCAACAAAAAAAACTTCGAAATATCATTGACATATTTCCAAATTTCGATCGAGAGGGTCTCGGTAAAACATCATATATCGAACATGTCATTGAGATTGAATAGGATGAAAAGCCTACACAACAACGATATTTTTCTGTTTCTCTTGCCGTGGAAAAGAAACTTCACGATGAAATTGACCGCATGTTACAGTTGGGAGTTATAGAGCCCGCTCCCATGAATTGTTCATGGAGTAATCCTATTACAATAGTACAAAAGGAGGGAAAATTGCGTCTTAGCTTAGACTCCCGAAAGTTAAATAGTATAACTGTGAAAGATTCGTATCCACAACCAAAAATCAATAATATTCTTTCTCGTTTACCAAATTCGGAGTTTATAACATCCTTAGACCTGAAACACGCGTTT